>OX103974.1:36798405-36920567 GCA_944470395.2 Schistosoma turkestanicum | reverse complement strand
AATAGTGATCTAACAGTGAATCATTCATGGTTTCAATGTGTAAAAACAAGTATCTCCATAATACTTTAATGCAAAATATGTATCTTAGTTTGAAACTCTTTAAAGGAATGCTTCTATAATAATCCACAACACATCAAATCAGTCACGCTCAAATTTTGTAGTAAGCATGATATTAATAAACTGGCAAGCTGGATTCTTATCACTAACACTTTCGATTCCAAGTACCATGACTTCATTGACTATAATAGCGTTTTTTGTTAGCTACAAATATTCGTGTAATTATCTTTAAAATTCATTGCATCCCATTGATATCCATCCTGAGTGCTTTCCAATAAATCGATTAAATCTTTTGGTGATGATTTAGTCACGTGACACCGGTTTCTGATAAAATGTGTACACATTTAAAATTGTTTATTTCTATTAACATTTTTCGTTGTACTTTTTTCTTTTTTTTTCTTAAAAGTCAACAATGAAAAACAGATGAATGTGATTTTCTGTGATAGATTGAATTAAAAACAATTGTCTCCACTCTACTGTACAATTGCAGACAAATCGATTTTTCACAGTTCGAGCACTTTCAATGAGTTTGGTTTTTTGTTTTTACAAAATTAATAACCACATCATTAGGACAGGCGCGGAATTATCAACCAACTAATCAATTAACCAACCAACGGTATTGTATGATAATATGTGTAACATGATGTGGTTATATGTGTATTTCACAGTAGTACACATTGATATACACAGATTGGTAGTATGTTGCTTTGAATCAATGCGTTTGCTTTAACTTATCTGTAATAATTATGTATTTTCTCATAATTTGGCGTCAGTCAAGTCGTAGTCGTCCTCTTATTGAGGTCAGTTAAGGATGATGTCTAGTAGATGTGATATGTAATTTTCATTTTTCAATAGATATGAATTTTGTCAGGCTTCATTCATTGTTGTATTCAACTAGTAAGTAGCATTGATAGTTTATGCAAAAAATTTTTTTGTTTAATGTGTGAAATCAATAGATTTATGGATGATTATTACATGGTGAACACTTTAGGATTTTTGAATTTTTGTGAATAGATTGCTGTCGTTTACTAATTTATTACTATTATTATAATCGTAGCAGATAAGTTAATTATAAATGATGGTAGTGTGAAAATGATTACAGCTAAACGAGCAAACCACTGAATACTGACAGGCGTAGGATCTAAGCTGAGGTTTGGATTGAGGAATAACTATTCAGGTAATTTAGAGACTCGTCTTGACCAGCTGAAATCCAAAACAAGATATATGGGTAAATGACGGTTCTAATATTCATCATAAATATAAATACACATCATTACATAAACAAATATTACCACTTATTTGTTCCATCAACGATTTTTCAATTATTCAAATCAACAACAACAAATAAATGATATTCTATCCCTCCTTGATAGATTAGATTCGTTTGACAGACAATATTTGGTTGCTTTATCACACAAAGTGTTTCCGATTCTGGAAGAATGCTTCAATTCACAAATAAAATGCACAAATCCAGTCAAGACAAGTGACAAAATCAAAAAAGGAACAAATCAATATGGCTGTCGCCATGACTAAGTATCAGCTTAAACATAATACAGTTCAGAAAGAACCATAGAAACTCAGTAGAGGCAGAAGAAATAGAAACTATAAGAAAACACAAATATTATCATCTTAAAATGGAATCGACCAGATTTACAAAATGTAGGACTGAAAGAATCAATAAGGACATATTACAAATGTATACATGGAGGGTTTTTCACTAACAAAACCTTCAAAACTGGATCTTACTAGAGGGCTGAGTTATTTAAATGCTGAAAGCTTCTTCATTTCACCTGATGATTCTAAGGTTGCTGACGTACATTGATAAGAGTTTCGAATACTGGAACGGAACAAAATTATCCAGTTATTTCTGGTATACATTGATTAGTTGAAATCACTCGTTAATATGAACTACAAAAATAAACAAGATCATTGAAAAATCTATAATTTAAATATTCATTTCTTTTCACATTAAAAATTCGATGCGAAATTCTGATAGAAAGTAAATTATGAAATAATTATGCAAATTAAATTTTTGGGAGAACAATCCAGTAGGTTTGACTGTTCATTGGAATACATAATTAAAAAAATGTATACATAGTTACGGAGGAAAAATATTCTTTTTAATAAATTCTGATAGCATTCTGGATTTGTAACTCCGCCTGGAGCCCATCTACGGTTACTGACGTTCCCAAGCCCGAATAAAGGAGGAGGGTCGGGTATGGGGTTGGCAAATGCATCCCGTAGAAATGCAATTCGCGAAGAAAAAGCGCTAACCAGAAAAATAACTCACTGATTTGGCAGCCTATCCTTTATTAAAGGGTAACAGGCGTTAGTAAATTTTACATCTGTGTCCAAATTATTGGTATGAAAGTGTTACGATTGTATGCAAACATGTCATTTTGATACTCCTGAACTATTACGAGTTTACCTTAGTCGGGAAACGAAAACGAGGATCGAGGATCTGGCGACACGACATGCTACTCTAGTCCGATTGGCCCATGCTACCCATCGAGTAAAAGAAGAAGACTTGATATGAAGTAGAACCTGTATTCTACAAGCATCCAGAAAGTACGAAGTCTGAGTCCAGAAGAAAATCAGGATCCCAGACTAGGAATACGGGTTCGAGTCATAAAACGCTACAGATAATGCTTATTTATGCAGTTAGGTCGAATAGGAAACAACATTGAAGTATGTGACATTGACAGTTAGGACGACCATAATATTGACCAGTAGGAATTGACCAATAGAATTAGACTTCCAAAAATAATTCTCTTAGGATATTTGATGAATATCCTAACAGAAAGTAGATGGAATTTTTAAAAATAATCGAATCTTTAATGATCAAGTTCATTGGTTTTAAAATATTTCATAAATCTGAAAATAATCACAATGTCCAATGTATAATTGAATTAAAGCTCAGGTCAATGAAATCCTCAACATGACAATGTGCATAAAGATAGCTAACTTAATTAGTAATCAGTCAATCTATGTATTGATATAAATTCAAAGAGATTATGTAAAATAACTGATTAAAAATCATTGTAATTTTGACAGTCAATATCTTGATAAAACTCCATCAAGGCCAATATTTAGACTGTAACTACTTAAATTGACCTGAAAGTTAAGGTTGTAATAAGTGTACAAATATATCGAGACTATACGGTTTATTCTAGCTCTTGGATAAATTAATTAACCTTTTCTTTCTGAGTAACTATTCACACATCCTTCGACCTTGTCAGTTATTTACTGATAACTTGGTTGTGTTTACTTGAGAGCGTATGTGCATTGCATAGTTTGCTTATCACATGTCTGACCTATTTTTATCTGACTATAAATATTGAGCCATGGCTCACTCGCCTTCTCCACTTCGCTTCGCTTAGCTTTGCTCATATCCGTCTAAGTAGAGGATCACATGAAATAAACTTATCCAACTGAATACTAATTTGGCTTTTTGCTGCCACCGTCGCCTAAACTGCGTTCACCTAAGCATGATATATGGAAATTCGAAAGATGTGTTTCATAGCAAAAACTAGAGTCAAATCACGGGCCACAAAATGGTCTGATGTAAATTATTTTGCTTCAGTACTATCCGCTTAAAACCCCGTATTGTTGTTGATAGTAGCACGAATTTTAGTTAGCTGTAAACAATTCATTGAACTCAACCATAAAAGGCATATAAGTTATTTTGAAAAAGGCTTTATAGTGTATCACTTTTCATGTTCAATGAAGTCTATTGTTAGAAATCATAAAATGAACAGAAATTTCTAGATTTTTATTAAAAGTATCGGTTTTCTGTTTTTTATTCAATTAAAGAGAGATAGAGACTAAAATAGATCAGATAGTATATTACTGGAACTTGAATTGTTTGATGTTGTGAATTGATCATTGCTAGACCATTATCTCAAATTAGGAAGCCTTAGACAACTATTTCATCAGAAGTGCGCCTTCACGACTCAGGCACGCGAAGATCTCTGGAGCAGGTGGAAAAAAGAGTGGAGGAGAGTGTAGGTTTGATGATGGTGGTCGTCGGCCTATACTTCATTAGGAATAACAAACATATGTAAGTAGGTAAGAATGGTCTAAGAAATGTAAATATAGCCACATGATTTCTTGAAACAGCCATAATAACTCTACATTACTAGGAAATGGACTTTAGAAATTTTGGACATTAGTGCTCATGAATTGTAAACAGAATTATAACAATAAATACTCTTTATTTTAAGTTTGCTTTCAATTTTCGTGATACAACTGGATCTAAGAACAAAATTTTCAAAAAATGTTGGACTAAATTATTTTTTATTGAATTGTTAAAGTAGTTTTCTGTTTGCAGTATAATACTTATTATTTATAAGGACATCCCCAAGATCATTAATTGTTACAGGAGGTGCTTTATATTTGGTACATGAAACCATCCGGAGAAATTCATGTCTCTTTTATTTTTGGGTTGTAAGTCAATCACTGTGTGAAACAATTTTACAGCAGACTGCAAATCGGTTTTCAAAAAAATATTCCCATTTGTTAGGTTTTCAAGTAAATATAGATGCAGTTTTATGCCCATGTTGCCCTTGAAAAAGTTTAAAATAGGCCAGAAACACCAGGAAACGTGTTTTACCCAATCAGCACTGAATAGAAGCTGTGCAGAAACTCCTGGAAAATTCATAATCACATGCTGTGATTCTCATTGAATATTTAACCATGCCACTATCATATTCAATATGGTTCTCTAAACTTACAAAAGCTCGAGGTCATGAATGACTTTATAAATATCCTCATTTTTCGTATACATAAACTAACCTTGCAGTAAACTGTTCGTTCATCTTAAACTTTGTGCCCTATCTCTTATGTTGAATTGGCAGTGTAAATTTAGTCTAGGGATAATTAGAAACGGTTCAGAATCACATTCTGCATTTATTTAGCCAACTTGTCAAGTTAAACAAATTTGTCACTGTTAAAGTAAACTAATTTTATATGCACTCTGTTTGCTGCAGTATGTGGCGTAATTCTTCAAGTTAAGAAAAATTTTTTGCTTTCTGATTAAAAAAATAAAATTTTTCAATTTAATATAAATCATATAGTGTGCGTGACGTTACACGTTAGATGTGATGATTTTTTTTTAATGATTATAAATTAGCCAAAAACATGTTAATTTTTATGATATTACTTGTGTTGCCTTTAAGCAATATATTTCTAATGATTGACTTATGTGTAGTTTTTTTTTAAAAATAAACAGAAATTTATAATTTTGAATATAGCAGTAATTAGACTATATTGTACTTGAAAATACTGAGCTTGTCATCAAAGAAACTACATGCTTTTAGGCTTGGTTTTTGAAGAATGTTCAATAATTCGAATCCTGTGAGGTGCAGGAATCGTGGATAAGCACTGCCAATGATGAGTCCCATATCAGGATGAAACTTCTGTCCAGTGCTTCCAGGTTTCTGATGTTGGTCTAACAATGATTGATTGATAACTTCAACTGTGTGAAAAATTCCCATAAAGGCAGTTGTAAACTTGACACTCTGCAGGGAGTATTTATTAAAGTTAAAAAAACTAACATTGGACTTTTTTGTTTAGTTGTAGTTAGAATCAGTAATTCCTTATTTAAATTTATTTCATTTATACCTGTTATCCTCAGCATACTTCAGCCTACTCTGTCCTGCGAGGTCCTTTCCTGTTCTACCCGATGGCCATTCATTCTTTTCATGTCTGGTTTCGATTCTCAATGCGATGTGTTCTTTGATCTTCCTCTTCTCTTTTGGCTTTGAGGATTTCAAGTGGGGGCTTGTCTTGTGACGCAGTCGGTTGCTTTCCTAATTGTCTGTTGTATCCGCTTGAAGCGCTTCCTCCTGATTTCTTCCGGTACTGGAATCTGATTTGTTCTCTCTCAGAATAGATTGTAGCTGATGGTGCCTGATCAGTTCATAAGCAGTATCTTCCGTAGACAACTGTTAATAAATAACCGACGCCTCATGATGAGAGCCAAGTTTCTACCGAAGTCACAAGGGCGATGCCCGTTCTGACAAGCACTAATACAGGAACATGGAATGTTCCCGAAAAATCTATCCAGCTTGATGAATATGACCTGATCTCAAATATAGGATATAAAGTCCATAAAATGAATTTCATTGTTAAAAGTATATAACACAAACATTATAATTTTTGTCTACATAGCACAGACTAATTTATGCACATCAATTGAAGAATGAATGTTTGTAAATGATTATCAGTTACAGTTTTTAGTTTACACTCCATATGGTATATATACATACAGAGATGTATGTATAAAATATTCTCCAGGTGTCTACACATATTTTATGCATAGATTTCTAATACATCAACAAACAAACAAACAGAAAATACTTTATCTAACAATTTATGGTATATTTTATGTATCGTTAAGCAGCTATGCCTAAAATTTGTTTACATTGTTACTCATATTCAAATGACTAGAATTTATTTATGCCATGCTTAATTTGTAACTTAATCTAATTGTTAACTTGTGAATACATGTTGTATGATGTGAAATAATGTGAAAGCCTGAAATAGACATGTATATATATGTAAATGTATATAAATATTTATAGAAACTTTCTGCATCGATTTATAACTTCATCAGATGATATACTTGAATATAAATAGAAAAAAAAAACAAAAACCGGTTTACATCGAGTAATATTATTTTATTGACCAATTTTATGTGGTCAATAACGTATTCAAATTGTTTAATGTTTAGTGTGTTAGCGGCTCACAACTGGACTCCAATGTGGTCGAATGATTGAGTAGGTGATGAATTAAATCTACCTCTCCACTTCCGTATATTATACTTAGGCTAACGCCGTTTGTGCGATGGTGATAAGAGAAGGCCAAATACGGTTCCATGGGTGAATTTATTTCATACCTTCATTTGAGCAGACAAACATTAGAACGAAAAGCGTACAAGCAAAATGAAGCGAATTGGAGAAGGCGAGTGAGCCAACCAGCCATGAGCTGAAGAATGACGAAGTATTTATAGTCAAGCAGTAATAGGCTAGACATGCAATAAACGAGTAAGCATACGCACACACACACACACAATCAAATATACGATAATCGATACTGTAATCGAATTATTACAAATTATAGTCGCTATATCATTGAAGTACAATGAATGAATGATGAGATGCTACAGTGTTTTCCAAATCAATTTTTTTCAATCTATTTTTCCATTCTGGTATCCACCTGAGCAACAAATCTTCTCCACTATATCATTTTGTATTTTATTTGATGGAGTAATTTGTTTGCTAAATGTATATATTTGTTATTATTTTCCAGTGCTTCCAGGTTTCTAATGGTGGTTTAACATTGATCGATTCATGGTTTCAAAAATGTGTAACTTACCAATCTTCACAGCCCCTGTAATGGAAATATAAATGTAACTTTATATAATTGATTTATACAAATTACCCACTATTTTCAAGGACAATTTTATAGTGGTTTTCAGAAGAACGAAGGAGACTGCTCACGTGTTAGTATTTCTAAATGAACAGATTGGCTGTATCCTGTGGTGCAACCACACAGGTACCTGATATCCTGCTGGACCATTCACACCATTTATATACTCTAGTAAGTATATAGTGGCTGTAACTGATCGATAATCCCTTCAGTCAGTATGCACCGGACGAACAGGCTATTTCGATCAATCCCGTTTACACGACTGTCAAACTCATTATTATTAGCGATGGCGATGTGCAATACAGCACCTCAATCACAATGGCCATCGGGAATGTTGCAAAACAACCACCAGTATCAATGAAATCGGTCACCCTGCTAACCAATTTTGTATATGGATTGTTAGCCAATACTTGCCAAATCAATGCCAAACTATACACAATATTCAAAGTGAACCTTTGGTCTCACAGGAAACCTTCAGCTCTATATAACAGTGTAGAATTTGGTAAACACATAGTATGATATAGGATAACACTGAGATGCAGACCAGCTTGATGCGAATGGGCTCAAACACTCTTATTACCCTTTGTTTCATGGTCGGTAATGATTTTTGCGCAGTTCCGAAATTTTCATTTTTCGACCATATAAGATCTGAGTTAGGGGTACTATCCCTGTAGCTGTAACTAGGGTTAAAAAACAACTTGACTCAAGTACTCATATAAATCATATAACTTATGAGTTTCTTGTTTTTGACCTTCTTACTGTCCAATGACTGAGGTTTCGTGCTTTCTGTTCAAAAAAGTCTTCAACATTAATCACGTGAATGTACACTTACCAAAAAACAGTAATAATAGTTTAGACTTAAGTTAAACTGAACAGCATCGAATTACTGAATATGCCTATTATTTTAATTTTAATCAACGCTTAATTGACTCTGATAGCCAATGACTTTAGTAGGTGAGTAATATTTGATGAGAAGGATTTAAGTAAAGCTCAGTTAAAATTTCTTGATCGTTCAATAAGCTTTTTTAAGATTGAACATTGAATAAAACAAATACATGGTAAGAGTCATCTTTAATGTACTTATTGTATCTTGTGATCATCAATTTATTTACGAAGATTGTAAAATTTTGTTATTGCATCAGGAAACTGACGTGTATAGGGTGAAGGATTAGGGAACATTCCAACAAATTTTCGCGAAACCAGTAAATAAAACTTTCTCGATTAGCTACGTTTATTATTACAGACTTGTATTTTTTACGAAAATATGTATGTCAATCATCTCTACATCACATGTTAATGAAGCGAATTCAACGC
This sequence comes from Schistosoma turkestanicum, assembly GCA_944470395.2. Taxonomy (NCBI): domain Eukaryota; kingdom Metazoa; phylum Platyhelminthes; class Trematoda; order Strigeidida; family Schistosomatidae; genus Schistosoma; species Schistosoma turkestanicum. Next base: position 36,911,765 of record OX103974.1, on the reverse strand, counting down.
AAAATAAACAAAGCGAAACGAATCTCTAGATTAACTTACTAGTCTAAGCATTCAGTGAACTATTGTTCATCACAAACAAACATAAATCATTTGATGATGCGAACAGTGGAGGTTTCTTCAACACTGCAGCGTGTCTGTGAAGATAATCAGCATAGTGCGGAATTATTAAGCTGCAAGATAGTAGATGGAGGACAGGTGACAGACTCATTCGAATTAAAAACGGGTGTCATCCAAGTTTGCTTACTCGCACCCTTTCTCTTTCTACCGGAGATCGACTGAATTATGAAGACGTTAGTATCTCGGGGAAAGTACTGGATACAGTGGACATCTATGATGCAGCTGGACAATCTAGACTCCACAGATGATCTGGCGCTTTTACCCCACAGCAAAAAATGCAAGAGAAGGAAACCACTGTAGCAGCAGCATCAGCAGCAATAGGTCTCGGCATACACAAATGGGAAAGTAAGCTCTTACGATACAACATAACATACTCCAGCCAAATCACACTCGACGGAGAAGCTTTGGGTGGCATCATTGATGAGCAAGGTTGTTGGAGACGCTAGATCCCCAGAACTCACCTGATAAAGGTTTTAATTTTGGACTTTATTCATGGGCTGATCAGTTGGCCTTGAGGTCACATTCCCCACCATGGAAATCCTTGGCTGTGAATGGTTTATGTGTTATTTTAGTGTGTTATTTTTGTGAATCTCCGAAGGAGGTTACTAGGGTGTATAAATAAACGCTATGCTTGAGATCAGTGTATTTGTTGGCTGTTTGTAAAATACAATTTCTACGCCATAGCAAGACTTCTTTCTTCAGTTAGTTGGGGCAACGAATCAGAGTAGCCTATCATGTCACTGGTACATTGTCTCGTTCTCGTTGATGGACTAAGGTGAACTCGTAGTAGTTTCAAGGATATCAAGTGACTAACATAACAAAGGTGTGTCTGATGCACATGCAAATGTGGGAAACAGCAAGGCAAGGGCAGAAATTCTTCAAATGAAGAACATCTGGAACTCTGGAAACAATATCAGCCAACACAGTTGTCACCGTTTTCGATGCAAATGTCAATACTTTTTTACTGTTAGGGATGTAAACTTGAAGAACCATCAAAGCCCTTATCCAGACGTTACAAGCGTTTTATAACAGGTGTCTACGCAAGATACTGTATATCCATTGACCAGGCACTATCTAGCAACAACCTAATGTGGGAAAGAACAAACCAGAGCCCAGCAGACGAAGAAATCAAGAAGAAGTGGTGGAAGTGGATATGACATACATTGCGGAAAGCACTCAACAGCGTCACCAAACAAGCCTTTACCTGGAATCTTCATGGTTAAATGAAAAGAGGAAGGTCAATAAACAAATTAAGCCAAGAAATGAAGACGTACATGAGAAGAATGAACAACAATTAGACAGAACTGGAAAGGAAGGCTGAGGAAAGAGTAGGTTGGAGAATGCTGGTCACTAGAGGTGACAGGTGAAAGTGAGTAAGAAAATAATTGTATTCACTGGTAATTAATGCATTGGTGATTACATTCTAAAGCATAGTAGTTCGATACAACGGAATTCACTGACAACTGGTTCGTTGGATTTCCTTCAGAAGGGAGTAATGTTGTCTTGGAAATTTAAACTGGCATGAATCAATCAGTGACATTAAAAAGTTACCTTGTGGTGACTAAACTTCTTTCTAACCCAGATATCTAAAATAATCTCTTATTCAGTAGTAAGTATTTGAAGATAGCATTATTCTCTAGTGTTTCATTACGAAAATATTGCGATCATCAAACAATTATGAAGATTTCATACTTTAAACACAAGCTGATCTTAGCTAAATCGTCAATAAATATCAAGAAGCATTAGACAGGTGTTTCATACTAGTTTGAGACCCCTCAGCCGTCAGTTACCTATTGACACATGATCAAAGTTCTTCCGTTTGGTCTTCAGTAAATTCATCGATGCGCACCTCCAAAGTGTGTAACATCAGAACGAAATGTCTATTCAGTACTACGCGGTTTTATGTAGCGGTCTCAATGTGATCACTCCATTATTTATACAAGGGAAATTCTCCCGCCCTCACAAACTCTTATTTCATAGGATGAGAAACGGTCACATTTTCTAATATGTATTATATTTGTTCATTGAACAAACTGAAGATACAATTTTTGTTTACTGACTAGTTTTATAATATTCAATAACAACTTCTTGTTCATTGTTCTTGCATCTCAGTGGTAAAATAAACACTGGAAAGAATTAAGTTGGAGTGATATTAAGTGGGTATTTGATATTTTAAAAATAAAAAAATGCGCTGATTATTTTACCCAGTGTCCATTATCATAATAATACTGAATGGCTAATGTTACAATTTTTTCCCAAATAATATCAACATGACTTCATTTGTGTACACTTGTACCAATGTTGATTGAAATCTGTTTGTTAGAGGCATTTAACAGACAATAAAAATTGTAGATAACATAACTCAGACGTGTTGTATACCTCAGAAATTTCCACTGGGCTTAATTGAAATCATGAATCAATCAGTGTTAGATCGTCGTTAGAAACCTGACAGCACCGGATGACAATTTTGTCCTAGTGTGGAACTTATCAGCAATGCGCATGCAACCCATGACCTTGCGCACGAATACATAACCTCTGATGTGCATAACTTTTGAAAAACTTTTTATGTCTACTGCTTTTAATTGACATTTCAGTATAAATAAGTCATAATGGTAAAAAAGACTTTAGTCACATAAGCTTATAGTCTCAAAATTCTGTGAATTACTTGTAATCGCCAGAGGCTAACAATGATAGTGTGACAATATACAAACTCTATTGTTTTCCAAGTTTCCTTTTACAATCCACTTACTAACTATATTCCATGAAAAACGTTAGATATTCTGATATGATTTGTACAACTACAGCCTCACATTAATGTCACACTGTTTTTTAACTTTCTTTTTTTAATATACACTACAAAATTTTTTTTGGGAAGCTGTATGATATTTAACGAACAGCATGCAAACGCTAGCTAGCATTAAATGTCAAATACAATTTTTCGGCAGTAGTTAGTTATTCGGGTATAGTTAATTTTTGAAGAAAAAAAGAAACCTATTTCAGATCAGACTGGAACTTTATAGAATTATTTATTGAAAAATGTTATCTTCAAACAGTGACATTTTAAGATCTTATGTTGTATCTAGTTGATAATGTCCAATTTGGATCATGTGAAATTGATCTTTCTGTCAATTTATTGACTTTGTAGTTTTGTAACAACACAACGCAACGGTTTATGGATTTTTTCGATACACAGATTGTAAAAGTGTAAAATGAATAGGTGAAAATCAAAGTTTACAACATTTCTAGTGGTTGTTTGAATCATCACATCGGTTTTTCGAACAGCTGATGAGTCTTGAACGGGGGGCATAAGACGTGTCTCGGTATCCACTGATAGCCATCACCAATGTCTGATTGTAATACTTGTGAACTAGTGGTTATTTCGAGTTGATGTGCGCACGGATACACATAATGCAGAAGAGACTGATTGATTGCAATCCGAACTATGAATGGGGAGTTTCAAACAAGCATTACAAATGTAGCAATAATCTGCGATTATTGATGAGACTAGGAAAACCCTCGGTATAAACAAGAAACATTTGAGGTCCACCTGCGGACCTGACTCACTGAAAACACTCGAAAATTAACTTCCTTATGCATGTTACCCCTCGTAGGCTATAAACCTGCGACTACCAATTTTCAACCAACTCTGTCCTTGGCCTTTCGTACCAATTCGTTTTATGTCTATTTTCATACTATTTCCATACTCATTTTACCTTGAAGATTTCAAATTTTGGCTTAACTCGCGATGCATTTCCCCAGTGTGTGTGTGTCCTATCTACCTCTAGCGCATTTTTCTAATTTCTTCCGCAGTCAGAAGCTGATTTGTTCTCACCGCTGATAGTTTGTTACTAATTATGCCTGTCAAAATAGATCCTCATGATGTTGTGCAGACGAAAATTAAACTAGTGAAATATTCTATTTTTTGGTTATTTAATTCTCAGACATAAAACATTACCAATTTCACAAAGTTGGCCATAAAACATCTACTCAAATTATACACACATATAAGTAGTCTTGAACATTATCATCATAAATTATAAGGAAATGATCAGATAAGATAAAAATCATGATGATAATAAATTTTTCTAATGGGTTTCATGCTTTCTATTTTTCTGTTTCAAAATTTCTTTTTATCCATTACAAGATTTTTAAAAATAAAATAAAACTTTAATTTAAAATAAATGTGCTTCTGTTTGTGGTCCAAAAAAAACGAAAAACTTTTGTCTACTCTGAAAATATTTTAAGTTATTTTTAATATACTACTTATTGTATTTAAAATAATTTCATCTAAATTATTGGTGAGTATGTGTTTTATTGTGAATTTTTGAATTTTTTCATCTTGGTGATTTATCCGTAATTTAAAAATAATGTGGAAGAAAATAATGAAGTATTTGAATTATCAATTTTTGGTTTGATATCATTCTGTGTGTGACTTTTTATCATTTTGTAAAAATCCCCACCTAAAGAAAAATAAGCCAAGGTTTGTACATATGTACATATTTATCTCTTTCGTATTTTACTGAATGGCGACTTTTTATTTTGTTGTTAAAATGTTTGAAAGCATTAGAATGAACCAGATACTGATATTGTACGACTGACTGAGTCGGGTTGTTTTAAGTAGAGAGAAAAAAAACGAGCACAAGATATTTGATATAAGTGGTAGTTATTGAAAAGAAATTATGACTGTATTGTACTTTCACGAAGCAAGGGCAGCATCGCTACAATTGAACAACATTTGGAACTGAAAACAGCTATCAACCAACCAACCAAAGTCAGAATTTTGTAATACAAGTATGAAGGCAGTTCTACTGTATGGAGCGGAAACTTGAAGAACCATATAAGCTATCATTCAGTAGATACAAGTATTTATTAACAGCTGGATCCGTCTGCCAGACACTATCAGGGATAACTGATTGTGGGAAAGAACAAATCAGATTGAAGTAGTGGAAGAAATTAGATAGAAGCGCTAGAGGTGGATAGGACACACAGCGAAAAGCACCCAACTGCGTCACAACAGAAACCCTCACTTGGAACACTGAAGGCCAACGGAAAAGAGGAAGGCCAAAAAACACATTACGCCAAAAAATGGAGACATGCATGAGAAGAATGAACAGCAATTGGACAGAACTGAAAATGAAGGCTGGGGGACAGAGTCGACTGGAGAATACTGTCCGGCGGTCTATGCTCCATTGAGGGTAACGGGAGTCCCTAAGCAAGTAAAAGTACGTCATATATATATATATATCGTCATTTACAAAAAGAAGACTACACTGTCTGATTTTTCTTTCAATGCTATTCATATAAAATAAGTCTGATAGTTATGAAGTAGTTTTGTAACATTAAAAGAAGTGTAGTAGGTTGTTTTATAGTGTAACGAATGTTACTATTTTTCCACCACTAAATAATTACGTCGACATTTGCTTTTTAGAACATATTTTTTTAAAAAAATCAATTGATTCGGTGTTTGAAGTAGGATAGAAAAATAGATTAGTTTATTTTAAATTTGATAAAACGAAAAATTAGGATCAAGCCATCTGAAAACTATGAGTTCACAGATCAAAATAATTTATTCAGTGACAAATTGAAGAGTTTAATTTCAATTGGAGGATGTGTAATTCAATTTTTGGGTTTGTTCAGACGGATTATTTACAACTTTGAGTTATTTAAAAAAAACTACTATTTTCTGCGATGACTGAAGTGAATTTTCAAAACATTTTTGCTTTAAAAAAATTACCTATATTTAATAAATTTTTTATTCATCAACATAATTGTTTGAGTATACTCTGTTTTCGTTGGAGTTAAACATGAACTCTGTTGAAAACCGGGTCAGTGGTCGAGAGGTTAAGCTTTCACACGCGAGTGACTAAAGATCCTGAGTTTGCTTACACCCTGTGAAAGTCGTAGATTCGCATTACTGATGAGTTCCATGTTTCTGAAAAAGGACATTCGGTGCTTCCAGATTTGACATAGTGATCAAATTGTGATCGACTCATGATCTCAATATACTCTTTTTGCAATGTAGACTCCTTTTCACTCCACAAATCTACACAAACCAGCCATTCTGATAAGTTCGTTCTCAATAGTGATGAATTTTGAAATTAATTCTCGAAATTCTAATCAAGTTCAAGTCATATTTACAGAGAGAAGTAGCACCAATGTATAGAGGTGTTTATGGCATATAATTTTGAAGGTGGAATCAGTCAATATAAGTTTCATGGAATGGTGGTGAGTTAATTACTAAGATACCTGGAATTTTAGGTTTCACAGGTTTTAGATTGATCCAATCCTGTTTTTCAGTTATCTGATTGGAGTCAGTAATCAGAATATCATTTTTCTAGGCTTAGGTTTCAGTTAACACATATCAACAAAGATGTACCTATAGTGTTCAAGGTAACAAAGTTATCTATCGGGGATGTCACCCAAGTCTAAGACGTTGCCCAGCATGGAGCAGTCCAGACAGTAACTATTGATTGGAACAATGATAGAATACTGATTTATAAACTTGAAATCGTTTACATTGGAATGATTTTTAGCATTCTGAATCAGAAAATACTGTTTATAACTGGCGAATTGATTGAGTACTGTTGAGTACACTATAAATTGACTGAAAATTCATTTTCTTTAACACAATTGTATCATTGACAGTAAAAGCAAATGATAAACGAGCTTTAGTATAGAAAGAACTTGTTTCCAAACACAGCTCATATGGTACTGATGTGCTTAGACAAGTAACCACATTACTACGTGGCCGATCAACGTATTACTTCGGATTTTCGAGTAACTTTTTTGACGGTAATATTCAAGTCAATTTATCTGAAGCCATAATTAAATTACTCTATTTCCCAAATCCATTAATAAAGCAATTAGAATGAGTAGATAAAAAATGGATTAGTAAAAAGATTTCTCTACTGGATATTTTGAAAATGTAAAAGACTTAATTAGCAAGTTCGCAACGAGCTAATCAGGCTATTCTGTCTGCCTTTTACTTATTATCCTAACTCATCTCCCCGACAATACAAAATAGAGTAAATTCTTGTGTTTTGGTAAATAACTGGGGATTAGATAATTCAGTCAGTCAGTCAGTTGCAACGTAGAACTTCGTACGTATGTACATAAGTTCATGTTGCCATACCACATTATTAGCACAGAGACGCAAATGTCAAATCAAATCCCATAGTGATAAAGATGGTAGAGGTATTAATGTTATAATAAAGAAGACTAGGGTTTAAGATATTATTCAAAAAAAATATAATTCAGTGAGATAAGGTTAGAAAGACAAAGGTAGAGGTGCTGACGGTTCCAGAAGATTAGGATTTGAGAGAGCTCAAAAGAGTGGATGCACTTGCGCCATTGCAAACGATTTTGAGCCATGTCGTTCAGGGTCTTAACCATTGATGACTTTCGTCTCGCGGACCCCAACCAGGTAGTCTACATCGACCAACATGACTCAGTCCACTTGTCAGTGACTTTGTGGATTTCTGTCATGTTTTGGTCTGGCTACCCCTAACTTTCTTCCGACCTACTCCCACACCACAAAACAAGGCTCGTCGAGGCATGTGCCCCAGAACGAGCGACAGTTCTCTATCGAACCCCTCCATCGGTGGCTGATGGCGATATGATCTAGTTGTGTCCAACGTTGAGACGACTTCGGGGGTCGCCAGGTCAAAAGGTGTTTTTCTTTATGCTTAAAATTAGTGTTTGCCAGAAATAAGCGGTTATCTGAGCACAGTTGCAACAGACGGTCGCCATTGTCTGTTCTTTGAGCCGCGAGACCGTAACATCCACCTAGGTGTCTTTCATTTTCACTCAGTCTACCTACTTGTGCATTGAAGTCACCAGCCATTATAACTATATCAGAGCGCTTAACTTTTTGGAGGAGGTCCGAAAGCTTTCTGTAAAACTCATCTTTTACATCATCTGGGCTGCAGTCAGTGGGGGCGATGCGGGTATGAGGGCGGTTATCACTTCCCGGCTGCCCACACCGTGGAAGGTTGTTTCTTGACGAACCTGAAAAGGAAGATGGATTAGTGTTGGTGCGTGACCGCAGAGTCCAAGGGACAACTGCTTGAGGCCGGTCACGCACGGCCTTTTTATGAGAAGTATTTAGAGTATTAGCTCCGTTCTTAAAAGCCCTTAATGGGCACCCTTACCCAAGGAGACGGAAATCCGTGAGGTAGGGGAGGTGTGACATTTTTAGGGTCGACCTTTTCTAACCCTTCCTTCCTTGTGAGAAGGCAGCATCGCTGCAGATGCTGGTTGTCCGAGGGAAACACCTTACTGCTGTCACATCCCTCTGCAGTCAGCAGTACGACTTCGCCCTCAGACCTTGAGTAGCTGCTTTTAGTCTCATCGTTCTCCAATCGACCTGCCTGGCATGGTAGGACCTGCAGGAACATGTGTTCCAGCCAGTATAGCTCGGTTGGGTCATCACGATAGTCAAGCCCGACCACCACGTCAAGGTAGCAGCTTCGGTCGGGGGATTAGATATTTAGGTAGATTCAATTTACCGTAAATAAAAAGAATACTTTTTCACACCTCCTATCCCTTATGAAGGAGAGACCACAGACCAGAGAATTATTTTTTCCGGTTAGCGTTTTTTTTAGCGAGTTGGATTTCCACAGGATGTGATGGCTAACCTCATGATCAACCTCCTTCTTTTATCTAGGTTTTGGCACCAGCAGTAACTCTAGAAAGGATGCTGGCGGAGTTGAATAAAAAGGATGATGAATTTATAATTCGCCAACATGATTTATGTAATATTAAATCATGGAAATCTCTCGTTGTAGTAAAAAGCGATAACCTAACTGTATTTTACGCAATTTCCTTACATTATATTCCACATATCAATTACATACGGTAACTGCACACACACACACACACACACACACACTTTATCAATTATTTAAAACAAGATCCTTGAAAGCATTCAACATTCAATATTCCTATTTACAAACAACAAAACAGTTTAAAAATAATCAACCATACATTATCTTCAAGTATAATTTATTCATAAAACTTATACATTTTTACAGTCCATACCATAATTTTCTTCAGTTCATTATTTTATCTACTTAAAAATTCATTGACTATGAAATGCAATTAGAAAATCAAATTAAATAACCATCTATTTTAATAAATTTCAGTTTCATCTTTTCATTTACTAGTAATAATAATCATAATCATAATCAAAGTTGAGTTATTTCATTACCAGTGAACCATGCATGAATAAATGCATAAGAGATTTTTTTTTTGCGAAAATTGCATAATTGGAAAAGATGATTAGAGTTTTATTGTGTTACCGGTTAATTGAACAGAATTTTATATCAGCGATGTGTTTCGCTTTCTAATGATACGTTTTCTAGTTATCTAAGTATAAACAAGTAAAAGACAATGGCTGCCATGATAAAAAACACATCGGAGATAAGATTACAATCAAATTATTAGGTGAAATTGTTGAGGTAAATAGAAATAATTTTAGGTGAGTTATTTATAAAAATAGAATTAAGAGAATTGGAAGTAATTTTATGATGAAGAAGATTTCTATCTGAGTTAAGCGTGTTTTATTTTCTCTGTCATTCTGTACAGCATTGTCAGGACCTACTTGTAAAAATGAATAGTTACAGGTATGAGAGAGAATGAAATTTTCCGGCTACCCACACTGTGGAAGGGTGTTTCTTGAAGAACCTTAAAGGAAAGCCAGATTAGCGTTGGCCTTAACGACCTGAGGGCGGGATCGCAGAGTCAGAGGGACAACTGCTTTTCTAACCCCTTCCTTCCTTGAGAGAAAGCCGGTTATCCGAGGAAAACATGTTACTGCTATCACACCTCTCTACAGTCAGCAGTAGGACTTCGCCCTCAGACCTTGAGTAGCTGCTTTTAGTCTCATCGTTCTCCCATCGACTTTCCCGGCATGATAAATCCTACAGGAACATATGTTCCAGACTATATAGCTCTGTTGAGTCTTCACGATAGGCAGGGTTAACCACCATGTCCAGGTAGCAGCTACGTTCGGGACAAATTAAAGCAGTATAAGTTGTCAATACAGAATTCATTATTTCATATTATTGATTGTTAAAAATGACACCATCACAAATTTAACATGAATGATTTGAAATTTCAGATAAGAAAGATGTTTCAGGTTGTTCATTTTGAGTTCGTTAACATTACTAGCTGTTAGAAAACCATTGTAAATTGTTAGTTTGTACTACTATAGAAATTCTAACTAATCTCTATCTACATATATAAAAAAAATGCTATTTTCATCAGGTTTTCAATCACAATCCCATTCAGACACTTTTATATTTTCTATATGAAATCTCATTACAGTTGCTCATTCACCTTTTTTAATTGAAAAGTTTTTTGAAATCCATTCTAAATAAAAAATTACTTGCTTCCCATTTAAGCAATAGTCATAAAAGCTGGTTGGATATCTGAGTTTCTGACGAAAACTAGATTCAAATGAAATGATAGTTTTGTTAAGTTATCAACTGTTACACCAACTCATGTATTTTTTTATACCAGATGAGCTGTCAATGTTACATTTTTCAGTTATAATTTTATTCCGAAAAATTACCAGGTACTTTGAATTTCTACTTATTTAGTGCGACTACTTATTAGTAGTATCGTTTCGACAGGAAGATGAAATCAATAATTCTAATTCACAACGAATTTTCAAATATTAATTATATCATTGTTTTTTATTCGGTTAGCCAATATTGTTTCAAATTATTTTTTCTAATAAACTAACGATTTGACACTTCTTTTTACTAACAAGTTACAGGTTCATAAAAATTAGTTTTCACATATGAGCAAGATGACAGATTACGGTGTTTATTAACGTTTATACATAAGAACAATAAGCGATACGATTGTCATGAAAGCCGAATCATTGAAAAAGCGTTTTTATAATTAATTAAAAATATTATTGTATTGAGTGATTTATCTAAGATCAAGAAAGTATTTTTGTTCATTGATATTTTCAAATTTATGGTAGATCTTTGAAACTTTACAACCTAGAAGTTTAGTTTCAGTTGCCTTTTAGTTTGAGTAAGAAAATCTTGTCAGTCATGTAATTAAGTGATATAAACGTTTATTCTGAGGTTAAAAAAGGTTTATGAGTATGATGAAATCACGAACTAGTTTATGCAGTTTGTAATCAAAGTGTAATGAATAAATTTTTCAAGTTTAAATTTGACATTTCCTAGTGATGTGCACTTTAAACTAAACATTTTCGCAACCCATTACTTATCAAATCAATCTAACTATTGAATATCAAAACTGGTCACAGTATCTTGTAATGCTGTTGATGACGAAATTCAGACATTTTCTGTATCCCGTTAAAATCAATTAAAGTATACATAAACTGTCATCATAAATTGCCGTCAACTATCTACCAGATATTAGATGACTTTAGCTAACAGCTAATCTTTTTAAATAAATTTCAGTTCATTCAGAATCAAAGTTGGACTTGAAGATTGTTTTTAATCTCAGTTTTCTGTGATAACCTACCTTTTTTTGAATATTATTCTTTAAAGATTTATGAACCAGGTTGCGGTGAGATCATTCGAACTAATTTAGTGGCTCGCATCTAGTGAGAAGAAACCTTTTGTGCTACGGCTGCATGCAGAGTAGCAACAGTGTAGAAAACTGGAGCAGAGGAGAATATAAGAACAGGCGGGACGAAAAAACACACATTTATTTAGAATAATCAGTGGTCACGTATGTCTAAGATTTAGAAAATCTGAACAGCGAATCTGTGAGCAAATAGTTCAGACCGCAACACTATCTTATTTTTACTGACGATATTTTCTTTGAACAAACCAGTATGATAGAAGTGATATTCCCATCTCTTCCTCTCAACGCATTTACATATTTACTAGTTAGCTTAAAAGTAATTAGATTACTTAAGCAAATGAAATATTAAAACTGACTTCCTAGATAACATATGGTAGCTTGTTTTTATCTGAGTTCAGATCACATAACAAAAGGCTAACTGTTATATGTTATCTGTTATGTTCTATGAATAATCTTATAACTAGAAATAGAAAATCTTTTTCGATTTGGCGCATACAGAAGAGATAAAGAATAAAGCATAAAAATTTATCATGCACTAGAAGAAATCTAGTAAAATTATATGTCCATTAAATTGACTTTTATGAGTTTTATTTCTTACAGAAATTCTTACTAATATTCATCGAACCTAATGTAGACAGTAGGATTCAATATGAAAACACTGTGTAGTATACATACAAAACCACTTTTAAAAATTTCAACAACACCCCTGTACAGAAATAGCAGTATTAATATGACTTATTATTATTATTATACTTTTTGCATAGCTCCAAGTCAATATCATAAAATTTTGGACAATCTTAGTTAAATACAATAAATAAATAACTGTGATACATTTTCAAAATCTTAGACAATACAAATTAAGAAGTCATACTGTGATTAAGTTGAACAAAGTTACTAGGTTGATCAAGTATATTCAGTTTGACATTTATCAAAATAAATAAATATATATATTTATAGATATTCAGTAATTGTTGTTTGTATTCTCCGACAGAGATGAAAAATGTTTGGAGGCAAAATCAAATTCAAAGTATTTAATTAACAGAAGAATGAATGTAGAATTTTTTGTTAAAATTCCAACTATGAATTATTATTATTATTTTTCGAACGATACGCTTATCTCTTCAAATTGTTTTGATCTTATTATTACGAAAAAAAGGGGAAACAATATCCAACTACCACACTACCCTATAGGTACTACACATCTACGAGTTAATTAAACAAACATTGATATGAAAGCAATTGAAACAGTACACAATACATATATATGTATATGTGTATATCTAATCTGACATTATTCATAATGAAGCGAAATTCTTTTGAAGAAAATTTACTTGCAATGAGTCATTGGATAATTTTTGTATTTTATTTTATTTTTGTTCAATTATCTTTTTTGTGATATTTAGAATTAAAAAGCCAAAAAAAGAAACATGGATGTATATTGTATTGTTTAGGTTTCAGTGATAACTTGTACAGATTGTTCAATTATTATTATTATTATTTGTAAAATTAAGAAGAACTGAGTAACTCTCATTTTATCGGTTCGATTGTGTAGATCGATGACGAAAATTAACACCAGTTCGCCAGTTGTTAGCTAACACAGGGAACAAAAACGGAATTTTTTGCAAAACTTGGTAGTCGAAGTAAAAAAAAACCTCATTTATAATAAAGTATACGTTACTTACGAGCATTGTTAACAAAGATTTAAGTATTCTTCTGATTGCTCTAGTAGAAATATAAGTCTAACATGAAGGTTTACATGATTTGAAGTATGTTTAAGACATTTTCTATACTTATTTGACTTATGGTTTTGAGAATGACTAAATTGTTTAAAATAAATTCCCTGAACGTGTTGTTGTTTAAGATGATGGATAAATCTAAACATTACAGAGTGAAGTATTGTGGTGGTGTTTTGTTCGCTGAGCTAAAGTTTGTGTAGATTATGTTGTTCAGAAGAACAATAAAAGCTCCACAACCAAAACATTCAGCTCATAAAGAACGAAACACCACCAGAATCATCCACCTAAGCTACAAATTTTCTCTACTATTTTAAAAACAGTCAAGTAATACGTTAACATGAAATGATGTTAGTAAAATTACTTTATAGACAATAACCACATCGTTGCTTTGAATTTCGTGACCAGTCATGATTGTAGTCTGCTAAGGAATAATTAAAGCCATCATAAAACTGACATTCAGTATTCCATGAACCATTCATGAATAGGCTGAGTTAGAGGATAATTAGACTTTTGTTATACTTTCTTCTGGTGATTCAGTATCCAATGAATCAATCAACAACAACGTAAAACTTCGTACGTACGTGCATCAGTTCAAGTTGCCATACCTATAAAAGTACACGAGACTGAATTGGTCAAAATCGAATCCCTCCTACACCTCCCAATAACTCTCTTGTCTCTAGCAGACACGCAAATGACGAATTAAGTACGTTATTATTACTATCTTCATTAAATATCAAGTGATATTCAGGTTTGTAAACGATATTATTGTTTCTTTTCTAGAATCTACAGGTGTAGTAGGTTATGCAAAATTTACCAAGTTATTTTACTTGCTTACTTACTGACGCCTGTTACCCCCAATGGTGCATAGGCAGCCCACCAGTTTTCTCCAGCCAAGTCTGTCTTGGGCTTCCCTTCCTAATTCTGTCCAATTTTTGTTCATTCTTCAACAACACATCGTGTTCACCTTCTGATTAATAAACCGTCAGGCGCTACTTAGTAACGATTGTATGGACGAGCAAATTACGAAGTCTAGGCAACACATTGGATACTGACCGTCATCAGTCTAAGTGATACATTGCACAACACAGGTTCATGATTTAAGTGTATCAAAGAAACAACGATCTCCACAATACTATGATGCAAAATATATTCTTTATACTCAAATTGTGATTTTACGTCAAACTATTCGTTCATCTATTAATAAATATTTATTTTTATCAACAAAAAATCATACTTGTTTAACGCTCATATATTTAAAACGAGTTCATCCGTACATACAAATAGGCCATCCACGGAAAAAACCAACATAAATCCAACCTACCACTTAACCAATTCAAATCCTAAGATTAAGAAGAGAAGAGAATAGCATTCCTAAAGAACTATGTCATTTCTAATTACTGTACATCATTTGTGACTCAAATATCTTTAGATATCTATGCATATGTGTATATATGTACATTCATAAACAATAGACAAAATAAGGAGAAAGTAAAAGAGGATAAACAATATGCTGAAAGTAAGAAAGAATCATCAGTTAAAATTGCTAAGAAAAAGGAAAGCCCACATCATAAATCATTTTCACTTTGTCTGTTCTCTCTTACTCTCTCTCTCTCTCTCTCTGAAATTTAGCTCTGTACAATATCATCTCACCACTCAAGGGAATTGAAAAGCCAAATTAAATTTGTTGTTGACCAAAACAAAATCAATAATAATAATGACAATAATAATAATAATAATAATCACCAAAACTTTTTTCCCTCAAATAAATTGACCTGATATTTATTATTTATTATTTGAATGAACGAATTATTTGAAGTGGGCATACGTTTCGTTGCAGGGAAAGTGGGTAGATTTGATTTAAGCTAGGGTGACAATTTTCAATGGTTGTCTTTGGATTAATCTTGGATGTAAGAGCTACAATACCTTATAATATGCAATGCATAGATGTGTGATTAGACAGTTTTTACTGTATGAAGTGGGAACTTGGAGAACAAGTAAAGCCATCATCCAGAATTTTCAAGTATTTGTTAACAGTTGTCTACGTAAAACACTTCGAATTCAAAACAGTGGTTCCCTTTGATAAATTTGAATAGAGAAATAAGAAGACATATTTTGTGAGGTAGTACCATTTCGTGCTTTCTCGTCAGTCACATACAAGCAACATGTTATTTGTGTAAATACCGTTTTGAAGATAAGGTCAAAATTTCTTATTTAGCATGACATTCACTCACTAGAACCATGGTAAACAAAGTTCAACATACAGTTATTTTTGAACACAAAAAGTTGGACTTTTCCGATCAATCAAGATAGCTTCGAGCAGTCTGAGTGTGTGTGGGTTTGGATGACAATTCACAAGTCTAAAGGCTGATTTTGAGTCGATTTGATGACCACTCATTATTATATGTTTTGCAATGGACGAGGCTGGGTTTCTTGATCGATCGTGAGATGACGGGTTAGGTTGATGAATCATGTATTTGATCAACTATTTTGGAATATGTTCTACCATCCTGTCCTCCAATCGGCGATCTGTCCTACTCAAGTAACTTTCTCCGCAGTTACATGTGAATCTGTAAATACAGTGGGATTTTGACTGAATCGGTTGATTGGACGAATCCGTTGATTAGACACCATAAGCGACAAAACTACCATGGGAGAGAACAAACCACATTTTCAGCGGAGGATGAAATGAGGAAGAAGCGGTGGAAGTGCGTAGGAAAGCACCCAACTGCGTTACAACACAAGGCCTTATTTGGAATCCTCAAGGTCAAAGGAAAACAGGAAGAGCGAGAAGTGTAGACAGACATGAGAAGAATGAATAAAAATTAAACAGAACTGAAAAGCAAGGGTGAGGACAGAGTAGATTGGAGAATACTGTTCGGCAGCTTATGCTGGATCGGCGGTAACAGACATAAGAAAGTAATCAGAAGTGATTCGATGAATCAAACCTATTATGTAAATATATCATATAATTCTGGCAACCTTGTTCTTCACATCGCGATAATCAGTCTCATTCGGCATGTGTGCATCATGTATGGAGGTGATGTCTAATACGCGCTTTTCATCCCGTTCGCTACTTTTCATCGGAATGTACTTGCATCGTACAGTGGATTTCCACTCTAGGACTTAAACCAGTGTTATTCACTTCAGATGTCATCTCGATGTTCACTTAGCGTGCCCTGATTTCCACTGCTAGCCACAATTCATCGCTACTCAAAATAGTCAAAATGAAGTATTTACCTACTAACTTCAGGAAATAATTCATTAAATTTCTAGATTCTTCGTTATTCCTTGTTGATAATATTGAAGTTGATGACTTCACTGTTGGAGTTGAGAAATAATGTTTGTGAACGATCGTTAGAAAATATACTTACAAATCAATATTAACTATATTATTATATTGGATTCGAGGTATCTCAGTAAAAATTATGACTGACAATGATAGAATACTGATTTATAACTTGAAATCGATAAAACAGCTTTCAAAATCATTTACATTGAAATGATTTTCAGCATTCTGCATTAGAAAATACTGTTTATAATTGGCGAATTCATTGAGTTGTGTCGGGTACATTATAAATTAACTGAAAATTCATTTTCTTCAACATAGTTGTATCATTGACAGTAAAAGCAAATGACAAACGAGCGTTAGTTTAGAAAGAAGGAACAAAAAAGAGAGAAATATAATTTATCAAATATTGAGAATCAAAATCTGAAGGAATACAATGATTTGTTACAACTAACCTATTGAGGCTGTTTGTCATCTATGATTATCATTCTAGGTTCTACTAGCACAGATTATATGAAAAGCAGTTATATATTTTGTCATCTGTTATAAGATCTTGATTTAAATGCCTTAAGATTTTCTTACAATTTTATCAGAGTGAGGCAATCACTTCAACATGTCTCGAAGTTCTGGGTCACAAGAAGTACCATCACAAGGAATGGATCTCTGTTGATACTCTCGCAAAAATTGTACAAAGGAGGAACAAGAAGGCAGTAATCAATGTCAGCCGAACAAGAGCGGAGAAAGTTACCGCACAAGCTGCATACACAGAGGCAAACAGGAAAATGAAGAAGAGCATCAGAGCTGACAAACGCAAATATATGGAAGATCTAGCAATGACGGCGGGAAAAGCTGCAAGATAGGGAAACTTGAGACGATTGTACGAAACAACAAAGAAGCTGGCCGGAAACTATCGTAAAGCAGAACGACCAGCGAAAAGTAAGGAAGGTAAAGTAATCAGCAACACTGAACAACAGCGAAATAGGTGGGTAGAGCACTTTAAGGAACTCTTGAATCGACCAGCTCCACTGAACACACCCAACATCGAAGCAGCATACACGGACCTCCCAATTAATATTGGCGCACCTACGATTGAGGAGATCAGTATGGCCATCAGACAAATCAAGAACGGCAAAGCAGCAGGACCAGACAACATTCCAGCAGAGACAATGAAAGCAGATGTGGAAGCAACTGCGAAAATATTTCACATCCTCTTCAAGAAGATTTGGGATGAGGAACAAGTACCATCAGATTGGAAAGAAGGATACCTGATCAAAATACCAAAGAAAGGCGACCTGAGCAAGTGTGAGAACTACAGAGGCATCACTCTTCTTTCAATACCAGGCAAAGTCTTCAACAGGGTATTGTTAAACAGAATGAAGGACTTCGTAGACGCCCAACTTCGAGATCAACAGGCCGGATTTCGTAAGGATCGATCGTGTACTGACCAAATTGCTACATTACGGATCATTGTGGAACAATCAATTGAATGGAACTCACCACTCTACATCAACTTCATCGACTACGAGAAAGCATTCGATAGCGTGGATAGGAAAACACTGTGGAGGCTTCTTCGACACTACGGTGTGCCTGAGAAAATAATTAACATCATACGGAATTCTTATGATGGATTCAACTGCAAAATATTGCACGAAGAACAGCTAACAGACTCGTTCGAGGTGAAGACCGGTGTGAGGCAAGGTTGCTTACTCTCACCCTTTCTCTTCCTCCTGGTCATCGACTGGATTATGAATACGTCGACATCTGGAGGGAAGCACGGTATCAACTGGACAGTTATGACGCAGCTGGACGATCTGGACTTCGCAGATGACTTGGCTCTTCTATCGCACACGCAACAACAAATGCAAGAGAAGACGACCAGTGTAGCAGCAGCCTCTGCAGCAGTAGGTCTCAACATACATAAAGGTAAAAGCAAAATTCTCCCATGCAACACAACATGAACCAACCAAATCACTCTTGATGGAGATGCCTTGAAGGACGTTAACACCTTTACATATCTGGGCAGCATCATCGACAACCATGGTGGATCCGATGCAGATGTGAGGGCACGGATTGGCAAAGCAAGGGCTGCATTTCTACAGTTGAAAAATATCTGGAACTCCAAACAACTTTCAACCAAAACCAAAATAAGGATTTTCAATACAAATGTGAAGACAGTTCTACTGTATCGAGCGGAAACATGGAGAACTACGAAAGCCATCATCCAGAAGATACAAGTGTTTATTAACAGTTGTCTACGCAAAATACTTCGTATTCGTTGGCCAGACACCATCAGCAACAACGAACTGTGGGAGAGAACAAACCAGATTCCAGTGGATGAGGAAATCAGGAAGAAGCGGTGGAGTTGGTGGATAGGACACACACTACGAAAAGCACCTAACTGCGTCACAAGACAAGCCCTCACATGGAACCCTCAAGGCATAAAAAGGAAAAGAGGAAGGCCAAGGAATACATTACGCCGAGAAATAGAGAAAGATATGAGAGGAATGAACAAACATTGGACAGAACTGGAGAGAGAAGCCCAGGACAGAGTTGGTCGGAGAAAACTGGTGGGCGGCCTATGCTCCATTTGGGGTAAGAGGCGTAAGTAAGTAAGTAAGTAAGTACAATTTTATCAGAGTGGGTAGTGTTTAAGCATGCCTTCTCAAACTGTCGGGGATGTTAGATCCTCAGAACTCGCTTGATAAATACCTTTATTTTGGATTTATTTCATTGGGCGATCAGTTGACCTTGAGATCACATTTCCCACCAGGAAAATCCTTGGCCATGATTGGTCACTGTGTTATTTTTGTGACTCTTCCAAGGATGTCTCTATGGAGTATAAATAAACGCGATTTGTGTGCTTGGATTCATTGTGTGTTGGCTGTGTGTTTGTAGAATACACTTTCTACGCTTTATCAAGACGTCTTGCTGGTAAAATTGGGAATCGAATCAGAGTAGCCTATCTGGACGCTGGTTCATAGTCTCGTTCTCGTTCATCGACTAAGGTGAACTCGTAATAGTTTAAGCATACCTAGAGTCTAGTATAACACGATCAACGAAGATTCATTACCTGAATAACCGATTTGTCGTTTTTATTCAGTACCTTAATTCACACTTCATCAGTCCCTACTACAATATGCCGTTACACAGGAGCATTGTTGAGGCGGCATCTATGATCCGTACTACAAGTGAAAACAATAGTAAAAATGTAGTACATTTTACTCCGTTACTCTTTGTTCATTGCCATCTACATTTTCATGTTGTCAACACGTAATTTATGTAAATAATGCTCCACTGTGTAGGTTGGATTTTATTTCGTTCAGTTATTATCTACTTTCTTTTGTTTACCTTATTTCAACAAAAATCTTTCTGAGATTTATCAGAAAATAGCTGCTTCTCCACTAGACGCATGACATAATTTTTCATAGCGATTAGCTCCAATTGTAATCACATGGCTTAGTTGTATTTGAAAAATACAATGTATTTGCGTCATAGATTTTGAAAAATCTGATCACACATTAACTTGTCAAGGTATTTCATGTGAAAACAAATGCAGTTTTAGTAAATTACATTGGAAAAAAATATAAAGTGATATAAAATATGTTGACATATACATAAGTGATCCGATTATTTGTAATGTAGGATGTAAATACATTGTATTTTTCAGAATGATTCTATCTTTTCATTGTTTTATCATTGGTGATATTTCGACATAAAACGATATGAATATTTTTGCCAGTCAATTGATTTGGATACATGTTATAACTTGATACAATGTGGCTGTGATTAGTTTCACACGATTCATTGAACAGTTATTTAAGAGGGAGGAGATGAATGGGTTTATGGTGTATGTAATCGGACCACATGATAAGTTAACTGATATTAAGTCCAGCATTCTTGTGTGGTTTCATTGATATTTAAAAGGGATATGATGCAGATTTGGAGGCAGAGATTAGCAAAGTAAGTGCAGGATTCCTACAATCGAAGAACATTCACAACTTGAAATAGCTGTCAATTAACACTGAAGTCAAACTGTTTAATACAAATATCAAAACAGTTGGAAAACCACGAAAGCTATCATCCAAGAGATGCAAATGTGTTTATTCACAGTTATCTACACAAGATACTGATCACCCTTTGGTTAGGCGTCATCAACAACAGACTACTGTGTAGGACAAGAAACTAGCTTCTAAATGAGAAAGAAATTGTAAAAAAAGCACTGCGTCACTAGACAAGCCTCAGCTTGGAGTGTTCAGTGCCAAATGAAAAGAGCAAGACCGTCGAAGACATTGCTGTGGAAATTAAAGGTGTGCAAGAAAAGAATGAATAGCGATTGGGTAGAAGTATAAAGGAGAGTAGAGGATAAAGTTTTTTAGAGAATCCTGGTTGGTAAATTATGCTCCATCAGTCTCAATCGACATAAGCAAGTTTGGCTTTCTTTGGCTCAGTGTTTTCAAGTCCTAATGTTCAAATATGTAAGAAGCTATTTGATTGTATCATTGACCTGATTTCTTTGTGACTATACCACAAATAACTAGCTAAAATATCTGTTCCAGTAAAAGTAATATGTACCTAGCATTCATCCCTAGAAACCTGACTTTCGAGTTTTCCTTTGGTAAGTGTTGATATAAAAGTTCAAAGACACACTAAATGACAAAGTTGAAATGTAAGTTTTTGTCGGTCATTAAAACAAAAACTTGTAAATTTTTATCTTACAGGTTGCTTTGTAGCATTGTACCTTGTTAATCTACATACTATAATGATCATCCATCCCAAACTAATACCAGTTAATCTCACCCTCACGAATAGATACATTTACACATACTGAGAACATTTTTTTATCAGGAGAAAAAAACACATCTCTAACCTCCGGAAGTGTGAATGAATCATGAAGTTTGAAAAACCAAAAAAACATCATGAACTTGTTTGTCTGGACATTTATTTATCATTGTAAAAACACTGACAACCCTTTGTTTGTCATTATTGTCCTACTGTTCAAAAAAAATCCTCATTCGGAAGCTGCGTTTTATAAATACAAGTAGTTGTGTGTGTTTGTTTTTCTAATACATAAAAAAAATCATCTGTTTATTAGTTTCTCGTTTTGACAGTCGAAAATTGATATCCAACAATGAAATAACTAAAATTGTCAAAAAACCATCGGTTATTCTCAAGACTATAGGTAGGAGGAATATGATGGTTGTTTTGGAAAAAAAAGGCAAACTGTAAAAGAGAGAATAAACCGAACAAGTCAAACAATGAATAATCAATAGAGTTTTATGGAGATGATAGTTTTACCCTGAAATTATGAATGAATCATTGTTAGACCACCAAAAATATCATCTCCATTATACTCTAATGCAAAATCAACATTGTGCTTACTAGTGACTAGATTTGTGATGGAATTCTCGGAGTTCTAGTGAGAAGACGTGACCAGTGGAGCTCAACTGTATTGAGTGTGGGCAATAAGTACCGAAGTCAAATGGGTGATGTCTAGGAAAATCCTTAGATTGGTCAGAGCTAGACATTAACACCTTTGGATACCGGCTCAATGGTCTAGAGATTAGGTCCTAGGTCCGATTCCTGCGACTAGCACGGGTTCTAATGGTGATCTAACTAGGATTCATTACTGATTAATCAACTCTATTTCACATGTTGATCTGTTATATATCTCATATGCTTATTCGTTGAATAGACTTACTGATTTACTTAGTGAAATCATGTAAGTAGATTTATTTCTGGTTGCTGTTCTGAATTTATTGTACATGCATTAACAAATGCAGAATTGGATGACTAGCGTAGCGGCGGCCTCTGCACTAGTAGGTCTCAGCATACTGAAGGAAAAATGGAAAAGATCCTTCGATACAACAAAATCACACTTGACGGGGAAGTTTCGCATATCTGGGCAGCATCATTCACGAGCAAGGCAAAGAAAGAGCTGCATTTCTACAACTGAACAAAATCTTCAGCCTAAAAGAACTATTAACAGATACGAAAATCACAAATTTGAATACAAATGTCAATACAGTCTCATGGTATGGGGAAGAAACTTGAGAACCACGAAAGCCATCATCCAGAAGATACAAGTATTTATTAACAGTTATCTACGTAGAATACTTAAGATCCTTTGACCAGACATTATCATCAACAACCTACTATGGGGTAATTGAGTAAAAGCACTGGAAGTGGATACGCCACACACTGAGGAAAGCACCCGACCATGTCATAAGATAAGCCCTTTGTTGGAATCCTCAAGGTCAAACGAAAGGAGGAAGATCAAAGAACATATTAGGGTAAGAAGAGATTGAAAAGGAATTGTGTAGAACCGAGAAGGAAGACTCAGAACAGAGTAAGTTTGAGAATACTGGTCGTGGCCTATTCCTCGGTTGGGTTTCAATAGGTGTAAGTTGTCTTGAACTTTCAATTACTGAGAAGCTGATGTTGTAAGATGTTGACCTATGTTCAATTACATCATCTTGTTGCTATGTTGTTCACTCTCTCGGCACTTTATCTTTCAAAAATTAATCCATATACACCTCTCATGTGAAACTTCTTGACTTTCTTAGAGTCATTTTGAATATGACCACTTATTTAAGTGGAAATGAGTATTTAGCGTAATCTATTAAGTTGGCAATAATTTCACTGATTGTAACTATGACAAAGAGATGAAACAGTTTGCGTCAACTAGTAAGAAATTATAAAGATTCAGTTTTAGATTTAGTGCAAGAATCTAGTTAACATTTTATTAGACTTTTGATCTTAATAAAATCGTTACAGGACACACACACACGCAATGATGATAGTCTGATCCACTAATCAAATCACAGAGTTTTTATATTGTCTGCACTGAAATCAACACAGATTCTAGCGCATAAGTGAGTTTGGCCAAGATAGCTTATCATATTAATGCTTCAAAATCGATACACAATGATGAATATTGAAGGAATCTAACTAACGTGGCGGTAATAGAAATGACAGAGATGACGTGATGAGAATTTAGTTTGAAAGAACAAAGTAAAAATGAATGTACAAACGAATATAGGGACTTATGATTGAGAGATAAATCCGAAGAAAATATATCTGCACCAATGAAACCTACACTGAACCATGTCATCCAATATCCTAAAAGAATTATTTGGTAAGTCTAATTCTACCGCTCCATTCCTATTACTCGTCCTAAATGTCACTATCACATGCTTCAACGCATTATCTGCAGCGTTATATAACCCGAACCCGGACCCTGATCCTTAGTCCGGGATCCTGATTCTCTTCTGGACTCGGACCTCGTACTTTCTGGTTGCTTGTAGAATACACGTTCTACTTCATAGCAAGTCTTCTTTTACTCAATGCGGGTTCGGGACACTCGGATTAGAGTAGCTTGTCATGTAATCGGATCCTTGATTCTCGCTCTCGTTTACTGTCTAAGGTGAACTCGTAATAGTTCAAGCGTATCAAATGACATGATCACATGCATGCGTAACATTCTCTAACCACTACTTGGAGTTATCACGCAGACTCCAAACAGATAGTGTTCACCTACTAACATAACTTAGACTATTAGTCAGTGAATCCATAGGCTGATTCTACACTTTGCTTAGGATGCTAAAATTTCACTATTCACTATTTTTGACTTATTTTTTTGGATAATCAATCTCAACTTACTCATCATCAATATTATCATAGTATAACGATTTTCATCATCTCAAATACCAGTGAGATTATATCACTGATAATATTATTATCACTAAAAACCTTTTAAAAATTTATGAACAAAATCAAATTTGATATTCCTAAACATCGAAAACAACTCAATGAATTAAAACAATTTTTACACACACATATGTATATATATATAACTAATTTGTTTAAAATGTAACATTAAACAGTAGTATAACATGCTTCATGAGAAAGAACACTTATATATATACTGTTTATAAGAGAATCGTTTGTATGATAGTTAATATTGTTTTTAAAAATGCTATCAATAACAACAGTAAACAATATTTATAGAAGACAAACTCCGATAACTTTGTTCGTAATTCTTGTCAGGCAAATTAAAACAATACGCTTTTAGGTATAATTTCAAGAAAACAAAAACAGTCAATTGTATCATCCCATGATTTCGATTAAAAGATAATAACAAAAAAGTGTCGTGTGTAATTACGTGAATGAATTATCATGTATACAGTCATTTGAAAACACATACATTTATCTATCCATCAAATTAACAATAGATATGATGATAAGTTGAATTGAAACTTATAAGTAGTATAATTTGTTTTAAATTTCAATTTATCAATGAATAGTTAACAAACAGACAGTTTGAATTACAAAAAAAAAATTCACAAACATTTAACTGAATCCATAAATTTTTCCCAACGTTACACAATGACAGTTAATTGTCCAATAAAATATTGTCAAATTAAAACCCATTGAACATTTTTTCCGGGATATGGAATAGTTTAGTTTATATTTATGTAGAGTTAGTTGTTCAATGTTTACAATGATGTAGAACAGTTCGTTCTCGGCATAGATTGCATCGTACTTCACAGCACCTAGAATATATATATATACAAAAGAAAAATTTAAGGAAATTAGCACAGAATCTCATAAACACCAAATTTGGAAAGCTGAAGTGAAAATGTCTTCTTTTCTCCGAAACAAAAAACGTAAACTGATAATAAATTACTGTTAGTCAGTGTATTTTTCAGTTGAATTCTCAGTTTATAGTTTTAATTCATTCGTAAAAAGCAAAATATTGAGGGCATTGATTCTCGCAACGAGATTACAATGCTTCTTATTCGAGCATTATCATAGGTAGAAATAATATAGTAGTTCAACTCGTTTTTTAAAATTTTCACAGCGTTTTTAAAAATGTTTTTTTAAAAAATACAAAAAGAATACTATTTTTTTAATCAAAGTTTTCTTTAGCAATCGCTTTTATAAACAATTGCGACGTATATACCTCGAATAACCTTTTATAAATCATCTGTGGTTAATTGATTTACAGATTTGTAAATGATTCATTAAATCCGCTTGTCAGTGATCTTCTTTTATATTTGATTTTTGAAAATGCAAATTCAATTGGATAGGGCATATAACTACAAGGGGACAAAAATATAACCTTTACTCCCTTTTGATCACAAAAATTTTTCGTGATATTGGAGTGATGGATCCTAGCATTATCAAGGATAAAAAAGCAATTCTTAAAAATTGTTTTTTGATTGCATTTTTCATTCACTCGATCAAAAAAAAGATGAATGAACTTATCGGCGTTCACTGAACCAAAAAAATGTTTGAGCGAAAAGAACTTCATTTCCTGTTATTGAGGATATTAAAACTTCCATTAGTTCCACTTGCTGACGGAAGCATGGCACTTGCTGGTTTCTCTCTTGTAGATCTTCTCAAAGTTCTTCTCAAGTACAAATTAAAGGAGGATTCATCAGTAAAAAACTTTTATGAAGAAGTCTTCGATATTCATAAAATCTTGCGCATACATCTGTCGTTTAATTTTATTTGATTTTAAGTTGATATAAATCGATGTATAAGGACATTTTAAGAATTATAAAAAAATTTATAAAACGCTGTGGTTATTTTAAAAAAAGCTGTGAAAATTTTAAAAAATGAGTTGAAACACTATATAAAATTTAAAAAAAAATTTACATAGATTATGATAAATCTTTTTAATTTCTGACATTTTTACAGCGGCTACTATTATATTCATGGTACCGTTTGTAAATTCATTTATCAATGTAAATTCACTTTGTAAAATACATTACAGATAGCATATGTGTTGGGTTCGTCACTAGGTATGCTTGAAATTATAACGGGTTCATCTTAGTCGATAAACGTGAATAAGACAATGAACCAGAGTCCAGGTAGGCTACCTTGATCCGAACGGCTAAATAGAAGTCTTGATATAGCGTAGACAGTATATTTTGCCAACACCCAGCAAGCACAGTGCAACCAAGCACACAAATCTAGTTTATTTATATATCATAGAAACGTTCTTGGGACAGTTAAGAAAATAGCACACAAAAATACACAGCAGCCAATCACAGCCAAGGATTTTCCTGGTGGGAAATGAAATCTCAATGTCAACTGATCAGCCCATGCTCGCAAACGTGAAATCCAAAATAAGTCATTTATCAAGCGAGTTCTGTGGATCAAACGTAACAGAATTTGTTCTTAGTTTTACACACCTTCAGAAACGCTGAACATTTAAAAAAGACAACATCTTACTAGTTGGTTTTTTTCTCAGCTGCACTAATGACCTTCGAAGCTTTAGTTTGTATCTTTTATGTTGAATATAAATCGATAAAACTTATTTGTCTCATTGACTAATTATTGAATCATTTAAATATAAAACTATATTTTTTTTCCTTTCATGATAAAAATTAAAAAAAGGTTACTAGTGTTTGACCTAATTCAAAAAATGTTACCATTTGAAAAAGGGTCAAAGTGAATAGGATAGCTATTCAATTGATAATTGAATCGTGAACACTTATTGATAATTTCGACATATTTTACGATCAGTAAATAATTACTAACAGTATAGTAAATTTTAGATAAGATGATATTTATAACTGATTAACACGAGCTACAAAAACTATGAAATAGATAAAAACACTTGACAGACATGTTTTGTTGGTTTAAAACTTATTTCTAGTTCGAAAATAAGGTTTCTATTTTAATAGCTTCGGTCCAGTTAATGTTATTTCTCCAATATTTAGGTTAATGGTAAACAGATGAAATCACCAAGGTAAGTTTAAGGAGAGAGCGATAAGAACTACTAAAATTTAGACGCCTTTAGTAAAAGATTCTGAAAAGTGTGAATGTAATTCACTTTTGGATTTCATGTGAGAGTACATTGTATTTGTACTGACAGTGTAGTGGAACGCTTCTACGAAGAAAATACGATTTGTGAAAAATAAACATTATTGTACTCGTTTTGTTTAACTGTACCAAAACACTTCTACGACTTCCTGCGCGCAACGTTCTCTTCGCGTTGCTGCCACTTTTCTAAATGCCCTGCTCCCCATGTAATGCTTACCATCTTCTTCAAAAAAACCTTGGACCATGGATTTACTTTGATTTTATAACGGCGGGTTATTATGGAACATTTAGTGGTGAGCATAGTCAATCTGGTATCTGACTCGTTCACTACAATAGCTTGAATCTTCCCACTGATTAATTCTTGGGACTGCAGTTGATCAATTACATTCTCGCTTATGCACATCCTGTTCGGATTGCCTTGATATAACCCCATTAGGTCACAAGTATTATTAGCTCAGATAGACAATGGCTGGAAGTGTAGTCCAGTGTGCGCGTTTCGTCCTATTTACAACTCATCAGCTGAATGTAATTGCATTTCAGAGTTGATGTTCACTCAAACATTCTAACCCAGTACCATTCTCTTTAACAACTCATAGTGTTATCCACTTAAAGTCGTTATAGAGCTCTGCTAAGACTACTTCTGTTTCATAATTCACTAACTATAGTTTACTTTAGATTCAGAAACAGTTCTTTTTCAAATCTAAATAAAATGAATTGAACAGAAAATCACTAACTCATGTTTATAATTATTCTGACAGCATGTTTGTATGTCCTTATTATTATTTCTAATATTACGCTGTTTATCAGTAAACTTCAAGTTATCAAATAAACATTTGTGTCTCTAATGATTTAACTGATAAAAAATTCTGAAGAAATGGTTTACACTAAGTCACGAAGTGTCGAATATTTATTTCCTACTCATCAGGATGTTATAAATGTGGATCGATAATTTTATTATGATTGACAATCTACCCAGTGATTAATATTTATTTGTATGGACAAATTGATTTAGAAAGGCAATATTGATTTACTATTCATCAAGTGTGAAAAAGCCACATGAATTTGTCTACAGTACAAATAATTAGCGCAGTGTATATGCTCGATTCAATTAAAACCAACAGTTTGTCACTTGAAAACTTATTATTGCTTATAAAAAGAGAGAAATAAACTAAATTCAAATTGTAAAAGTATTTTATTTCACTTACCAAAAGAATTTACATTCACATTTTTGTTCACGTTCAAATTCCAATGTATCATAGCCTCGATCACAACATAAACGTGAACATGAATTGACAGCATCATTTGACGTGGCATTACATTGTCTTCCAGCAATACCTAAATGACCTAAATAAAAATTTATTAACAAAATAGAAATAATTAATTCGAAATATGTAAGAAATTCGGTTGCATCTTATCGTAAACTGATTTCAGTTTACATATTCGATCTCAGCTACATGGTTTACAGGTTAAACATCCATTCATCTATAGGATACAAAAGAAATGGAATTTGATCTTCAGTGAAATGGTTGATGTGCATCGGTGAAGCTTTCCATAAGAGAATGAACTAGCTTTTGTTATACTTTACAGTTTTCAGTGATTAGTAAATTGAAATGTGTTCATGATATAAGAACTATGAAATCTCTAATCACTGAATATAGTTCAATTATTCCTTGAAAAAAAGCGATATATTCTTTGTTGGGTATATACAATCGAGTTTTTTGCCTGTTAACTTCAAAATAGCTAATCTCTGTTTATTATATCTGTATTTCAAGATTATTATTATTATCAGTAAAGTGTATCACACCGGAAACACATTTGAACTCTACTGTTCACGGCTTCTCAGCAAAACGCCAAAAATCTCTTCACAAAGCTACTCACTAGTGAGCACTTGAATTCAATGAAACTCAACAATCTCCACAACGCTATAAGGAAAACATAGGAGGAGAAGAAGAAGACATTTAAGAGAATTATCAGTCATAGAAAACACTGAGCAAGACTTCTTAAAATAACTATGTGGTAAGCGCTTGGATAGGAACAAGTTCTAATTAGAACTCAGCATTCTCTCTCACATGATTCTATTGCCAAGTCAAGACGATTAAAAACATATTGATAGTCAAGCTGAAAGCTAAAAGCTGTTGATTCAATGAAGTCAAGAACTAAATACTTATCCTTTGATGGCAAATGTTTAGGGTTGTAATTTCCTGTCACATTAAGAGCATGAACCTTAGTCTCGGAATTTTGTATATCAGTAGTATTATTCATATTTACAAACAGTAGACATCATTAAACTTTACCGTATTCAGTGCCTAAGTTGTCACAAACAAAGTATGACGTACACAGTCGACACTCCTCCTTGACACTAGTTTTATTATTCATTTTTAATTTTTTTTAAATTAAATTTACTTAAAAATGCATAACTAACTCGAACAACATATGACCATCATTTTTCAAATCATAAATATTGCTTGTCAGTTTGTATTATTGCTTATAACAGACAATGATTTGTCTGATAGACTTCGTTGGAGGTCTTCTTGCTAGTTCACTCAGTCGTATATAGAGACATTATGCATATTTCTTATTCTTTCTACTGATACACTTTAAAAATTATCAGTCTAAAAAAGTTTTTAATTGAATTAATGAAGAAAAGTTTTATTTTTATTTATTTTTTTAATTGAAAATAATCAGTGTACTTTAAATAATTAATATTTAGTAATCATAGAATTCACTAGATTCTGGCTCCAAATATTTTGTTAATCAATCCGAAGTAATGTTGACGAGAAAAAAAATAAGTAATTTCAGAAAAAAACAGGGGTACAATGAATCATGCAACCTAAAAATATAGGAAGTTCAACTCAATTTACTTGAAATGGAGCCACAGGTTTACTGTGTGAGAGAGACAGATAGAGAGAGTATTAATTATATAGTTAAACATCTGCAAACTAACTAGCTATAAACAACATTGTAAGAAGTTCAAAATGCTTCGATTTAGTTAAATGAAAGTGAATTCTCTCAAAAATTATGAAAATGCTTAAATATGATTGTTTCTTTGCATTTATCATAATCTCATGTCATTCAGTTGTTAATACTGAGGAAAATCTATTAACTAATTTGTGATTCGTCTACTAGACTGCATGACTTGATATTAAAATGCATTCAGTTTAGAGCAGTTAGGGGACTGATAACTTTCATGTAGTTTGAGCATGATAAAATTTGACTAGCATGTGGAACTGTTCACTAAATTGATCGTTACATAGTGATACAGGTAAATGCATCGGGAGAGCTCTGAAGAAAACGGATACTTTTTGCTGTCTAGTGTCAGATAGCACTGAAACTAGATGAATTAGGGCTGTTATTGAACTAGGTTCAATCAATTACAAGACAAGATTTCCTGATTTGCTTTCATTACAGATTAATATCAAATGGTTAGCTACTGGAAATCAAGGAACACTGAATAGTTTATGTTTCGTTCTCATTTAGAATTCGTCACAAAAAAATCTGCATACATGATACTGTCAAGCATTAAACCCAGATCCTTCATGCCTCTTGGTAAGCTGCAAACCTTCAGACCTCCAATGAACGCGATACTACAAGGTTAAGTTCCGTTCGTATCGACGGCACCATATCGCACGGCCAAACTCGATCGATCATGGTTTTGCACATGAACCTCTCCAACAGGTAATCATACAACCCTGTCGGGTGCAGGCAGTAACTATCAAAGACAAATGGGTGAGGTCGCGCAAAATCCCTAGATCAATCAGAGTTAGACATTAACACCATTGGATGCCGGACCAGTGGTCTGATGGTTAGGCGTTCGCGCACAAAATCCTTCAAATCGCAGCATGATTCGTGGATGCGCACTGCCACTGATAAGTCCCATACCAGGACGAAACGGCCGTCTTTCAGTGCTTCCAGGTTTCTAATGATGGTGGTGATCTATCAATGATCGATTGATGATTTCAAATGTGTAAAAACACAAACCTCCAAAACTCTGCCCGAAAAAATCATACCTAAACGTATGATCATCAAGTTTTATAGACAATTAAATCTTTTCCTGTTATTTAAAATACAATCGAATAACATTCAATAAATCAAAGTAACCCAATAAAACTCTGACTCATAAAGTACTAAAACACCGCAAATAATTATTCTTATGCTCATCATGAAATAAAATCAACATTTCCGGTCCTATTGCCTTCCAATATGTTTATGACCTATCTAGGTGTAATTATGTCAATGATAAACTATTATTAGATTAATTGAGTCTGGGTCAAATACATTTCATTGTATAAATGCAACAATAATTTATAGAATGATGCAAATAATTCTCACAAACTAAGTTTATCTTTTTTTTAATTGTTTGTAATTGAGACTACTTAAATCAGACCATATATGTTTGTTTGTGTTGTTTTTAATGAGTTATCGTGGTAAAACGGGAGGAATTTTGCAAAATAATTTATAATTAACTTGTTTACAATTATTGTTTGTTAATTTAGTCAATGATTTATATATATACATATATATTGGATATTGAATTCAATCTGTTGCATTAAGGATGTATATATATATTCATACTTATTATAGTCATTCAATTTTCAATGTTTATCCAGTTGTGACTCTGAAACAAAGCACCAAATATTACAAACTTGAACATATGCTCATATGAATTAGCGAAAAACAAAATTAATAGGCATGATTTCGACGATACTACTCATCTGGAATGGGATATTCAGTAGGACGAAAAAGTTATTGATTTGTAATTGATCTAAATATATACATACATACATATATATCTAATGTAAAATCAGTTTTAGCCAATTTTAACCGAATTACTGGATACATGGAATGATGACGCGAAATAAAAAATAAAATCATATACTACTACTACTACTACTACTGAATAATGATGATATGACTAATAGTAATAATATCTCATCATGATCATCACATGGTTGAATGAGTAAATAATATCAAGGTGATTAAGCGATGAGTAGGTTGTGGAGTACAGTGATAATTATCATTATCATCTTCATCATCATCATCATCATCGTTATCACGATTATCGTCATCAGTGTCGTCTGTCCAATCTATATGTTACATTGGAAATTTTTTTTATACAAAAGCTTACAAACAACTGAGTCACATTTATGATTCTTTCTGTGAATTAAAACATATGGATTGTGAGGGAATAAAGAAACACAGTAATTATCATTATGATGATGATGATGATGATGATGATGCGTGATAACACTAGTCAATGTAGTAAACGATTTAATCAAAAGAGAAAAAACCGAGTTATATAGTTTTGTTAAAGATTTGTTTGTTTTGTAAAGATGTACTGTTTTTTTTTCATTATCTTTTAATGACATGAATCGTGGTGAAACTATAATAGAAAAAGAGATTCTTTGTTGAGAATTTTCTCATGAATCATCATTCTTTGTCATGTAACAAATAAGGAATGAAAATGTAAATGTTTCTTGGATTGTAGGTAATTTTATGATGAGTTTTTTCAATTCTAATAATCTAAATTATAAAACTTCCAAGAAAAAAACGGTAATTTTATAATAATCTAAATTATAAAACTTCCATGAAAAAACGGTAATTTTAATTTTTGTACATTTAAAATCATTAAACAGTTATTATTAGACCACTATTAGAAATTTGGAAGCACTGGACAGCTGTCAAGTCCCGGTATAGAACTCAGCAGTAGTGCGTGTCCATGACTACTGCTACTCACAGGTTGAGGTTGCGCGAAATCCCCAGATTGATCAGAGTTAGACATTAATGCTATTGGATGCCAGCTCAGTGGTCCACAGGCTAAGCATTCGTTCTCAGAACCGAAGGTCATGGATTCGAATCCCGTGAATAGCAGCAGTTGTGGATTTACACTGCTGATGAGTCCGACACCAGAACTTGACGTCCATTCGGCACTTCCAGGTTTCTAATGGTGATGGTCTAACAATGATTGATTGATGATTTCAATGGGTAAAAACACTGATCTCAATAACATTAATGGATAAAATTTATAATTTTGATGATTTTTTTATGTATGATGTAAGCGACTATATAGAAATTGTTGACATATGCTTATATTGTGATTTTCAAGGAGACGTGAACCTAACGTCAATCTTGAACTGCTCGTTACTAAATAAGGAAATAGTAGACAGCCATGAAACTATACTATGTACTAATATTTCGAGTCCACAAAGCTTGTCTTAGCATTTTGACAAATGAATGAATCCATTCTTCTTTGAGTTTGACTAAATTGTTTTTATTTTATCATTCGTAAGTAAATGTATTCTGTAATATAACCAGTGACTGTTCTCCCGACCGTAGCTGTTACCTTGACGTGGTGGTCGGGCTTACCTATCCTGATGACCCAACCGAGCTATATTGGCTGGGACATATGTTCCTGAAAGTTTGACCATGCCAAGCAGGTCAATCGGAGAACGATGAGACTAAAACCAGCTACTCCAGGTCTGAGGGCGAAGTCGTCATGGTGACTGCAGATGGGTGTGACAACAGTAAGGTGTTTCCCTCAGACAACTCGCATCTACAGAGATGCTACTTTCTCACAAGGAAGGAAGGGTTAGAAAAGGTTGATACTAAAAATGTCCTACCCGTCTCCGGCGACAAGGGCTGCCCCTAAGGGCTTTAAAGAGTGGGGCTAATACGCAAAAAAACTTTCATAAAAAGGCCTTGCGTGATTGGCCACAAGCCTTTGTCCCTTGGGCTGTGCGGCCACGCTCCCAGGGCTCTAAGACCGACACTAATCTACCTTCCTTTTCAGGTTACTCAAGAAACAACCTACCACGGTGTGGGGAGCCGGAAAGTGACAACCGCCCTCATACCTGTAACAGCATACGAGACAAAATCGGTCAGAAATCAATGACCGTTCTTGAGGTGATCAATAGATCTAGGTTAGCAAATCTGGTACCTGCATCAGACATGAAAAAAGGTACCTGTTGAACACCTTCTGTAGGATGATAGCGAAATATCACAGACTAATTCAATATAGAATTGCACACCACTGGGTCTTAACTCAATGATTTTGAGGTTAAGTGTTTGTGTGTAAGATCGGAACTCGTGGATTTGATTTCCAGTTTCATGGTTGTTGATGTACACCGTCGAAGGGCCATATATTAGGACGAAATAGCTATTCAGGGTTTTCATATTTTCTATGGTCTTCAGTGTTGGATCACTGCACGATCTCAATAAAATCTGACAACCTTCACAAACATATTTTGAAAATTATTCTGTTTAATTAATGGATATACTAACAAAATTATGTCAGAAAGTTTTTCATCGTCGCGTAGTCACGTGTTGGACACTGCCAGTTAATCTCCTTTCTTTGATGCTTTTTTCCCGGTGTAATATGTTTGATATAATAAAACGATCATTATCATATCATATTTGTTATGTGCATGAAGTTCATTGGAAAATTAATGAGTCCGAAAATTTTTTACAGAGAATAAAACAATATAATTTTCACCGATGCATATGTTGGCAAGTTCTGTCACATCATTTCTGATCACATGATATATCAGTTTAGAAAATTAGCTTCGACAAGAAGTCCTCGCGTTATTACTGCAAACCAAGTGAGTTTATTGATGTTTTTAATCAGTTGGTTACACAAGTAACCATTGACCACATAAGTTTTCATGATAGAGTTATGCAGACCGTTGAGTTTCATTGAAGTCATTAACTGAACATCGTCAAATCACTATTAGAAACTTGAAAGCATTGAAAGGCTTTTTCATTCTAGTATAGGACTCATTAGAAGTGTGCACCCATGACCTCTGCCCACGGGAATCAAGCCTAGGGTCGTCATTCTTGCGCGAGAACACGTAACCTCCAGATCACCGAGCCGACATACATTGGTGTTAGTCTCTAACTTTGATCAATCCAAGCTATAGCGTCGTCTCATTCTTTGTCTTCGGTAGGTAAATGCTTACACCCGACAGGTTGATTGCTGCGAGCGAGGGTCATCGATACACTCTGCTGAGGAGTCCCACTCTACGACGAAACGTCTTTTTAACGTTTCCAGGCTTCTAATTGTGGCCTAGAAGCGACTGAATCCAGACTTTAAGAAGTACTCAAATGTTTTTCAACCATAATACTCTGCAAAAATCAATATGAGGATGAATTTCTGTCATAGAATAATATTAACAGAAGACTCAATAAAACTGTAAGTTATCCAGTTGAACTCCTAATGCTTTCTAATTCGTTATCGATCGACAACTTCGAGAAATACTTTTCAACTTACGGAACTGCTCATAAATCATCTTTTTTAATATAAATTTACATTAAAAATTCCACAAGCAATGAGTCATTTAACCGGAGAAGCGATTTATAACATGAAATGTTAATCTTACCTAGCGTTTTTCTTTATCTAACTTCACATTTAAAAGAGAAATCTTTCAAAAATTTAGGTCAAACACATAATATATCCAAGGTACTAACTACTATACATGAAAACAAGTTATCATTAATCATGCAATTAGTTATAGTCTGTATTTAACTTGATTGAATTAATTGTATGTAACAATTACAGAATAATCCGTTATTGTCCTTAATTTACATCGATAAAAAAGAATTTTCCTAACAACATTATAATGTGACTGAATTTCCCCACTAATTAGTTTTATAATTATAACGCTTAGCTTAATCATTACGCAGGATAAACATGTAAACTGTCAAGTCATCGCCTTTTTATTTTAAGGTTGAATACCCGCATACTATTTAGAACAGATATGATTACTGTGAATTGATGATGATGATGATGATAGTCAAATTATTATTAATAAAGGTCAAATGAGAATGAAAACTTAAGGGTGAGTTTATAGCGGGTTAGTGATATAACTAGGTTTAGTGTACTGTGTTAAACTCGAAGTAGGGCTCACTGCTTTAGTGGCTCGTAATCTAATTCCGATATCTACAAACAATTAAGTAGGCTATGAGATCAATCTCGCCTTCAGTTTCGGTATATCATACTTAGGGTAGGCTTTTTGTACAACATCAGTAGTTTTAGCTGTAGTCAAATATGGGTTGGATCAGTTGATTTTAAACCATTGTTCATACGGACAGACATGAGAATACGAAGGGTAGTGGGTAAAGCGGTGCACACACTACGTAGAAATAGTTTATTTAGAGCGCCATTCAACTCTGAATTCGTTGAAATAAGTAAATAAAAAAACAGATATTTCAATGATTGAAATCGTGAGCTGATTCAGGTTAGATCACAGTTAAAAACCTGGAAGCGATTGATGGACATTTCATCTTATTATGGGACTCTTCAGCAGGATACATACATACTAAGATGGTCGCCTAATACTTTTAGGTTTCTGATGATAGTTTAGCTTAGATAATGCAATCTCCATTAATTCCCTTTATGATATAACTAGTTTGCTATGGCTGTCTTATTGTAAATTTATACACCACATGATTTTAATTCGGTAAGTGTGGTGATACACTTTTCAAAGTCAACATTAAATATAGATGATAGCCTGTTGCATAAGCTTCCACAATACATTTAATAAGTGTTTTTAGTATTCAAGTTTCTGTATCTTGTGTATATATATAACAACCTATAGGTGCTCACTAGTGACTAGCTTCGTGAGATTCCAGGAGTTCTAGTGAGAAAAGTTGACCACTGGAGTTCACCCCAGTGGGTTGTTGGCCGTAACTATCGAAGACAATAGGTGAGATTGCGCAAAATGCTTAGATTGATCAGAATTAGACATAAACTTTGTTGGATGCCAGCTCGGTGGTCTAGAGGTGAAGCTTTCGTGTACAATACCGAAGATCATCGGTTCGAATTCTGCGAGTAGCAGGAGTCGTGGATGCGCACTGTTGATGAGTCCCATGCCAGAACTTGACGGCCGTCCAATACTTCTAGGCTTTGAATGGTTGTTTAACAATGATTCGTTCATCATTGCATCCAGTGTTTTACAGTATTTCAGCATGTGAAGTGAATTTAATTTTCAGAGGTTGGATCTATGTTTTATGTTGATCAAGAGGGCTACTATTTTGTGACAGACAATAATGAAATTTTTTCGCTTAATCTTATTTGTACTTCTGTGATGATACAGTATGAAATCAAGGTGAAAGTTGCTTGATAAACTTGTTTTGTTAAATCAGTGCTATAATCAGTATTGTAAATTGCATTTAGAAGTGTTTCAACGATAAATTGCTTGTTACCTTCCTTCAGCGATTAGTTATCCTTTATTTCAGTACAAAAGACGTCAATAACAGCCTCAGTTGTATAAATAACTTAAGTAGTACTCACGTTTTGACCTTTTTAAAAACAATAGTTCCATATATATCAACTGAGTTTTAATAAATTATTTTGATTTCAACTCATTAACTGAAATCAATAATTTTTCAACTGCTAACTTTATAAACCAATGTTTGATTGATTGACTTGGAAAGTTTACACAACATCAGATGTGAATTCCGAGGCTTAGAGATAAAATTCTTGTCTCATGACTTGAATTCAATGATGTCATCTTAGGATCAAGTTGTTGTTTTATGCATTATAATTTTCTTTCTATCATTTATTTAGATGAATTCAGTTCATGAGGTGAAGTGAGATGAGTATCATTTAACATAAATTAATTTGTATTCTCTTCAGTTTTTTCAGGCAGAGTTTTGAAGGTTTGTGTTTTTACACATTTTTGAAATCATCAATCAATCATTGCTAGACCATCATTAGAAACCTGGAAGCAATGAAAGACGGCCCCTTTTCGTCCTGGTATGGGACTCATCAGCAGTGCGCATCCACGACTCATGCTGCCCGTCGCAGTATTCGAACTCGGCACCTTCGGTAACCACAGGGCCACTGGTCCGGCATCCAACGGTGTTAATGTCTAACTCTGATTCATCTAGGGATTTTGCGCGACCTCACCGATTTGTGTTTGATAGTTACTGCCCACGCCCGACAGGGTTGAACTCCATTGGTCACGTCTTCCCATTAGAACTCGGAGAAGATTCCTCACGAAGCTAGTCACTAGTGAGCACTGTTACGATATTTTCAGGCAGAGCTTTGGAGGTTTATGTTTTCTTATTACTACGATGAAATTTGTACAATAAAATAAGTATATTTGATTAGTCATTACTTCCCTTGTTAATCTATTCGCATTCATGGTCACTGACAACTGAGTACGCATAAATATTTATATTAAAAGATAACTGTACAGCAATCCACAACTACTTTAAGACAATTTTTGTCAAGATTAGCTATCAGTTGGTGAAACTTTGAAAATTCATAATGAAACACTAAACAATGTAGGATTCAGACTGAGGTTTGGATTGAGGAATAACTGTCTACGTAGTTTAAATATGTGTCTTGACCAGCTTAAATCGAAAACAAGTGATTTGGGTAAATAACGATTCTAATATTCATCATAAATATAAATATACATCATTACATAAACAAATATTACCACACAGTTTTTCCACCAACAATTGTTCAATTATTCAAATCAGCAACAACAGATAAATGATATTCTATCCCTCCTGAACAGATCAGAGTCGTTCGGAAGATAATATTTGGTTACTTTATAACACAGAGTGTTTCTTATTCTGGAAGAGTGCTTCAATTCACAATCAAAATGCACAATTCAAGTCAAAGCAAGCAATCCATGACTGAGTATCAGCTTAAACAACAACATTATGAAGTTCAGAAAGAAACATAGAAACTCAGTAAAGGCAGAACAAATAGACCAGCCAAATGTTCAACTGAAGAAATCAATAAGGACAAATTACGAATGTATACATGGAAGGATTTTCACAAACAAAGCCTTCAAAAAACGGATCTTACAACAATAGCCCTAATCGATTTCGATGCTTTACAATTTTGTACAATCGTTATTCCATATGGAATAAAAGTACAAAATATGAATAGAATAATATCACCTATCAATGGTACCCATCATCTAACATTTATTTGAACTTTTATTTCATTGACCTTTAATTAATTCTTCATTTTGAGTTACGGAAATTGTTGTTTGTTGCTGAAATCATGAATCAGTCATTGTTAGACCGTTATTAGAAACCTGGAAGCACTGCATGGCCGTTTTATCCTTACGTGAGGCTTATCAGTAGTGCGCATCCACTACTCCTGCAACTCACACAGTTCGAACCCAGGGTCTTCGGTGTTGTGTGCGAACGCCTTACCTATGGACCAATGAGTCGGCATCCAACGGTGTTAATGACTATATCCGATCAATCTAAATATTTTGCGTAACTTCATTCATTATCTTCGACAGTTGCTGCCTACACCCAACAGGGCTATGCTCCACAAGTCAAGTCTTCTTATTAAAACTCTAGAATTTGATCACAAATTCTCTTATCACTAGTGAACACATTGTACGATTATTCATATAAAATGCCTTGACAAATATATTCGTGACCTGAATGTTCCAGATAAACATCACCTATTTTTTTTCTATATCAGCATCTCCTTGTTCTATCAATAAAAATCTCGCTTCCACAATCGTTTATTTATACATTATAGAAACGTCCTTGGGACATTTACGAAAATAGCGCACTAAAATACACAGCAACCAATCACAGCCAAGGATTTTCCTGGTGAGAAATGCGATCTCAAGGTCAACTGATCAGCCCATGCTGGCAAACGTGAAATCCAAAATAAGGCATTGAACAAGCGAGTTTCGGGCATCTAACATCCCCAACAATCACTTATAATGAACCTATTCAATGCATAATCAATACAGTCAGTAGTTAAATGACATGAATTTTTTAACTCACCTATCGTTTCATCAAAATAACAATAATTAGGCGATTCTTCCAAGTAGACTAATTGATTATTTGGTATATCTCTTGATTTCATCATTGTCATACGTGGCCATCTACGATGAACTTGTTCATTATATAAAAAATCATTTAAATAATGTTTTCTATTGTGATTCGTTTGATTTTTAACGAATACTAACCAATTCTTTGAATTTGTATTATAATTTGACGATACTAATGGATGATTTCTTCGTGGCATATAATTATTCGAATTCAGTTTAGTGTTAATTCGTTTGAGTATATCTAATCTTGGTTCATAAGTGACATGTATAGCTGAATTATAGGCTGATTTAAGCAGCATACCAATAAGACGAAATTCATTAACACGTTGCCAACATGTACGCATTGAACAAGCACCACTGACACCATGACATTTACATTGAGTTACACGATTTTTCCATATTAACTAAAGAAATGAAAACAACACTTTTTGAATATGACTAAAAATATTATTATGATGATGTTGATTACAACATTTCTAATCATTCTATTCGTCATTCAATAAGTTTGTTAAGTTTATTTCCAGGACGATTGACCAAAGAATTATTAGGAGCCAAACTGAAGTAGCTGGCTGTTTCTTCTGATATTCACGAGCCTATCAATAAGCAAGCATAGTATGTTTGATTGTAGCGACGTGGACGTTACCATCAGACCTAAAGACTAGATGCTTTGTCACCTACAATCAATCAAAAAAATAGTTTAAACCTAACTTCTTTTTTATATCTCAGAAGATTTTCGAGCATCACTATGGAGTTTGTTCTTTGGTGAGCAGACATTTTTAAGGTAGGTTTCTGGACACTCAAATTAATTCAAAATGATTGTTATTTGAACATACAATGAGCTAACCGTGAGTATTTAATTCAGTCTTGAGCTTGAGTATAAAACAGATGTCTGTCACAATTGTCATCGATCGATCTTTGAAATTCAACCTTCAAACATTCTGATTACCTGATAACAAAATGAATGTTAGGCTAAATACATGACTATCAGTGCTTAAACTTGTTTATCGACATAGAACTCTATATAAGGTTCATTACGAAGGCTGATTTCTGTCCTTAAATATCATTGACTATAGTTTAAACTTGAGCAGCATCATATAAATGAGTCAGATGGATTCAAATCAGATGTGAAGGCTCGGGTTAGCAAAGAAAGGCTGCACTTCTACAATCGAAAAACAACTACTGACAAACATTAAAGTCACATTTTTTAATGTGACTTTGGAAGAAAGTTAGGGGCGGCCGAACCAAAACAAGGCAGAAATCCATGAAGTCATTGAGAAGTGGACTGAGTCATGTCGGTAGTTGTCGACTACCTGGTTGGGGTCCGCGAGATGATAATAATCGATGGTTAGATACCCTGAATAACATGGTTCAAAACCGTTTGAAGTGGCGCCGGTGCATTTATTCTTTGTGTTCTCTCTTAAATCCTAATCTTCTGAATTCTTCAACGCTTCTAGTTTTGACTTTCTAAACTTTTCTCACTGAATCATATTTCTTGAATTTCTTCTAATCCTAACCTCTCTGACTACTGCTAATGTCTTTACTACCTCTTCTACTATTGGATTAGTATTGACAATTATATCTCTGTGCTGATGTGGTATGGCGACATGAACTGATGTACTTCCGTACAAAGTTCTATGTTGCATCTGACTGACTGACTGACATTTTTTAATACAAAGATCAAAACAGTTTAATTGTATTGGTGTAGGTGTTTCATAACATTTGTCTACGAAAGATGCTCCAAATCTGTTTTCCAGACACGATCAGCAACACCTACAGTGGGATTGGTCAAACCACATTCGGTAGAATCCCAGGATATAGAGTATTTAGTAGAATGCTGGTCAATGGCCTACGCACAATTAACAGTAACAGGTGTAAGTAAGTAGATAATTAAGTTTGTTTAGAGCAATAAGACAATAGCTTCAAGTTGTTCTATTCTTTTTTAAATTAATTATTCACAATTTGTATAACATTTTTCATCGTTTATTGCTACACCTAGAAAACTTCAATTCATTTTGATCGTTATAAACTACAGAAAAAAAGTTTTGAAAGAAATGATTTGTATGTTCTGATTTTCTCCGCTCATCTCATATTATCATGATGTTAATGTTAAGCATAACTGTATTTGATTATCAAACATATACACACTAGTAAAAAAAACAAACTAAGAATCTTTACAAATTAAAAGTGATACATCATAGAGTTAGATTTTTGTTCAGTCAAAATTGTATCATAGAAATAAATATTCAGACAAATTTATAACTGTCTAAATAATTTACAACGTGTAAAGTTGTATAGTCTGAATTTTGTTGTTAGAAAAAAATGAGTTTGATTGAATAATAATGATATAATTCGATTATTTGATTGTAGATTGTAAGTTAAGAATTGATTGTTGATCAAAAGTAATTTTCATGATCAAATTATGAAGATTGTTGAGTTCCGATGAAATTATGAATTGATCATTGTTAGACTATCATTTTAGAAACCTGGAAGAACTGAATAGTCGTTTCATTTTAGTCTGTATGACTTGTCAGCAGTGTATATCTATGACTTGTGACTGGGCATTACTTCCAGGTTTCTAGTGGTGGTCTAACAATGATTATAAAAACATTCGCCAATCGAGTAAACTGTATTCAGTTATTCCAATATTTATCGTTAACTGTTAAAACTTAATTTCAATTAAATTTTGAACAGGAGTATCGGGATGACACAAATGTATGAATCAATAAACATATACATGCATATTCATACGACCACAAGATAGAAGTTAAATATCATTGAATCAAAATCTGCAGATTGATCAGAGTCAGACACTAACACCATTGGATGCCAGCCTAGTGGTCTAGAGGTTAGGCGTTTGCACGCAAGAACGGAGGTCCTAGGTTCGAATCCTGCGAGGCGCAGCTGGAGTCGTGGATGCGCACTGCTGATGAGTCCCATACCAGGACGAAACGGCTGTCTAGTGCTTCCAGGTTTCTAATGGTGGAGGTCTAACTATGATTGATTGGTGATATCAATGTGCAACAAACACTACTCTCCATAAATCTAATTGAAAAATTAAGTTAACGAGAAATCATTCCAACGCTATGATAATCAGATATTTAATAGTGAATTAATAAAATAATAACGAGTATTGATCTATTCAGCATAAGTATGAGAGAGATTTAACTTTTTGTTTTTGGTTTCCTTAATACTTTATGACATACATCTCGTTTTACTATATTGAAAAATATCTAAAAGCTTAGTAACTTATGTCAGATCCACTTTTCGAAGGCTTTATTTGTGAAAATCCCTCCGTGTATGAATTTGTAATTTGTCCACATTGATTTATTCGGTTGTACATTTTGTTGATCTGTTCAATTCCATTTTAAGATGATAATATATTTGTATTTTATCATAGTTACTATTTCTTCTGTCTTTACTGAGTCTCTGTGTTTCTTTCTGAACTGCATTTATGTTGTTTAAGCTGATAATTAATCATTGCGACAGCGATATTGATTTGTTCCTCTTTTGATTGGGTTGCTTGCCTTGACTGGAATTGTGCATTTTGATTGTGAATTGAAGCACTCTTTTAGAATAGGAGACATTTTGTGCTATAAAGTAATCAAATCTTATCTTCCGAACAACTCTGATCTATTCAGGAGTGATAGAATATCATTTATTTGTTGTTGTTGAATTGAATAATCGAACAATTATTGGTGAAAAAACTGTAATTATGTATATTTATATTTATGATGAATATTAGAATCGTTATTCACCCAAATAACTTGTTTTGGTTTTAAACTGAGCAAGATGCGTAACTCAACTAAGTAGACAGTTATTCTACAGTCCAAACCTCAGTTTGGATCCTACAACTTATATTGACGGATAGAACTGTCATCAACATATGTTAATAATAGTTATAGTTTAAACTTAAACATTTTTATAATCATACTTTCGGAATAATTGAACGAAAGATCATCTATAAACTGGTGTTAGATTTGATTATTATTATTATATTTTATTCACAAACTATCTACGTTTAAATTGAAATGTAAGGCCGATAAAATTGTCTTCTCGCTATTACTAATTAATTATCGAAATATTTATGGTTGTGGTGGTGTTTCGTTCTCTGAGCTGGTTGTTTTGGTTGTGGAGCTTTCATTGTTCTTCTCAAAAACATCATCAGCACAAACTTCCCCCTGAGCTACGAGTTTTCTCCACTATCTGAAAATATTTATGGTCTTACATTAGAAATGTGAATCAATCATTGTCAGACCGTCATCAGAAGCATGTAAGCACTGGACGGCCGTTTCATCCTAGTATGCAACTCAACGGCAGTGTGCATGCATGATTCCTCAAGTGAAAATCGGACCGAGGAACTTCGGTCATGCATACGAACACTTAATTCCTAGACCACTGTGATGGCATCCAACGACCTTATTGTCTAACTATGATCAATCTATAGATTTATAGTTTGAATGCTGCAAGAAATTAGATACGGTAGATTTTATTCTGTAATTTTTTTTCGCAATGATTTAAGATTGATGCGCCCGATGAATTATTTACTTGAGAATAATAGTTATATTGTAATTTTCAAGAAAGAATATTAGATTTTATTCTTGATTCGATGCAATATTTAAGTATTTGATTTG
The DNA here is from genome assembly GCA_944470395.2 of Schistosoma turkestanicum. Lineage (NCBI taxonomy): Eukaryota > Metazoa > Platyhelminthes > Trematoda > Strigeidida > Schistosomatidae > Schistosoma > Schistosoma turkestanicum. Next base: position 36,866,773 of record OX103974.1, on the reverse strand, counting down.
TATAGAAATATCACAAACATGTTTATCTTCATGGGAAAATATTCTGTGAGGTGACATATCACTGAAGTTGTTGTAGATGGTATGTCATCTTTGAATTTTAATAAACTGGATTCATTTTTATTCAGGATTTGTTTTCTACAAATTTCAACCTTCTTCTTGATTAGTTAGGAAATATTGAATAAACTGTATTGGAAGTCAGGTTCATATTTCTTTAAATTTAGCGATAATTCAAGAGTCAATTTTCTCGACTACAAATTGAATATGGAACCTTAATCAAATCTAATAATCTGTAAATGTGTCAGTCAGTCAGCCAGTCAGTTGCAACGTAGAACTTCGTACGTATGTACATAAGTTCAGGTTACCATACCGCATTAACACACAGCAAATGTTAAATCAAATGCCATAGTGATAAAGATAGTAGAGGTATTAATGGTAATGAAGAAGACTAGGGTTCGAAGATATTATTCAAGAAGTATAATTCAGTGAGATAAGGTTAGAAAGACAAAGGTAGAGGTGTTGACGAATCCAGAAGATTAGGATTAGAGAGAACACAACGAATGGATGCAAACGATTCTGAGCCATGTCTTTTAAGGTCTCTAACCATTAGTGACTATTGTCTCGCGGACCCCAACCAGGTAGCCTACATATACCAACATGACTCAGTTCACTTGTCAAAGACTTCATGGATTGCTGCCATGTCTTGGTCTGATCATTCGATAAGGCACTGTCTAGTTATTCTACTTTTCCATAGTTCTTCAGCTGAAATTAGTACGTGATGAAAACACAATCCCGAGATATATGCATTCAGCTCGAACTAACTGACTTAAAAGTAATTTTTATATTTTGACAGTATAAGTGACATGTCTTACAAGTATGAGCAGGCTATAAGAAACCTAACTTTCAAAAATGCTATTAGAAACAATAAATTTTTAAACAGTTTGATAACAATTGCATACAGAGATCACTTTACTTACTCGCCTTCCAGCTTTTTTATTGTGTAAATTCATCAATGTTCTGGCTTTCGTCTGAATAATTTGCAATGTCTCCGCTTGAATTTCTCTAGGTGAAAGGATAGTTTTAGACTGATTCTCTTGTTTAACTGAGGTTTCTACTTTTTTCAGGATGTCTGATTTGAAATTTTGATCGGATGTACTATTACTAATTGAACGTGAAAATCTATAAGTTCTATGACGTTTTCTTGGATTTTGTTTATCTTGACTACTGAATTTCATCGATGATAACAGTTGCATTTTTTGTTCTTGAAGTTCTTGTTCTCTTCTAACTGCAGCATTACGATGTTCTTCATCATTTGCATCCAAAAACAATCGTGCTAAACGCATACCGAATCGTATTGGATCACTACATCCACCCCAAGTGAAAATTCCTTCAGCATCTCTACCTTGACCTTCACGTCGACGTGGATCACAATCACATGTTCCCATTTGACCTCGACTACAGGCTCGAGTTATTGCTTGTACTACACCAGCTGACCATGAAGATGAAAGAAACGCAGTTTCTCTTGATCCTTAATGTAAAGAAATATACCATTAACAGTGAGGTATTAGGTGAAGATCCAACAATGGCTACTCAAAGACTGAAACTAATTATGTTAGAAAATAGCAGTTTTTGAATTCTTTAAAAATGGACTGAATAACTTTACTAATATCTTGTGGAAGAAATTGAACTAGACATTTAGAATGAAAGGCCCTATAAATCTTGAGATCCATTCACTGAGTGTTTTAATAATAATATTCTCAAAAAATTTCAATTCTATTCATCAACTCGGTTTCCCTTTTGTCTGTATTAATCCGCAACATTATGGGAATACTCAATATTTGAAAGTTAAGCTTGTGAAAATTTTATTTGCCAGAATTGCCTACTATATAGTAGTATATATTTTAATGAATATATTTATAATTTCATTCAGTTTATAGGTCACAGAATTTTCTTTCATGGAAGTGGTTTGTTTATATGAACAATAATCGGGAGGCTCATGGACATCGATCGTGAAATAGCTGAACTAATTATCTTTGTATGCGAATTCGAAAAACTAACGCAGTAATGAGTAGAACTATCTTATTTAGTGTCAGATTTTTAAATGCATTTGCTTTAGAAGTAACATTTATACATTTCTGGAAATTGAAAGTTACTAGAACATTTTGGCATTATTATTTGTGGTAATAAAATAATTTTAGAAAATTTAAAATTCATTGCAATGTGAAAACAAGCAGAGAAATCCTAGACGTGCATTTCAGCTTATTTTGGATTTATCAGCAGACATACCCTCAGCATTTAATGACGGCTACACTGTGACTCAAATTCCATACCGATCGCAAAGTTCTTACCATCAGCTCAACTATTAAATTGGATGAATAATAATTTTGAACAGAGAAATGAGAAGACATATTTCGTGAGATAGTACCATTTCGTGCTTTCTCGTCAGTCACATACAAGCAACATGTTATTTGTGTAAGTACAGTTTTGAAGATAAGGTCAAAATTTCTTATTTAGCATGACATTCAATCACTAGAACCATGGTAAACAAAGGTCAGCATATAGTTGTTTTTGAACACATAAAGTTGGACTTTTCCGACCAATCAAGATAGCTTCAAGTAGTTTGAGTGTGTGTGGGTTTTGATGACATGTCACAACTCTAAAGGATGATTTTGTGTCAATTTGATGACCGCTCATCATTAGATGTTTTGCAATGGACGAGGCTGGGTTTCTTGATCGATTTTGAGATGACGGGCTAGGTGGATGAATCATGGATTTGATTAGCCATTTTGGAATATGTTCCCCTATCCTGTCCTCCGATCGGTGATCTGTCCTACCCAAATAACTTTCTCCGCAGTTACATGTGAATTGGTAAATACAGTGGGATTTGGACTGAATCGGTCTTGGAGACTTGATTTGGGTAACTGAGATCGATTGAGTTGTTGTGATAAGCCTCAGATTAGCTGCATTGAAGCTCTTTTTTATTGCAGCTGCAGTCTGTTTGGTTGTAATTTTCATGCAATGATCACCTTTGAAAGGTAACTGTAGGTACACTGGTTTCTTGGGTACATCAGTTGCTATCAGCTTCGTCGTAGTTGTGTTCTGATGACCAATAAACGTTTCGGGATATCCGTTTGATTTAAGTTTCTCAGTAATAAGCTTGAATTTGTCGTCTAATGTATCAAAAGTGCAGATTTGACAACAGAACTTTGATATTGTATGGGGCAGAAACTAGTGAAGTGGAGGTACTGTCCCGAGCAGGTGGGTTCGCGGTGTACTTTTCGTCTGATTGATCCGTCTGGACGGCGATGGAGTCCAACTTTATGTGTTGAAAAACAACTGTATGTTGACCTTTGTTTACCATGGTTCTAGTGAGTGAATGTCATGCTAAATAAGAAATTTTGACCTTATCTTCAAAACTGTATTTACACAAATAACATGTTGCTTGTATGTGACTGACGAGAAAGCACGAAATGGTACTATCTCACAAAATATGTCTTCTTATTTCTCTATTCAAATATAGCAAAGGAAACCACTGTTTTGAATAATAATTTATTAATTTACGGACGGTATTTAAGGACAAAAGGATGATAAAGCAATGGGATATCTTCATGGCTTACTACTAGCAGATACTTTCATGGTTATTCGGGAAAATAATATACTCAAAACATTTATTGACAATTTCTACTTGTCTAAAAGGGATATGAATGATATCTTTATAATTTGTAATAATAAATACGGTTTGAATCATCTTCTAAAGACAATTAACAAGTGCAGCGCAGCAATAATTTTCACATTCTAATTTGAAAGCAAGAAAACATGATAGCACTCTAAGAAGATCTGTCTACAAAAATACCTTATGAAATGGTCAGCTATCAAGCTTTTATACTTGGGTCCCTGTTAATTGCAAGCGAAGCTTAATTATAATATTCCTTGCTACGCTGATACGAAGGATTTATAATCTCAAGGTTGTACATAACCAACTAAACTGCTTTATAGTAATACTTGTCGAATATGAGTATCTGGAGAGGTTTCTGATAATAACATAAAACCCTAGCCTCGTGAAGCGGTAACGTCTTCCGTAGAAAAGAAAATAATCTATACCGATGCCGGTTTTAAAGGAGATTTAGATGGAGACCTATTGAAGGGGCAGATTTCCAACTCGCTCAGCAAGACGTTCATTGCAGCAACTTCGAGGCAGTATTTTGCGTAGACAACTGTTAATAAACACTTGTTAGCTGTTATTGAATTTACATAAATATATACTTGCTTCGCCCTGTTGTTTGTACTAAGTTGATTATGATGTAGACCCTTAGGAGATTTTATGGAATAAGACATTTGATTTCTTACTACATATGTATATATATTCATGCATTCAGAACAGAATTACTTGTGTAGTTCACCATTTTATAAAAATAAGTGTTATAGAAGTTTTCAGTTAGAGCACTAACTAAAAATATCGTAACAGTGCTCACTAGTGACTAGCTTCGTGAGGAAATTCTCAGGGTTCTAGTTGAGAAGACGTGACCAATGGAATTCAACCGTATCGGATGTAGGCAGTAACTACCAAAGACAAATGAGTGAGGTCACGCAAAATCCCTAGATCAATCAGAGTGAGACATTAACACCGTTGGATGCCGGACTAGTGGTCCGATGATTAGGCGTTCGCGCACAATACCGAAGGTCCCGGGTTCGAATCTTGCGAAGTGCATCAGAAGTCATGGAGACGCACTGCTGATGAGTCCCATACCAGGACTTGACGGCTGTCTTTCATTGTTTCCAGGTTTCTAATGGTGGTCATCTAGCAATGATTGATTGATAATTTCAAATGTATTATAGAATTATCCATGAAACTACTTACCACGTTGTAAAATTCCTTCTAATCCATGAATTGATGACAGAGTGGTTGATTTAGTATTGACACGATATAATAAATTCACTGCTGAACAATTCCATTGTTCATGTTTAAATTGATGTACACATTCCAACATGCTTAAATGTGTACCTTCAAGCATTGCCCATACTAGACCAGTATGTTGTGCACAAATATAACGTTGTCGACTAGTTAAACCAGATAATGTATGACATATACTTATTTCATGATTTGACAAATCAATCTCTCTTGAAATCAATGATTGCAGTGTCATGTCTGGATAATGAGTTGATTGTAAATATTCATTAGAATAGATTGATGATTGTGAAAGATTCTCCTGTGGTGATATAGTTTGTTGATTTGGAATTGTTGAACTACTAGCACGAATTGATTTTCTATTCGGCGGTGGATTGATGACATTTGAAGGGGAGATCATGTGATTGTGATCAATGGTACGTGTTATATGATTATTATATTTGTCATGGATAATATATGAAGGTGAATTGGATTTTTTCAAATGACTTAACATTAATAAATCAAAAACCCTGAAAATAATTTTTTAGAACAAACAAAATGATATGTTAAATTATGGAAATTTATAATGATTTTGAAATTTATAACAATGATAAAGTGAGCAATCAATCATCAGTCCAAGAGATGATAATCAGATAAGTTATGATCATGATTAACCCATTTAGTTCAGCAAGTTATTGAAATTTATCATTTGTTTGTAGGTAATGAGACAAGATTTCTTTGTTTGTAACTGAAAGTATTAAAAAACACATAGGAAATAAACCTTTCTAATCAGAAAATCTGATCTACACATTTCGAACGATAACTGACATGATGTGTCTTTGATTCATGGTTTTGATACAATTAAGGGATCAAAAATAAGCTGACTAGTTCTAAATAGGAATGAAGTACCCATCTTCGACTCTGTCGTTCACCAACCATCAAGTTTATTAACTTAATGATAAATAATCAGCTCTTTATCTTTCAATACTTACTCACTTACTTTCACCTGTTATCGCCAATGGAACATAGGCCACCGACCAGAAGTTGCTCCGGTTGTCAGAAGGGGCATCGGCCTCATGACTTCCGATGAAATTCGGCTTTCATCATGAGACGTCATAATTCTTCTGAAAGAAGATCTTATAACTCCCAAAGCAGAGTTAAAATGGATTGAATTTTAGTTAGTTTTGTTGCGAGCGGTCGCCAAACCTACACCCAACCCTCCACCTTTATCTGAGGTTGGGACCGGCAGTAGCCATAGAGGGGCTCCAGCACGGAGTATTATCTTTGAATCAGCATAATGAATTGAATTTTTAATGTACAATTAAATTATATTCGCTCGTTGAAGTTCTTTGGAAAGTTCTAGATCACATATAGTTTTAAAATATTTGTTTGCTTACAAATAAGTGAGTACCATGTTACGTAGAGAACCGGCATAGCTAATGTTATTTTTAGGGGTCAACTGGTTTGGGTTATTAAGAAGTATTTGATGAAACTGTATTGTGGTCAATTTATACAATAGTGAATTTATTTTCCTATACAACCAGAACTATTATAGTCAAAAAAATTTTTAGCATCGAAAATAGTACCTGATAAATAACACTTTTATTTAACAACTCTAAATCGAATAGCATTCAAATCATATCAGTCAGTTACAACGTAGAACTTGGTACGTATGTATATTAGTTCAAGTTGTCATACCATTTGTTCATTCAAATTCCATAGTGGTGGATATAGTAGAAGTATCAGAAATAGTGGACACCGAAGTTAATGAAAAAGTAAAATGCAGTAAAATAAACATAAAAAAGACAGAGATAAAAGCGACGAAGGATTCAGAAGATTACAGTTTGAAAGAACACAAACAATGGATGCATCTGCGCCATTGGAAACAATTTTCAACCATGTCATTCAAAGTCTGAAACCCTTCGTTAGTATTGTCTCATGGACCCTAACCAGGTTGTCGACACCTACCAACATGGCACAGTCCACCTGTCAGTTTTTTTCATGATTTTGTGTCATGTTGCGGTTTGGCCATCCCTAGCTTTCTTTCAGCCTACCCCTATATCAGACAACATCGCTCAACGGGGCAATCGGTGGTAGGACATACGTAACACATATCCCAACCACCACTAACTTTGCATCCCTACCTAGTACCCATCTCATAACAACAGCATTGCTCACTTGGTGGTCCCAGGACATACGATCAATGATTTGACGATAACTATGATCAAAAACCAGTTACCTTCGAATATCCGCTACTTTACCTGATGATGTTCAAATGGTATCATTGAAACATGAAACCTTATTATTCTTCTGTTTGAAAAAAATTTTTAATAATGATTTACCCGATAAACGTATTTCATAAGTTAATGAAATTTTTATGCAATACACACACTGCCTATGTCCACTATTCACTTAAGATTTAATCAAGTACTATTTTTTAAAATTTAATTGATTTACCTGTCTACATATATTTGTCATTATTGTAATTATTTACTGATCATCATAATAAAAATTGTCGATTACATGTCACTGGTATGCATAAATAATTTTTAAAAATACTTATGACTGTCTAAAGTGAATTCTATTCTACAAATATGTATAAATATATATTTCTTTCTAAATATTAGCATTTTAACACTTATTATGTCAGATATTTTCAAAGGCAAGTAAATATTTCAAAATAATCATGAGAACAAAGTACGCATTAATTTCAGTTCTACTAAATCAGTCAGTTTATATCTGAATATATATATATATATATATATATATATATATATATATATATATATATATATATATATATATATATATATATATACAATCAGCCTAATCAAAGATTTTTTGGGCAGAGTTTTGGAGGTTTGTGTTTTTACACATTTGAAATCATCAATCAATCATTGTTAGACCACCATTAGAAACCTGGAAGCACTGAAAGACAGCCGTTCCGTCCTGGTATGGGACTCATCAAATGTGTAAAAACACAAACCCCCAAAAGCTCTGCCCGAAAATATCGTAACAGTGTTCACTAGTGACTAGTTTAGTGAGGAAATCCTCAGAGTTCTGGTTGAGAAGACGTGACCAATTGAGTTCAACCCTGTCGAGTGTAGGCAGTAACTACCAAAGACAAATGAGTGAGGTCTCGCAAAATCCCTAGATCAATCAGAGTTAGACATTAACACCGTTGGATGCTGGCCCACTGGTCCGATGGTTAGGCGTTCGCACACAATACCGAAGGTGCCGGGTTCGAATCCTGAGGGTGGCAGCATTAGTCATGGATGCGCACTGCTACTGATGAGTCTCATACCAGGACTTGACGGCCGTCTTTCATTGCTTCCAGGATTTCTAATGGTGGTGTTCTAACAATGATTGATCAATGATTTCATATATGTAATCAACGATTAATAATGCAACGTGAATTACGTTACACATCGGTCATTTTTATGCATACTTGAAACGTGTTGAATAAATCGTTTATTAAATTTTTCCAATTGCATCGAAAATCCTTATTGTATGTTTTGTTCTCGAATCCGATTCACTCACACTGTACATCAAATACCTCATTGAAGCTATAAATCATAACTAATTTCTATTTTGTTAGCATGATTGGATGCTTTGTTTAATTTATGAATAAACTGTGAACTATGTATTCTCCTATTCGATCACTTCTACTTCCTTGAAAATGCTTGAATACTTATTTAACAATACTTCTGTTTATGTAAATTATGAATTAAGCCTCTATTGGCAAGGGTAATTTTAAACTGGTTTTCAGGAGAACCAAGGAGACTGCCCACGTGTCAACATTTCAACGTGAACAGTTTGGCTGAATCCCGTGGTGCAACTACACAGGTACCTGACACTCTGGTGGACAATTCACATCATTTATAATCATTGTATCTGATCGATGATCACGTCAGTCAATATGCACCGTGTGAACAGGCCAATTCGACTCATCCCACTTATATGACTGTCAAACTCATTATTATTAGCAATGGTGATATGTAGTACAGCACCTCAATGACAATGGCTCTCGAGCGTGTTACAAAACAACCACCAGTACCAATAAAATCGGTCAATCTGCTAACCAATTTTGTTTATGGATTGTTAGCTATACTTACTACAGTGTTCACAGAGAACCTCTGATCTCATTGGTGAAACCCTCAGCTCTACTATAACAGTATAGCATATGGTAAACACGTAGTATGACATAGGATAACCCTAAGATGCAGACCAGCCTGATGCAAATGGGCTCAAACACTCTTATTACCCTTTGTCTCATGGCCGGCATTGACTTTGCAACACCGAAATTTTCATTTTTAGACCATATGAAAGCTGAGTTAGGGATACTAACCCTGTGATACTATTTATTCAGATTTTAACATTATTTGAAATCTATAATTATTGAGCTAATTACTATATTTTGAAATATCTAAGTACATTGATTATATATTCAAATAAAATTATGAAATGCTGTATTGATTTTAACAGAAAATGCAAATAAAATTAAGGATTTCTTTAACTAATTCGATTTGTTTAAATTAAAGAAAATTAAATTGACTTTAGTGTCGAGAGTAATGTTCATTAGGTTTATGCAATGTAATGAAAATATTATTGTTTAAAGGATTGGAAACTGTTAACTTAACAATTGCTAAAACAATCGGTTATCAAATGCTATGTATTTTATTACCTGGTTTTGAAGAGAGTGTAAACTTTTATGTCCAGTCCAGATTGCTTTTCTCACCGTTTGGACAAATTAATTAGTTCATTCTTCTCTAGCCATTATTCACACCTCATTTGATCTTGTCAATCATTTACTCAGATCTTGGTTATTTCCGCTTCAATGTGTTTGTGTGTGTGTGTGTGTGCAGGCTTACTTCGCTTATTCTATGTCTAGACTAATATTGTCTGACTACAATTACATCATCATGCTTCATTGCATGTAGTTGGCTCATTCGCCTACTTCACTTCACTTCACTTTGCTTTGCTTTGGTTGTACGTTTTTCATTCTCATGTCTGTCTGATTGAATGAATTCATGAAATAAATTCATGCACAAAACCCTATTCGGCTTCTTATTACAGCCGTCGCTAAAACGGGTTTCGCCAAAGCTAAAGGGAAAATTTATTTCATAGCATGTGTAATGGTTTGTAAACATCGGAGTCAGATCACAGGCCATTAAAGTGGTCAATCAATCAATCAATGAATCAATAACAACGTAGAATTTCGTATGTACGTACATCAGTTCATTTTGTCATTACCACATTAGCACAGAGATGTAATTGTCAATTCGAATCCAATAGTAGTAAAGGTAGTAAAGGTATTATCGGTATAAGGAGAGGTTAGGATTAGAAGATATTATTCAAGAAGTAGAATTTAGTCAAATACACTTAAAAAGATAAAGTGATGAGGAATTAAAAAGTTTAGGATTTGAGAGAACAAAAAGAATAAATGCATCTGCGCGATTGCAAACGATTCTGAGCCATTTCATTCAAGGTCTCTAACCATCGGTGGCTTTCGTCTCGCGGACCCCGACAAGGTAGCCTACATCTACCAACATGACACAGTTCACTTGACAGTGACTTCATGGATTTCTGCCATGTTTTAGTCTGGCCACCCTTAGCTTTCTTCAAACCTATTCCTACATCGCAAAATATAGCTCGACTAGGCAGTCGGTGGTTAGGCATACGCAACACATGTCCCATCCACCTCAACTCATGAAGTTTCACTACTTCATCTATTGATCTGCCATCCATACTTATTACCCGTTTTCTCACAACAGCATTGCTTACTCGGTTGTCCCAGGATATACTAGCAATGCTTCGAAGACACCTACAATGGTCATGCCTACTTCGAGTTCAACACAGCCACTGAAGGTTAATTTAAAAAAAAAACTACATATTTTATCACATTCCAGATTTAGAGATATCATACTTGAGAAATATTCATTGACCATATAGAACTTTGCCTGATGAATAAATACCCAAATGAATCTGTTATATCTACATTAGAAATACATCTTATTCATAAGAATACACTTGTAAAATCCATTTGAAAATATTGACATCAAATGGGGTAGTAACTTCCTACCGATCAGATTATAAATAAAGCCAAAATAATATTTACTAGAACCAACCGAATTCAATAAACAGAAGCTTTTGACACAATGAAATCAATAAGTTGCCAAACTTTTAGTTATGATATCTGTCATCAATTAATTCGTTATTACAAAAAAATTCAAGATTAGTTTTAGTGAATTTTGACAAGTACTGACAAACCATCGTAATCATTAGGAACACACAAAAACAGAGATTCTTGACATTTTAGATTAAAAGTTGCTCTCATCATTAAGGTTTGAAATATTTTGACAAGAAACTAATAAGTCTTGGTTAAGGTTATGTAGATATAACCATTACAAATAAAAGTTCCTAGAAAGTAGATTACATATGATTACCAGTGGAATTCAGGACGAGTTTTATGTCCTGCTCACTACTGTTTTTCTGAGACATGTATTCATTAGTAGCCAAATAAATGCAGGCTTCTATTGTTGATATAACTTACTTACTTACTTGTCTACTTACGTCTGTTATCCCTAATAGAGCATAAGGTGCCTACCATTATTCTCCAACCTACTCTTCTCTTTCAAGTTCCGTTCAATTTTTGTTCATTCTTCTCATATCTTTCTCTATTTCTCGGCGTAATGTGTTCTTTGGCATTCCTCTTTTCCTTTGACCTTGAGGGTTCCAAGTGAGGGCTTGTCTTGTGACACAGTTTAGTGCTTTCCTCAACGTGTGTGTCCTATCCACTTTCAGTGGTTCTTCCTCATTTACTCCTCTACTGAAGTCTGGTTTGTTCTCTCCCACAGTAGGTTGTTACTGATGTTATCTGGTCATTACAATTTTACTTTTAACTATATTACTGTGCGTTACTTTTGTTCACTTACATTAACAAATAACCACTTTAGAAGTATATTTGTTGAACAGATCTCATTTTGTAAATGTACATTTTTAGTAGTTGAAATAATTTCTAATTTTTATTATTACAGTACAAAAACATTATTTAATTAAGTATAAGTGCACTACCTCCACATGCATTTGAGTTTACTCATATTTAATTTGGTTAAGCCTTTCGATTAATTCATCTATCCAAGCCATTTGTATAACATTAACTTGTATGTATCATTGGCTTTTATGAGTCGGTACGATGGGGCATGGCTTACCGCTTACGCGTATACTCATTTCATAAACATCTCGATGACTGAGACATTTTCATGCATATATATATATATATATATATATATATATATATGTATATGTAAATTCTAATCTCATTAATTCATTCGCCGATTCGCTCACTCGTTAAAATTCACTTCCTTGCTTGCCTTCCGCCATTTGCATGTTGTGATGTGCGAAAATAAACATATTCAACCCATCCTGTTCACTTTCTGATTTATAAACCGTCAATCATTGTCTGAACGAGTAAATTACAAAACCTAAGAACACATTGCTCAAAATACATAAAAATAAAAACATCGTTTATTAAATATTGTGATCAGTATTTTGTCATATGAAACCACCTTCGCTATTCATTAACTGATCGATTGGTAACTAGAGTTTCTCCATATTTAATGAATCAGTTAAACATAATCGATCTTTTTAAACACAGACTATGAATACTATTATTATCATCATGATTAGGTAGGTCAATAAATTTCACGTTTCAAATTCAATCACTTGTAAGGAAGTAGTATGATCAATTTTCAGAATAAATTTTCATCCTAATTTATTTTTTTGTTCAATGATATGTTACATTTCATCGATTGCTACATTTGAATGTGTTTTAACTTATCAAAGACGGCGTCTCACATTCGCGCAGTTTTTGATATTTGGTTTGAAAGATTAGTTTTTATTCACAAATTATAATATATTGCTTGAAATCATTGAAATTAATAATTATCTCACTGATGAATTGAACATAATCCAACAAATAGAAATGAGCTTAGCTAAATTATACAATATTTAATTGTAAGAAACCTTTGATTAAAAATAACTAAATTTCATATGTAATTTCTGGTTCTTTTTGTACATATTATAAAGTGTTTTTAAATAGAGACATTTTAAATGAATTTTAACTACTTACATTGAACAGACATTGTCTAACTTCTATGCTACTTACATAGTGTTACTAATGGTGAATAGTAGGAACTCTTTGAAGGTATTGATTATCAGAGAGCATGTCATGCTTTATAAGTATAGAACAAAACTGCTTTTACCGGTGAGTGGTACAGTTGACGTTATACAGGTGGGCAACAGCGTAGATAGACTCGATTGACTTAGATCCTCCGTAGTTTTTGACGTAATTTGTTTGATCAGATCTTTTACCCTGACATCAATACAATCATCCATCATTAGCAAAGAGATCAACACAATTATATGCTGGTTCAAGTTGCAAAACCCATCAATAAGACTCTACCCTGATACATTTTCGAAATAATTCAAATAACTCAATAATAAAAAGTTATTCAAAGATGGCGAAAGCACGCCATGTTTATGAAACCTGCATACAAATTGATAACATCCGTCATCAGACATCACGACTACGCTATTCGCAAATCTTAATTAGAGAGTGTTAAAGACCAACATTTTAAAATCACAAACTGTAAATGAATTATTTGCTAACCAGCATTCCTAGTAAGTAGTACTTTGATTTGCATAAGTTACTTACTTCTGTTGATTGTCAATGAAATTTGTGACTGAAAAACCTATTGAAACTGGAATTTTCGAGAACAATCTAATCTTTATTACTACTGAAAAACACTTAAATCTAGAGTTTTGATTGGCGTTCCAGAGAATGAAGTTTCTAGATTCGATCCCCGTGTTGTTCAAGGCCACGAATAAGCACTTCTCAGGAGTTCCAATCTAATTATTTATTGCTTTCGGGTTGTCAATGATGATTTAGCTAAGATCAATCGGTAATTTAAACCATGAATATCCTACAATCCTAGTAAATTCGCATTATACTAACATTTTTCTGGTTTTAATACCTATCTACTATTCTGTACAGTATACGAGTTGCATAAATTATATCATAAATCTAATCATTCAAAATATCTTGCATATAAAAGTTACTTTTTCTATTCAATAGAAAAAAAAACTATACATCTTTTAACAGTAGAAGTAGTATAAGAATTTATAAACAGGTCATACTCAATACTACTACTATTACTACTACTACTACTACTACAAATACTACTACTAATCATAATATCAATAATACTTACAAATGAAATGATCATGTGTCAATTCATTCAGGTTACTTTCATATCATCATACATAATTAGTTAGACATATACGAATTTCATGATATAAAAATGCACAATTTCATAAGGTTGTTGTCTTGTGTCTATCAAAACTACTCTATCATTTTTCAGTAATGAAATAAAAACGAAACAAAAAAAAACAAACAAACACTGATAGTTGTTAATTAAAGCTAAGCATCAGCAAGGCATTACAGGATGCCTTTCTCTGTTCACTTTGAATTATACATATGTATAGTATGTATAGTAGTATAGTACGTATAAGTAAGTATATAAATTAGTTAATCAAAAAATATTTCAACTTATATGTGTGGTAACAACATTCAACCATCCAAATGATGCCTATGAATGTGTAGTAGAAGAATGAATTTTTTCTTAATTTTGCATTCAAAAATGTCAGTCAAAAGGAGAAAGAAAAAAGAAATTTTTATCTACAGGTCAAATGAAAATAACACTTGCATTGCATTGCCTTAGCAAAACAAAAATATAAGAGTTTCAATATTCACAGCAGGGAGCAGGGTAATGTTACAGCATCAAAAAAAAGTAACAGATAAGTAAAATCTATGCAGTCAGTTAGTTAGTTGGTTAGTTAGTTAGTTAGTTTTAGTTTTTGATTACGTAAACTTAGTTTAACCCTGATGGATTGTGAATAAGCAGACATTTGGAGAAAAAAAACCACTGATAATAAAACTGGATGAAATTTCTGAAATGTAATACATATCATTACAGTGTAGTAGATAAGTGAAAAATGTATTTCATAACCTTGAATGAAGATAAATGTGAAGGCATGTTGATGTATTTCATTAGTATTTATTTACAAGTATTGTGAAAAAAATCCAAGCAGACACTTGTTAGAAATCAAGAATAATCATTAGACAACTTTCTAGTTTTAGTTTGATACTAGGAATAATGCATAATGAGCCAGCTTAAATAAGTCAAGAATGTGAACTTAGTAGTCTAAAGGTGTTCAGTGAAAAATGAAGACTCTGGGTTCGACTCCTAGGGAGTTATGTGTATACACTGTTGAATAGTGTAATAATAAAACGCAGTGGTATCATCGGCTCTTTGTCTGTCTCCATATAAATATATGCACAGTGATCGACATTAACACCGTTGGATGCTATCCCAGTAGTCCAGGGGTTAGGCGTTCGAACACATAACCGAAGGTCTCGGGCGTGAATCCTGCGAGTGGCAGCAGGAGTCGTGGATGCCCAATGCTGATGAGTCCCATACCAGGACAAAACGGCTGTCTTTCAGTGCTTCCAGGTTTCTAATGTTTGTCTAACAATGATTGATTGATGATTTCAAATGTGTAAAAACACAAAACCTCCAAAACTCTGCCCGAAAATAAAATAATAATTGTTGTACATTTTCTATCGATTTACTTCAAATGAACTTTAGAATCAAGTAATTGTTCAATATGCAGCCATTTATGTGATTTATTATTTTTGAGTTATGCTTTTTGTTTTGAGAATAACAGTTCTGAAGTGTGATCAATGGGCCTTTAAATAATCATCATAGTTAATTTGTTAATTGAAGCGCCTGAATGTCAAGTTGCTAAATCAATGTTAAGTACAATCAACAAAAAAGTACTTTTTTTCAGTACATAAAGTTATACATAGATGGAAATGACTCTGATTACTCGTTAGTTATGTTTTTTTGATATATTCTTGGTTAACCATCATGCCTGCTACACATGCACGCCACTGTATTTTAAGCAACACAAGGATTCGCACAAGAGCCAATATTGCGATCACCCCTGCCCCATACGAGAACACACATGTTGTCTAGATTGGTCTGCAGACAAGTGAACGTCCAAAAAGCGCGCGCGAGCAGTGCCCCCCGTTTAGGCACTTATGAATCAATAAGATCCCTCAAACCAATCCACTACACCCACAATCCCCAATCGGTAAGGGAGGCAAGGCAGGCTTCTCCAGCTAGACTTGGCACCCCGAACGGATTACCGAGCTATCCAGCAGTGCACTAACCAGCAGCCGTTCTAACCACCTGGCCTCCAAGTGTCTTGCGCTAATACAATCGACCGGAGCCGACAAACCCCACATGAGGCTAAAGATCGGGTTTGTCCCACAAGGTCAGCCGGAACGTACACCCTCCCATGAGGAATATGTCATGGACTCGACCAAGCAGGGTTAATCCCACATAAGTGAGCAGACATCATTGGCGTCCAGTACCCTTTAGTACTGGATCATATAACCCAACTGGAGACCCTTGTTTAAGAGGCCTCGATGCCAGTTGACACAATACACTAAGATGCACAGTGTTTTGGACAACCACATAGGGTCGGCGTCAATAGTCCAGGATCTTTCGGGCTGCTTCCCAAACAAGAAGTCTAGGGCCGCCGTCAGGTATCGTGGAAAGCTATATCCTATTGTTTCAACTTTACCTACGCTCGGTGGATGGGATTCAGACTTAGAAGAGTTCAGTCCTAATCCCCCAGAGTGGCGAACCGCACCAACGGCCTTGTGACCATGAACACGTAACATTATTCTGGACCGTGCTTGGCGCGGTATCCTAAGCGTTCGGAACGGCTTTCAGCCGCAGAGCCACGTTGCCCGACGGGACCACGAAGAGGCAGTTGCCACCAAAACCATCAGAAGGCTCCATTTATGCGCGTCACCTAATATACCCATTCAATAAAATGACGAGGTATTTGGCTACCTTAAGAGATTCATAGTTACTTCCTTATATTCTAAAAGATGAAATACGAAATATATACCGTTTAAGTAATTACGTATGATCAGTTATTTATTATCTAACGATCAATAAAAGAGCAGAATTTTATCACTGACACTTGCTGAAACAACACATGTAAGTGGACAATACTGTTGTTAATTAAGACTGTCATCCAGCTTTACTCCACTATACATAAATATTTACATGAAAAGGCAATTTGCTTTCTTGTCATTTCAATGGAACTTTGAAAGACATCAATAAAAATACGATATTTATAAAATTCTTACAATATTAGAAAGTAAAACGTACTTATCGAATGTTTTTCGAGAATAGTAGCAAGTAATTGCTTTTGGTGACAACGATTTTAATATTCAAATACTTTAATATATACAAAATGACATCGATGAAAAGAGTGGTAAAATGTATGAGAAAAATTTCCATTGATTATAATCAAGGTGACATATAACTTGAATAAAAATGCAAGCTTATAGGGTAGTAATCAACCGAGGAGTTATGAAGTGAATGAAAGTGTATTGACCATCGTTTAGAAATCTGAAAGTACTTGCTATGCGATTCATCATCAGTGTCTATCTACAACTCCTGCTACTCGCAGGATTCGAACCTTGGGGCTTTCAGTTTTGCATGTGAACGCTTCGCCTGTAGACCACTAAGTTGACATCTGAAACAGTGTCTATGTCTTGCGCAACCTTGTCCATTGTCTTCGATGATTACTGCTTCATATGTAAACAGGGTTGAACTATAGTGATTGCAACTTCTCACCCGAATTCGGCGAAACTTCGTCACGCAGGAAGTCAGTAATGAGCAGATATAATTTGCATTATAGATTTGTGTAGATTGTTGAATTGATGGTCGAACACTAATGAAATCATGATTTCCACAAACAAACTCAACCATTTTCACAAACACCCCCCTACCTCCATTAATGCAAATATAATGTGGTAGCATTTCAAGCGATCAGTTTGTTGATATCTATTTACTACAAACACATGAAATTGCCTATGTGCTGAGTTAAAATTCATTTTCTTCTATTATATATTTGTTTTTCTTCCTGTATAACATAAAATCATTATCAATAAAGTTTAGAAATGCAATACAGTAACTATCAGACGACATTGATTGACTGATTGACTGACTGACTACACATAGTCATTCATCCAAATTAAAAAGAAAACATCTGAGAGAGAGTGAGAGAGAGTGAAACATCTATCCTCCTAGTCTTATTCAATATGTTTCATAGTGAAAACCAATGTGTTAGGGTTAAGTCAATATGAAGAAAAAAATAACAAACACATGTATTTTTACCAGTTGAACAAAGTGAATTAATGTAAATAGAAAGAAAATGCAAAAAGTTAGATGAATCAGTGGTAAAAAAAAAAACACAAAACAAAAACAAAACAAAAAAACGCCATCTTGAAAAATGGTTGAATTCAAAAGTGAATAATTAACAAGAGTGGAAAAAAAGAGGAAGAATGAAACAACCAATCAACCAACCAACCAAACCATCAAGTAAGTAAGTAAGTATACAATAGTTTGACAGTTTAATTCAATAAGTGTGTGGTCTGTTAAAACAAAAAATCGCATACGATACTTCAATTTTACGGTGGTGAAAATGAAGTCTAATTGAAATTTTTACAATGAAGATTCCCTGCTGAAAATGCACTAAAATTCTTAACTATATATATATATATATATATATATATATATATATATATATATATATATATATATATAGCGAAATCGGTGAAAAAGATTACGTATAACAATTGAACATTAGTTCCTTTAACAATAACAACAAAAAAGAACTAGTTAATTATATAACCAAAATTATTGCATTGCGGGGTTGATGTGAAGATTGTTAAGTTTTATTTGTAACCATGAATTGATCAATGTTAGACCACCATTAGAAACCTGGAAGCACTGAAAGACGGCCGTTTTGTCCTGGTATAGGATTCATCAATGGCAGTGCGCATCCACGACTCCTGCACCCCGCAGGATGTGTCCACCTAGTGACTAGCTTGGTGGGGAATCTTCTCCGAGTTCTAGTGGGAAGTCGTGACCAGTGAAGTTCAAACCTGTCTGGATGTTTACAGGGTATGTGGTTGCGCAACTCCGTGAATTGATCGAGTTACACATTAACACCGTTATTTACCGGCTCAGTGGTCTAACGGTTAGGGTGTTCGCGTACAATACCGAAAGTCCTGGATTCGAATCCTGCTTGGTGCAGGAGTCGTGGATGCGTACTGCCACTGATGAGTCCCATTTCAGGACGAAACGGCTGTCTTTCAGTGCTTCCAGGTTTCTAATGGTGGTCTAACATTGATCGATTCATGGTTACAAACAAAATTATTGCAATTTTATTTTAGATTACATTAGGGTTTTTTTGTTAATTATTTAATATTTTGATAGATGAAAGAAAATAGCAGAACATTAATACAACAACAAACAGTATGGTATGATATGTATAAAAATTTCATGAATTTTTCTAATGAAAAATAAAAAAAAGTTACTGAATTTGTAATTCCTAATTATTCTGCCATTCATTGGATGATACTTACGTTTATTATTGATCAACAGATTGGTACAGAGGATAAAAAAAAAAAAAATTACTGCTCATTGGCAATGAATGATTTAACAACACTGTGACAAATTACATATATATTAGCTTAGGATTTCAGTTAAACAAAGAAGTAAAAGGGTTTTTATCATCAGTTGCAGTGTATGTGTGAAAAGTGTCGATTGTGTTCGATGAGTCAATAAAAAAAAACATGTCGTCAGTTTTGCATTCATTCGTTACAAGCATAATTTCGGTTCAATTTCATGCAAGTAGCGCACTGGACGGTCAAGTGATTAGACTGTACTATGTATGTAGAAGGCAACTAGTGCTTATTCACATTATAAACATGAGGCATCTGCGAATAGAGTTGATGTTCTGATGCGAATCGGACAAATGACACAATGAACTGGATGGTGGATGTTTGCTTCTGTTTTGTGGTTAGCAAAATATATTGTCAAAACAGTAAGCGGCTGTATTCTATCACATATTTGTCATGTATTAGTTAGAAATAAGATAATTGGAAATAATTTATCGTTTGTCTACGAGTTTTTTTTCTCTTGTGATCGAGCATCAGGTTCCATTCATAAAGATTCAAGCTAGCAATCTAAGTATTGGTGTCCAAAAAAGAAATTGTAAGATCCTTAGATCTTTCAATTTTATTTAATATTATTTTCTACACCGCACTGAACACTTACTATGTAATTTTTATGACTTTCTGTTTTCATTTAAATTCCTTTTTTCGTTCTCTTTAATCTATTTACTATTATGAAACACTGATCTTCTACGCCTTTATTATAATTCATATCACAACTAATATTCCTGTTATAATTTGATCGATTTACGCATTTCATTCTTGTATGTATTGTGTTCCATTGTTCTCATCGACTTATAAACTGGCTTGATTTGTTTAGTGTATATTGATTTAGGAATAAAAAATTTCATTGCTATTGATTTAAATTAGAGTAAAGACTGGTGAGGATCAAACTGAAAATAACACTGTTCATTTATATATGTTATTTGAATTCCGTAGCTGTTACCTTGATGTGGTGGTCGGGCTTGCCTATCGTGATGACTCAACAGAGCTATATTGGGTGAAACATATGTTCCTGAATGTTCTACCATGCCAGGCTAGTCGATTGGAGAACGATGTGACTAATAGAAGCTACTCCATGTCTGAGGGCGAAGTCGTACCGTAGTGAACGAGAACACAGGTGGGGCAACTGGATTGTATTTGCGAAATTTACAGAGTTACTCAGTAAAATTGGAAAACCATATCCTAAATCATGCATTTGCGAAATATCAGTCCATCATATCGAACTGGACTGTTCTTGTTGCAAAACATCAATCCATTGTCACTATTCATGCGTTTCATACAAATTCCATTGTGTTACCACTCTTCCTTTCTTGATCTTCCCCCAACTTCTGCTGCCAGACATTACGTTGACACTCACGTTATATACTACTTATAAGTAGCTCGCACCACAGTTCTACTGACTGTGATGGAGGGATGTGACAGCAGTAAGGTGTTTCTCTCGGACAACTGACGAATTCCAAATTACGTGCAAATTTTCATACTGCTGTCATTTGATATATCAATCATGATGATGGAATAGGGCTGAAGTGACGTCTTTTTTTCCATGAAGAGAAATTCTTATTATATAAAATAATGTTTAACTCTTAGCCAACCTTAATGCGTTATTTGTTTCAAAGTGGAAAATGTGAACGATTTAATTTATGGAGTATAATACTATCGAAGAGAGTTGGTGTTTATTCATGATGAATGAGGTTGTGATATTTGTGACAATTGAACAGCTTTGAATATCATTTTGAATGATATTAACAATACGTAATTCATGCAGAACTGAGTTCATAGTTATTTCATCGCCTCTAAATCAATTCATTTTGACGGTTTGTTTATGACAAACTCCCGGCTAAGACAAAAATACCAAATTTATGAAATTGGCGCTAAATATTTATATATATATATATATATATATATATATATATATATACATATTTAGCAAGTGACTAATTGTGAACTCATCAGTATTTTTCTAAAACCAAATTAAATGGTAAGCAACGAAAATGAAAATATATGCTGTTGCGAAAGACGATAACTAGATTTCGCTTGCATTTGCTATTTTTCATACCTAAAACCTTGGTCCATGTATCTTAGTTTATCTTAGTTTAAAAATATTCAGATTATATTGGTTATTGGTGTCCTTATCCATAGTTCAGACATAACACATAGCTTCATACATGAAGAAGTCACTGTTAAGTTTTGATCAATTTTCCTGCTTTAGGCTAATGAATTTCTGGGGATGATCACTTACTTACTTATTTTAGGTCAAAGAGTAATTGAAATGAACAGCAGGAGAAATAGTCATACTGTCAAAAGGGAATATTATATCAGAACCTGGGCATATCGGAAGTTAGACAATCAGAACTAAGTTTAGAAATCAGTGACACTCAGAAAAAAAGACAATATTATTTCAAAGCTGTACAAACAACTTATTATCATGCAGAACGATCCAAATTTTTTTTAATTAACGATGCATAAGTCAGGCGGCGGTTTCGTCCTGGTATGGGACTCCTCCGTTCAGTGCTTCCAGGTTTCTAATGGTGGTCTAACATTGATCGATTCATGGTTTCAAAAATGTGTAACTTAACAATCCTCACAACCCCGTAATGCAAATTACCTGTGCTCACTAGTGACTAACTTAGTGAGGAATCTTCTCCAAGTTCTACTGGGAAGTGAAGTTCTCCAGTGAAGTTCAACCTGTTCTGGTGTAGGCAGTGTCTACCGAAGACTGTGTATGCGGTTGCGCAACTCCATGAATTGATCAAGTTACATATTAACACTGTTAGATGCCGGCCCAGTGGTCCGATGGTTAGGCGTTCGCGCACAATACCGATAGTCCTGGCTTTGAATCTTGCGAGGTGCATCAGGAGTCGTGGGTGCGCACTACCACTGATGAGTCCCATACCTGGACGAAATGGCCGTCTTTCAGTGCTTCCAGGTTTCTAATGGTGGTCTAACAGTGATCGATTTATGGTTTCAAAAATGTGGAATTTTCTCATCTGTTGAGATATTTAAGAGTAAAAACCATTGATTGACAAAACCAATAGAATTCTATTGAATAAAATGAGCTACGTTGATTAAATTATAATTACAAGATAAAAGATAAGAAATATTTGATCTGAAATTATTTCATTTTTATGTTAATGCAGTCAAATTATTTCGGTGTTTTCAATTGATGCAAAACTCATTAGATCAAGTCAATATGCACACACTGAACATTTCATCAATGACAAGTGAGCAAATTTCAGTCTTAACATCAACGATAGAATCAAAACGAACATTTTAGGCGTTAAATGAAATTTATTATAATCTGATAAGTTTTCCGACAAATAAATACAAATGCATGAACAGTTATTGTTTACTAGCAAGATTCGTCGTCAAAGATTCAAAGATTGATTGAAGTAATGATACTAAATGTAAACGCATAAAATTATTACATTCTCGCTTTTATGTTAGTTTGTTTATTTTTTTTCCAAAAATCTATACTTTTATTTTATATAGAATTAGATTTTAATTAAGTTTGAAAAAAAAGTTATATATAAAATTGTAACTAGTCAATTGTATAGCATAAACAGTGATGTTGTAGTATTACTGTGGGCAGCGAAACTGTATTCATGAAAAAAATGTTGAAAAGATCTCAGTTGTAGCAAACGTCGACTAGATTCTTTTCACATGTAACAAGTGTATTGTTCATTTACATAACTTGAAAAAATTGAAATATTGTCAAACATTATCGATTTGTATTAGAAAAGATAACAATTGTATGAACTGTTCATTGAATCATCAGAAAAAAATATTCATTATAAATTTAAATAAAACACACACCCTCTCTCTCTCTGTAAAATGAAAATAGAATTTCACTACAAAATATTGAATATTTTAATCTCAACTAGTTTAACTATTGTGAAGTTGACAAGCATTTAAACATTGAACATTGAAGGCAGTCAGTAAGTAAGTAAATATCGTTACTACTGCACCATGTATACACGATAACCAGGAAAGAATGTGTTTGTTTTAATATCAAGGCACAATGTTGATTTCAGTGGAAATTTTAATCAGTTGATTAGATTTTGATTCTGCTTTTTTTCAGTTTTCTCAACAGTATTCTTTTATTTTTTAAACTAGGCATGAATTTGTCACTACAAAATTAATAATAGTCAGTCAGTCAATGGTAGTGTTTACCGTTTTCATTGTAAATAGAACCATGCAAAAATTATTGAAAATTTTTACAATAAAATAACTTACCAATTTCCAGAATTGATCGCATTTACGTAAATGTTTATTCCAAACAATATTAAATATAAATGTAATCCAACGCATACTATGATAGATGAATACATGTTGTATATCATTAAAATATGTTATCAATTTTGTTAGTATATATATGAGAGAGTTAGAAATTATTTTTACTTTCTCATTTATAAATATTATGAGTATAAATTTTTTTTCTTCAATTTAGTGAATATCTAATTGACAAGATTACTGTTTGATTTTAATTAAAAAAAAATAAAATAGAAAATAATTTTTTTCGGTACTTTTATTTATCATCTCACATAGAACATTTTATATGCAGTATATATTTTGAGAGTGTTTTCCAAATAAATTAAATAATCATACAAATAAATCACTAATGTATTTATTGCATTGTTGTTGTTTTAAGAAAAAAAAAAGCTCGATTTTGAATGTAACGCCATATGTTTTGATTTTTTGTTCACTTGAAACATTGAATAATATTTGAATAGATTGGAAACGCATCTACAACATGTGTGTATATTTTATAGGGAAATATGATGTAATCATCCTCCTCCTCCTCCTCCCCATCATCATCATACCAACCAAAAAGTGAGTGGATGAAATTTTTCATCGAATCCAATTCATTGTTGGCTTTTTGTTTTTACCCTATACTACTTACTATGTACGTAGGTAATTAAGTAGCTGATGTATGTATGTATGTATGTATGTATGTATGTGTGTGTGTGTCAATTTTGTAAGGCAAACTATAAAAAATTCTACCAAAAACTAGGGTTTGTAGAGATTTCAAAGCGAAACAATAACAGAAAACTTGTTTTTTGCTTTGTTTTGTTAATTTTTGAACAATGTTTTATTCTGTCCAAGTTAATTACACAGATGTGATGGACAGAGTGAAAAAAAAGATAATTTGTAAACAAGAAAATAGTATTTGCTAGGCGATATAAAAATATATATACCTATACAAATATATATATATATATATATATGTATATATATGCAATGAATAAACATTGTGTTAACACCAGATGTTGAGATGATGGAGAAGATTTGTAGCTCAGGTGGATGATTGTAGTGATGGTGGTAGTGGTGGTGTTTGGTTCATTGTTGAGCCGGATAGTGTTATTTTGATTGTGGAACTTTCATTGTTCTTGTTTCTGAACAATAACATCATCATCAGCAAAAAAACTTCAGATAGAAGAAGTGAAGTGAAGTGAAGTATTCGAATTTCGCCATATTTGACCTGTAACACTGTTCTGCTAATCTCGATCTTGATTAGTTGCTGTTGATTTTAATTAAACCTGTTGTTCGTTGTTTGTTGATAATGTTGTTGTTCAGCAGAAGAAGAACAATGAAAGCTCTACAACCGTAAAACACTATCCAGTTCAACAAAGAATTAAACACCACCATCATCATCATAATACCAGATGTGTATTTCTTCATGTAACCGATTACTTTTTTAATCTAATTTCAATAGTAATATTAATAAAAGAAAATAATCACAATCAAAATCAGAATTAAAATACATCATAACTAATGCATTAAACATTGTTAGAAAATTAAAGCATAAATTAAATTTTCATGAATATTTATTTTTGAAATTGTAATTTGTTTATGTATATATATATATATATATATATATATATATATATATATATATATATATATATATATATATGTATATTCTCTTTCTCACATCTTATTCAATTCTTACTTGTGATATCTTGAAAAATAAATATCTGTATTTGTCATTTTTGTTGCATGTTTATTTTGTAAATTTATTTATCAATCTGGTAATTTAGAAAGACATTGTACCATAAATAATACAAGCGCAAATTTATTCTCTACGGTTTATTTTTAATTTTTCTCGACCGAAGCTGCTACCTTGACGTGGTGGTCGGACTTGCCTATTGTGATGACCCAACCGAGCTATATTGGTTGGAAAATATATGTTCCTGAAGGTTCTACCATGACAGGCGCAGAGGTCGATTGGAGAACGATGAGACTAAAAGCAGCTACCCAAGGTCTTAGGGCGAAGTCGTGCTGCTGACTGTGATGGAGGGGTGTGACAGTAGTAAGGTGTTCCCGTTGGATAACCCGCATCTGCAGCGATGCTGCCTTCTCACAAGGAAGGTAGGGTTAGAAACGGTCGACCCTAAAAATATCACACCTCACCCTACCTCACGGATTTCCGTCTCCTTGGGTAAGTGTGCCCAATAAGTGCTTTTATGAGCGGAGCTAATACTCAAGAAACCTTGCATAAAAAGGCCGTTTGTAACCGACCTCAAGCAGTTGTCCTCTATGCTCTGTGCTCACGCACACAGGTCTCTAAGACCAACACTAATCTATCTTCCTTTTCAGGTCCCTCAAGAAACAACCTTCGACGGTGTGGGCAGCCGGGAAGTGATAACCGCCCTCATACCCGTAACAGCACACAGATTTGAATTTTTAAAAGACTAACATCAAAACATCTGATTACTTTTCTCTAGTTTTGTGTACGATGTATATGGTAATAATCCAATGGTGTGTGTTGAAGAAGTTTTCTAAGCTGATCAATAATTTCGGTTATTCATTTATTACTGTGTATTGATTGCATGTGTGAGTGTATGTGTTTGTGTTTGTTTGCTAGAAGAAAACATTTTGTCTATTTTCAGTTAGGAATATGTAGATTAGTGTTTTTACACACATCAATCATTATTAGACTGAAGAACTGTAACACGGCCGTTTCGTCCTGGAATGGGACTTATCATCAGTGCACATTCAAGAATCCTGTTGCACCTCACAGGATTCGAAACCGGGGACCTTCGGTCTTGAGCGCGAACGCCTAACCTTTTGGACCACTTGACCAGGATCCAGCAGTGTTACTGACTGATTCTGATTGATCTAGGGATTTTGAATGATCTCACGTATTTGTCTTTGGTAGTTTTTACCTAACTACAGCCGACTGGGGTTGAACACCACAGGTAGTCACGTCTTCTCACTAGCACTCTGAGAATCTCCTCAGGAAGCTAGTCACTAGTGAGCACATTTTATGATATTTTCAATTAGAAATATGCAGATCAGTGTCTGTTTGGTGAGGAATCTTCTCCGAGTTCTAGTGGGAAATCGTGACCGGTGAAGTTCAAACCTATCAGGATGTATACAGGGTATGAGGTTGCGCAACTCCGTGAATTGATCAAGTTACACAATAACACTGTTAGATACCGGCCCAGTGGTCTAACGGTTAGGGAGTTCGCATACAATACCGAAGGTCATGGATTCAAATCCTGCGTGGTGCAGGAGTCGTGGATGCGCATCGCCACTGATGAGTCCCGTACCAGGACAAAACGGTCGTCATACAGTGCTTCCAGGTTTCTAATGGTGGTCTAACATTGATCGATTCATGGTTACAAATAAAAAAAAACAGTTAAAAATCCCTAAATCAAACCATAAGATACGCGATGATTTTTCTAAAGTGACACAACAATAGCTTCATTTCAAGAAGTGTTTTCTGCTTTTGAAATGTAACTGTGAGGATCAATATGATTTAGTAGGACAATCCGATTTGAGGATTTATTTTTTAAATTAGTCCAAAATAAGAATATATATATATATATATACATATATATATATATATATATATATATATATATATATATATATATATATAATACACATTATGATGAAGAAACATTTAATAAAAATTACGATAGGTTAGAAGTCTCAGGTAAATTTTTACCTATTAAAACGATTTGTTTAAGTAGGGTTTTTTTAAGACGATTGGTGTTAATTCGAAAATAACTGAGATATCGAGTTTGAATGGACAATCAGAAATAAAAGCGTAGTAAACAGTGGTAAGAGAATGTATTGTTTCTTGTTAATATTTAACAATACTTCAGTATGATATACTCTTCATCATCATAATAAAAACAAATACATCATATAAAGAGGTAATTTTTAAGCAAGACATTAATCGATGAAATGCATGTTCTTCATCGATTTCATGATTTCACCATGATGCACAAAAAGTTGTTTACACCAATTAAAGTATTTGAAAGTTGTGAGGAAAAAACATACCCTCTAACAGTGAATAATCGAAATTATGTAATCTCAATAGAAATGTACATTTTAATAAATATCATAAAACTGGTTGAAGATATCGATTGATTTAAATTTAAAAACAAATTTATTTCACATGTTAGATAATTATTAAAATTATTAATAATCTTAAACCACCTCATATCAGATGAACCAGTGAGCAGTCCTCCGTGAACTATTTTACAGGTTAATCCATCATAAGAATTTCGTATGATGTTGACTATGTCTCCATAGTGTTGTCCTGTCCAGACTAATACCTTGCTTCATTTGAAAGTTATTCAGAGAGTCACATTCATGTAGAAGATGGAACTGAATATCTCAAATAATGTATAAGAATCTATAAAAAACATGAGTGAGAGAACTAAATAACGCCTATTGATTTATCATCTATTCTTCGGCCCAATTTATGTTTCATGCGTTGACAAGGTTCTGCAAGAAACGCATTAGGGAAATAATAACTTTCGTTATTGAAGTTAAACAACTGCAGTAAAACTAGCTGTTCAAAGCAAATACATAATTTATTTCAATTCAGCCCTCAAATAAGTCGTTACTGTTGCTGTTTACTACTATTCTTTATGAAATGAATGAACCGATATGATTTTCAGTAAAAATTGTAAACGTTAAATTTTCTCGTGACATCTACTTTTAAAAAAAGTGATTTGACTGAGAATTTGTAACTATTGATGGCGTTTCAGTTTTCTACTACACTTTTTATCCTCCATTTATCTTTACACACTGTTTTCCCATGAATCAAACTGCAGTAAACTATGTACTCAACCTAAAAAAAAAACTATATGGAGCTTGCATTTATTGTTTGGTTGTAATAGCTTACCTCAATTACAGCAACTCACATGCGTTGGAGTTTGACTACGGTCAATTTGGTTCCGAAAACCTATTTAACAGACAGAGATTTGTATAGCAACAACTTATCCGTACCATTGTGTTTTTAATATTGGTGCGTTTGTCTAGCGATTATGATTGAGCATTGCTTACCGCCTACATGCAAAGTCATTCTACCCGCCTTTACCTTAGCTTTCTAAATAGTCCGATGAGTCATTAATTTCCCTCTGTATATATATTTGCATGTTTTAGTCCTATTCATTGGCTCACTCGCTCCTCTGCACTGTCACGTCATTCTCACTTTCGCATCGTATACTTGTGGTTTGGCGATAAGCGTAATGCAATAATAAAATTAATCAACGCTTCGTATTTGTTTTCTGATTTTACGCCGTTGGGCGTTATCTAGTAACAGTTATAAGGACGAGCAGTATATCTAGTATAGGGAATAATGTCGAATATATACCAACAGAGAATTAATAGGCTCCATCACAACCGAATCACAGCCATCAAAATCATCCTTAATATTATATACGTATACCTACTTTCATTTCACACACATCCAGACGCAGTGTCATCTATCAATCTTGAGGTCCGTTTATTCTTAGTTAAATGCCTATCCATCCTTTCTTTGTTAAACAGGCAAATTCTATCTACTATGTTCATTGAATAAAATGACAAATAAATCAAAATGCAAGAGATCTACTTTACTTTCGTTTCGTAAATTTGACTGACATTAACTAGCTTCATAACTGTATAAAGCCGTATTAATTTCAAACAGGCAAATTCTATCTCGTATCAGCACTTAAATAAATTACAAACAAATCCGGCCTGTTGACTTCTTATTTGGGCATTTAACAAATCTTTCACTCCTTTTAACAAAAGCCAGTTGAGGACGTTGTCTGTCATTGGTGTAAGGTTGGTTTCTCTGTAGTTCTCACGCTGGCTGATATCGCCTTTCTTTTCGTATTTTGATAAGGTATCCTAATTTCTTGTCTGTTGGAACTGTTTCTTGATCCTTGTTGAAGAGAATGCGGAATATTTTTGCAGCTGGTTTTATGTCTACTTTCTTATGCCTTAACTCACTCTGCTCTTCTTTAGCTATTGTCGGATGCAAAAAGGTTGTTTCTCCTTTGTTGAATTTAGTCAAGACTATTATGGCGTTTTGTCGAAATACTGGAAGCCAGCCCTCAGCAATAGGCTAAAGGCCTTTCACGATCCACACAATGGCAGTGATACAACCATGGTGAAGATTTGAAAAGCGATCAGGGAAGCAATCACTCCAACATCTCAGTATTTTCTGAAGAAGTACCATCACAAATAATGGATCTCTGTTGGCAAACTCCCGTGATTTTGTATGCTCCTTCTCCAGTATTTTTCGATTTTCGGGTTCATTTTGGCGACCATGAAGTTGTGATCTGAGGCTAGATCAGCCCCTCTTTTGTTCTCACATCCTAGATGGTCCTTCTGAATTTTTTATCTGAGTAGTGTTATCGGGTAAAATTCTTGTAGCCTCGTGAATGCGTTTGTGTAGGAATATTGTGCCACAGATGACCAGTTTGTTGAGGGCACAAACCTTTTACAGTTTTCGTTCGTTTCTCCCAGTCGTTGTCGTCTCAGGATGTCTTTATATACGGTATTGTCAGTGTCAACTCTAGCCCTTGGGTCTCCCATCAAACTGGTCAAATCATTTGAGAGAACCTGTCAACGACCGACCTCAGACTCTCGTAAGACTGATCTTTGATGTCGTCTTTGTAGTCATCGGTAGGTGCGTAGCGTTGGATGGCGTTCGCTGTCATGCCCCGTTTCTTTGTTTTGAAGGATTATTTGATGATGCTGGGTCCGTGATATTCCCATCCTATCAGCACCTTTTGTGCTTGCTTGGACAGTCCATGCGTGTGTTAGGCATTTTCTTCACCATGGCTGGAGTACAACAGCAGTTTTCCTGAAGCTAGTCTTAGTAGTCCAACTAGCGTTCAACGTGTTTCACTGATTCCAAGCACCTTGAGGTTGTATCTTTTCATTTCTTTTGCAACCTGAAACAGTTTTCCGTTCTCCGACATTGTTCGGAGTGTCATCCATAATCTATCAATCTTGAGGTCCGTTTATTCTTAGTTAAATGCCTATCCATCCTTTCTTTGTTAAACAGGCAAATTCTATCTCCTATGTTCATTGAATAAAATGACAAATAAATCAAACTGCAAGAGATCTACTTTACTTTCGTTTCGTAAATTTGACCGACATTAACTAGCTTCATAACTGTATAAAGCCGTAATAATTTCAATGTGCAGCTTCATTTTGAGTGATAATTAAAAACTATACCATACCAGAAATTTACACTTCGAAGAAAGAACATATTCTGTTCATTTTTAGAAAAATTATTATCAATTGTGTTGTTAAAAATAATATTATGATAACATAATTCACAATTCTATGTACATAGTGCTTCATTTAGATAAACGCTGGCTAATCTTGCAGATATGAACCATTTGAATCAGAATTCACCAAATTAATAGTGTTACCTAGCAATGTAACCTGAAATTTCCTGCTCATTTTTGAAAATTTTGTTGATTGAAATCATATAGCTGTCAACTTCTGTATTTTTTAGGATACCGATAGAAGTGGGAGTAATATCCAAGACATGGGTTGAACATATGTACACTAAAGTTTAATGATTTCAAATGTTATAATGTTTCTGCCCTCTAGAACTTGACTTTGCCGCGCCTGGAGCCTCTCTGAGTCCACTATCGATCCCAAGTGCGGATCAAGGAGGAGGGTTGGGCGTTAGGTCGGCTGCCGGATCCCATAAAAAAAATAAATCGCTTAAAAAATGCTAACCAGAAAAATCAATTCATACCATTTTAACGTTGTCTCGGGAGTTAGAAGGTCTTCTTTCAGGAGAGTTAGGACGTCTTATGATGAATGCCAAATCTCTTCGGAATTCACGAAGTCGATGCCTCTTCTGACAATCAGAGCAACTATTCTTTTAGGTGTTCGGAATATCCGAACATTGTCGGAGAACGGAAAACTGTTTCAGGTTGCAGAAGAAATGAAAAGATACAACCTCAAGGTGCTTGGAATCAGTGAAACACGTTGAACGCTAGTTGGACTACTAAGACTAGCTTCAGGAAAACTGCTGTTGTACTCCAGCCATGGTGAAGAAAATGCCTAACACACGCATGGACTGTCCAAGCAAGCACAAAAGGTGCTGATAGGATGGGAATATCACGGACCCAGCATCATCAAATAATCCTTCAAAACAAAGAAACGGGGCATGACAGCGAACGCCATCCAACGCTACGCACCTACCGATGACTACAAAGACGACATCAAAGATCAGTCTTACGAGAGTCTGAGGTCGGTCGTTGACAGGTTCTCTCAAATGATTTGACCAGTTTGATGGGAGACCCAAGGGCTAGAGTTGACACTGACAATACCGTATATAAAGACATCCTGAGACGACAACGACTGGGAGAAACGAACGAAAACTGTAAAAGGTTTGTGCCCTCAACAAACTGGTCATCTGTGGCACAATATTCCTACACAAACGCATTCACGAGGCTACAAGAATTTTACCCGATAACACTACTCAGATAAAAAATTCAGAAGGACCATCTAGGATGTGAGAACAAAAGAGGGGCTGATCTAGCCTCAGATCACAACTTCATGGTCGCCAAAATGAACCTGAAAATCGAAAAATACTGGAGAAGGAGCATACAAAATCACGGGAGTTTGCCAACAGAGATCCATTATTTGTGATGGTACTTCTTCAGAAAATACTGAGATGTTGGAGTGATTGCTTCCCTGATCGCTTTTCAAATCTTCACCAT
The DNA here is from genome assembly GCA_944470395.2 of Schistosoma turkestanicum. NCBI lineage: Eukaryota > Metazoa > Platyhelminthes > Trematoda > Strigeidida > Schistosomatidae > Schistosoma > Schistosoma turkestanicum. The sequence continues at coordinate 36,834,240 of OX103974.1, read as the reverse complement.
GGTTGTATCACTGCCATTGTGTGGATCGTGAAAGGCCTTTAGCCTATTGCTGAGGGCTGGCTTCCAGTATTTCGACAAAACGCCATAATAGTCTTGACTAAATTCAACAAAGGAGAAACAACCTTTTTGCATCCGACAATAGCTAAAGAAGAGCAGAGTGAGTTAAGGCATAAGAAAGTAGACATAAAACCAGCTGCAAAAATATTCCGCATTCTCTTCAACAAGGATCAAGAAACAGTTCCAACAGACAAGAAATTAGGATACCTTATCAAAATACGAAAAGAAAGGCGATATCAGCCAGCGTGAGAACTACAGAGAAACCAACCTTACACCAATGACAGACAACGTCCTCAACTGGCTTTTGTTAAAAGGAGTTAAAGATTTGTTAAATGCCCAAATAAGAAGTCAACAGGCCGGATTTGTTTGTAATTTATTTAAGTGCTGATACGAGATAGAATTTGCCTGTTTGAAATTAATACGGCTTTATACAGTTATGAAGCTAGTTAATGTCAGTCAAATTTACGAAACGAAAGTAAAGTAGATCTCTTGCATTTTGATTTATTTGTCATTTTATTCAATGAACATAGTAGATAGAATTTGCCTGTTTAACAAAGAAAGGATGGATAGGCATTTAACTAAGAATAAACGGACCTCAAGATTGATAGATGACACTGCGTCTGGATGTGTGTGAAATGAAAGTAGGTATACGTATATAATATTAAGGATGATTTTGATGGCTGTGATTCGGTTGTGATGGAGCCTATTAATTCTCTGTTGGTATATATTCGACATTATTCCCTATACTAGATATACTGCTCGTCCTTATAACTGTTACTAGATAACGCCCAACGGCGTAAAATCAGAAAACAAATACGAAGCGTTGATTAATTTTATTATTGCATTACGCTTATCGCCAAACCACAAGTATACGATGCGAAAGTGAGAATGACGTGACAGTGCAGAGGAGCGAGTGAGCCAATGAATAGGACTAAAACATGCAAATATATATACAGAGGGAAATTAATGACTCATCGGACTATTTAGAAAGCTAAGGTAAAGGCGGGTAGAATGACTTTGCATGTAGGCGGTAAGCAATGCTCAATCATAATCGCTAGACAAACGCACCAATATTAAAAACACAATGGTACGGATAAGTTGTTGCTATACAAATCTCTGTCTGTTAAATAGGTTTTCGGAACCAAATTGACCGTAGTCAAACTCCAACGCATGTGAGTTGCTGTAATTGAGGTAAGCTATTACAACCAAACAATAAATGCAAGCTCCATATAGTTTTTTTTTTAGGTTGAGTACATAGTTTACTGCAGTTTGATTCATGGGAAAACAGTGTGTAAAGATAAATGGAGGATAAAAAGTGTAGTAGAAAACTGAAACGCCATCAATAGTTACAAATTCTCAGTCAAATCACTTTTTTTAAAAGTAGATGTCACGAGAAAATTTAACGTTTACAATTTTTACTGAAAATCATATCGGTTCATTCATTTCATAAAGAATAGTAGTAAACAGCAACAGTAACGACTTATTTGAGGGCTGAATTGAAATAAATTATGTATTTGCTTTGAACAGCTAGTTTTACTGCAGTTGTTTAACTTCAATAACGAAAGTTATTATTTCCCTAATGCGTTTCTTGCAGAACCTTGTCAACGCATGAAACATAAATTGGGCCGAAGAATAGATGATAAATCAATAGGCGTTATTTAGTTCTCTCACTCATGTTTTTTATAGATTCTTATACATTATTTGCGATATTCAGTTCCTACTTCTACATGAATGTGACTCTCTGAATGACTTTCAAATGAAGCAAGGTATTAGTCTGGACAGGACAACACTATGGAGACATAGTCAACATCATACGAAATTCTTATGATGGATTAACCTGTAAAATAGTTCACGGAGGTCTGCTCACCGACGCACGCGATATGAAGACTTGTGTTTCTTCGTGTTTTCCCACTTTCAGCTTTTCTTTTTCTCTGGATGGTCTACTGGATTATGTGGCCATCTAGGTCTTGAAGTAAGCGCGATTTCATATAGAGAATTCAGAAGTAACATGAGCCTAGCTGCAACACTTCTCATCATACATGAGTAAAAATTTAGGCTTCTTCGCTACTTCACAACACGCGCTAATCGAACAACTTATGATGAGGTTGCTTTGTAGGACTTAAGAACCTACACACATGTTGGCAGCATCATTGACTAGCGAGAGGGATCAGGTGCTGATGTGAAGGCGCAGATCAGGAAAGCAAGGGCTGCATTCTTACAATCGGATCACATCCGGATTTCAAAACAATTGTCAACAAACATCTTCGTCAGATTTTTCAATACATATATCAAGTTAGTTATACTGTATGGTGAGGAAACGTGAAGAACTACAAATTCCATCATCGAGAAGATACAAGTGTTTAATAACAGATATCTACGTTAAATACTTTGAATCCGTCGGGCAGACACCATCATCATTAACCTACTGTGGTGGAGGACAAACGAGAGTCCAATGGAGGAGGAAATTGTGAAGTAGAGTTGAAAGTAGATAGGACACACTGCGGTGGGCTTCAAACCGCGTCTCACGACAAACCTTCTTTTAGAACCCTCAATGTCAAGGAAAATAAGAAGGCGAAGATAGACATTACGCCGAGAAATAGAGAAAGATATGAGAAGAATAGACAAAACTTAACAGAACTTTAAAGTGAGGTATTTGTAATAAATTAGTCAGTTTATAATATGGATTACTTGATTTCTTTAGTAGTTTTTTTCTTATGTACTTTTATAAGCTTAGTAATTTGCATTTTGTCGTTATTATTCCACCGTAAATTCATACAAAAATATTTTTATTTATTTTCTATTCGGGATCTTTGTTCTCTTGCCCGATTTGATGTTCTGTGTATTTGATTTTCTGTAGGTCTGCAATTCACATATCGTTGTTGATAAACGTACGAAAATCAAAAACTAAAGCATTGTCTTTTTTAAGCAAGCTCCGAGCACTTGTATAACCGATAAAATTCAAGTGAATTCTTGCTGCAATCGCAGTGGCTTCACCATCTCCAGCCTAATTTCCTGATCGATTTTTCAGATGAATGTTCGTTCCATCTCATTCATAGAAAATTATTATTGATGGTGTACAATCAGCGTATGAAAAGTAGGATGTGTGGATAAATGTCATTTCTTGTTCTCTCCGTTTCGGTCCCGTAAAGTAGAAATCTTCTGATGTTGACATTTGTTGTAGTTCAGAGAAATTCTGTGTCCAAGATGTTCTTCAACAGTAGATATTCTGCCTTGGCTTTGGCGATCCGTGTCTTCACATCTGCATCATACTACCTCTGTTAACCATTGATGCTATCTAGATTAACTAAGCTTTCCATTCCTCGGATAACTTCTATAACGAGTGTTTTAAGGTTGATGCATGCTGCGAAGAAGAATCGAGCTTATTTTGATCATCTGTGAAGTCGTATAGTGCATCTGTATTCAGTCCGTACATTTTATTGCGGGCTTTCAATGGGATATTGATGCTTTCATTGTCCAGTCAATCATGATGATGAAGAGGAAAGGTGAGGCTGATAAAAAATTCTCTGACACTGATTTTCACTTGAAATGAGTCTGTGATCTCTTTTCCATCATATTGATTCTTAATTATGTTGACATTTTTTAGTCACTCCATAGTGTCAATGAAAATAATACAGTGTCATGTTGTATTGCTCACACTTACTCAAACGAAACAAATGAAGTTATTAGCTAATAAATGACACGTTCTAAATATGTGTGATTAACGTGAGGAGAATGGATCATTTATTTTAAGAAAGGCTAGTTCAGCTTATGTGTGCTCTACATTATCTCACATAATATAACACAGTGTACTATCATTCGGACATTCTTTGCGCAATCTAATCGAATAACCGAAATCTTTTCAGGAAATTATCTTATTTTTTCTTTTCAATATCTGAAATAAATGTTCTGTCTAATAATTATGAGTATATTTTATAGACTTTAGCTCGAACAACTGCGACCTACTAACCTTTGTCGAGTCAAAATCATCACTTTTACATAGTTTGTAATACTATATTATCCTACTAAAATAAGTACTGAAAAGCGAAGAATAACTGACTAAGGTGTTTCTACCTTGCATAGAACTGTCACTGACGTGTAAAATCCACAGAATGGTGGGTTTCGGTACAAAGGCAATGTCATGTTTGGGTGCGAACTTAATGTACAAAAATTCATTGGTCATTCTCAATGTTCGTTATCGAAGACAACCGGTTTTTATAGGCCATAGTTGATTGGATATTGTATTAAAATAGGATGAATATTATGATAAATCCAATGTAATTAGATTGCAATTAAACAATCATAGTTGTATATTTTGTTGCGAATTCTGGTTAATTATCAAGCTACTTAGATTACTTACATTTTATTGTGTCAAACAAACTATTCTTATCATTGAAATGTGAAATATTCAAGTAAACGAAGAATTCAATAAGTAAAAAATATCTCAAAAATAAATAATTTGATGGCAAAAATGTGTTACGATATTGAATGACGAATTTCTTTCAATAATTTCCAGAGTAAACGCTAACTAGTTTGAAAATTAAAAGTTTCACTGTAATAAAAATAGGAAAACGATGAGGCTTACAAGCATATTAGGCAAACTAAGTATTGTTTTATTCAAAAAGAAATTCCCTCTTGTTGATTTTGACTGCAGAGTTATTTTTGCGTGTAGCTGGTGAACTAAAATAATTAAATGTTAATAAACTTGGTTTAACTTCTACAGATTCAGTTGTATTATCTAAGCAAGCATAGGTACATTATAATACCAAATCCCAACAACAACAAACATAAAAGTTATTATTCATAGCCTAATTATAGTCTTTGGATGATAACGTGATCAGTAGAATTTTTTAATTTCTGATGTTTGATGATCCAAAAGGAAATCACGTCCTCAAAGTGAATAAAAAAATAACCGAAATCAATTACCACTAGTTTAAATAGTTTAAAAAACATGACAGTATACGTTTAGTAAAATCACAATCAAGACAATTGTAAATGAGATATGAGTCTCGGTCAAGTTAGTTCAGTAGGAGATTTGACTGTGATATTTGTGTATGAAGATGGCATGTAAAAGTTTTTAATTTTGACATTTACTAACTTTTTTTTTTACTTACGCCTGTTACCCCCAATGGAGCATAGGCCGCCCACCAGTTTTCTCCAACCAACTCTGTCCTGGGCTTCTTTCTCCAGTTCTGTCCAATGTTTGTTCATTCCTCTCATATCTTTCTCTATTTCTCGGCGTAATGTATTCTTTGGCCTTCCTCTTTTCCTTTTGCCTTGAGCGTTCCATGTGAGGGCTTGTCTCGTGACGCAGTTAGGTGCTTTTCGTAGAGTGTGTCCTATCCACTTCCACCGCTTCTTCCTGATTTCCTCCTCCACTGGAAACTGGTTTGTTCTCTCCCACAGTTCGTTGTTGCTGATCGTGTCTGGCCAACGAATACGAAGTATTTTGCGTAGACATGTTGCACTCTAATTAAAAATAAGTGAAAAAGTTAGTATTTGATAGAATTGTTTTATTGAGAACCGAAGAAACTATTATTGCTGATTTAATTTGCAGATTTATTATTTCATATGAATACATAAGTTATCATACTATGAAGCTTTATTGTACTTTGATACGAGTCAAGATTTCCAAGTGGAACAAATCATAATCGAAGCAGTCTATTTTTGACTGGATATAAATGAAATCATCTAATCATTTCTTGATGAAGTGTTTCCTAGAGTTTTGTTTGTTTTATAGTAAGTCTTAATTGTAAAATATATCAAGAATGCGTCGTTATTTATCTGTTGAATTTCGGTAGTATGATAGAAACACAGTAACGAAGCAAAGATTTTTATCCTAGTTGTCAATTGTAAGTTAACAGTTTAGTTTTATTAGGTTTCTATTATTTATCGTAAGAAACTGATTAGCATCTACCTGGAATTTCGAATTGAAGTTTTCTAATTTTTCTATAAATTAAGTGATTGAATGTCTTGAAATAAATATTAAGAAAAAAAAGTTAATCGATTGGCTAGATAATGGGATGCGAACAAATGGTTTTGTGTTTAAGCGTTCAAACGCAGAATGTAAGGCCTTATATTTGATTTTCACATATAAGGTTCGTATATCTTTACTTCTGAAACGTTTCGTACCAAGATGAAATATTCTGTTAGTCATTTATGTCTTACTTAGATTGTTTCTCGATTTCAATTGAGTGGTTTCCAATAATCATGTTAACTATGAAACGAGCAATCAGTTAAACTGTGGTAATAAAAATGTTTCAAACATATCTCAAGAACGGTAAACGTACGTACAAAAAAGTGTTCAAAACATGAACTTACCAAAACGTTACCTATTTTGAGTTTAGTAATTCTCTCTAGTTTCTTATCCTCTACATCGAGGAACCTATCTGCAGTTAAACAATAATTTACTATACTTACGATAGGTCTAAATATAATCATCAAAACAAACGCATTATTTTGTACTTAGTTGTAATAAATTTATTTACATTCAAATTATACATGGTAAAATACTGATTATCTATGGCATTATGAAAAAGATTTTACCTATAAATGTTATCAATGAAAAAATCTCAGTAAACATCTAATAAATTGCAGCGCCTAATTAATTAACGGAATTCACCAAGCTCACATCATTTGAATATGAAAATACTATTGAGGTACTTTTTAACGCCTGTTAGCCATGACGAAGCAAAGGCAGCCCAACAGTTTTCTCCAACCACCTCTGTTCTGTGCTTCCCTTTCTACATCTGTCCAATTTTTGTTCATTCTTCTCATATCTTTCTCTATTTTTCGGCGTAGTTTTCCTTGGCCTTCCTCTTTTCCTTTCACCTTGAATGTTCCATGTGAGTGCTTGTCTTGTGCTTTTCTCAGTGTAAGTCCTATCCACTTCCAACGCCTCTTCCTGATTTTCTCATCCACTGAAATCTGGTTTGTTCTCTCCCACAGTAATTTGCGATTACAGCTGTTCATAAATTCTTGTATCCTGTGGATGACGGCTTTGGTATTTCTCCAAATTCCTTCACAATACAGTAGAACAGTTTATAGTTGAATTTTCTACTCATGCAGTTCACTCCGACTCGAACAGGTGCAGGTTCATACGCGTTCACCCAGTCAGGGACCAAAAACACGATGATTCTGGGAGAAAAAGGGTTCTATTAATCGATAAAATGGAAATACAGACAATTACGAAAACGATGTTACACCTTCGAGTTTCCAGTTACCACAATAGGTATCCGTTTCTGGAAGAATAAGTGCTTCCAATCCGTTACTGCTAAAGTATCAAATCCAAATATGGGTGTAGCCATATTATATATCAAATTTAAACCACATGTGTACAGTTCAGAACGAAACATAAAAACTTCAATACAAGTACAACATATAGAAATAATAACAATATACAATGATAAAATCTCAAAATGGAATCAAATATAGTACCAAAATGTCAACAGAAATAGTCAGTCATATCATAACAAAAACATATCTACATGGATGGATTTTCCAAAAAAAAACCTTCAAAATAGATTCTACACTGTTTGACATATCTATTCAAAATCCAGATTTCGTTGTTGATCGATATGTTTTTGGAGTTACAGATATTTTTCAATTGTAGAAGTGCAGCATTTGCTTTGCCGATCCGCGCACTCACATCTGCATCAGATCCACCTTGATTGTCGATGATGCTTCGATAATATGTTAAGGTGTCAGCGTCCTCCAAGGCATCTCAATCAAGAGTGACTTTGTAGGTGCATGCTGTGTTTCATCGGAAAATTTTGCTTTTTCCTTTATGTATGTTGAGACCTACTGCCGCAGAGGTTGCTGCTACACTGGTCGGCTTCTCTTGCATTTGTTGTTGCGTGTGCGATAGAAGAGCCAGATCATCTGCGAAGTACAGATCCTCCAGCTAGGTTCCGGTTGTCGATTGGATACCATGCTTCCCTCCAGATGTTGATGTCTTCTTAATCCAGTCTTCACCTGGAAAGAATGTGTCAGCTTTCCTGCATGCAGCTGAATCCACCATAAGAAGTCCTTATGATGCTAAATGTCTCAGGCACACAGTAGTGCCGAAGAATCCTCCATAGTATATTCTTGTCCAAGCTATCGGATACATTCTCTGCTCTTGATTTGTGCGATGGATCTCTTCAACTGTGGGCGCGCCAACATCGATTGGCAGGTCCGTAGATGCTGCTTTGATGTTGGGTGGGTTCAGTGGAGTTGACCAATTCAACAGTTCCTCAAAGTGCTCTACCGTCTTTGATGCTCTGTTCTTCAGTGCTATTAATAACTTTGTCTTCTTTGCTTTTCGATTAGTTTCCAGCGGGCTTTTTTCTACAATGGTATCAGGTTTCCTTCTCTTGCGGCCTTCTACACCGGCATTTCTAGGTCTTCCAAAAATTACGGTTTGTGAGATCTGATGCTCCACTTCACCTGCCTGTTTGCTTTTCTGTATTCAAATTGTGCCTTGATTCACTCTGCGCTTCATCAGCTATTGTAATTTGTAGACTTACTGAATCCACTTTCTCGAATTTTTTCGAGACTAGTCAGAGAGATCTATCATTTCAGATGGTACTTCTTGTGGTTACGAAACCCCTGACATGTTGAAGTGATTGCCTCCTTGATCGCTTTCTAATTTTTCTTCATGGTTTTATCCTCGCAATTGTGCACATAGTGAAAGGCCTGTTAACTATTGCTGAGGGCAAGCTAATATTCGTTTTGCCTTCCAGTATTCCGACGAAACGCCGCACTAAACTTCAGTGATGCTGTCTACCCACATCAGTATTTCTTGATTTTCGACCTCGTGACTTCCGAGGGAACTTGAATTCCATCATAAGACTTCATAATTCTTCTGAAAGAAGACCTTTTAATTCAGAGGGCACAATTAAATTAGCATGAATTATCTGTCCTGGCTAGCGTTTCTTGGCAGGTTGAGGTCTCCAATTTAATGTCAACCCTGCTCCTTTATCCGGGATTGAGTCCCTCAAAGGGGCTACTGCTGGAGTTCTGCAACGGATATGAGATTCGGTTCAGTTTGAAATGGTTTAGATTACACTGTTGTTGAGTACATGTATTTATTTGGGAACCAAGTCAGTTAAACGACCCAATAAAATACAGAGATATGCTTCATTATTCTCACATAATGAAGCTTGTTCCAAAGCACAATGATAATGATAAAGACACGTGGCGAAAATGAAAGCAAATGTCAGTATGTCTATTTTTCAAGACGTAAGACGCGGGGATATCAATTACTCAACGACATACAATAATCTACATAGACAACCGATTTTCGCTCTAACAATTCTAACACGATTTTTATATTATCACTAACGTTATCAGTAGTATTAGAGATGACCTAAAGTGCCATATATTACTGCCTAGCAGTTTGATCTGTTCAACTGTTATGTTACTAAGAATTTCATTGTCAGTGAACTATTAGTTTTAAAGCTTAACAATTTCTTTCTAGATTGAACACTATATGATATTATTTACCTATAAACAAAGTTATTTTCCGAGTTGTGTATTTTTCACAATTAGCGCTTTCTCACAATAACTGGAAGCACTTTCAAACTGCTGTCTGTTTTGGCATAAATTTAAACGTATAACTGAATTAATGATGCTTTCAATGATGAAAATGTATACTTAGAAAAATTCAAAAATCAAATATAGTTTTGTTATTTTCTGGGTTAACTAATGATTGTGTAAATTAATTATATTATTTGTAACTACAAAGATTTAAAATGAACTGAACGAAACTCATGGCCTGGATTCTTTTGCTTTCCACTATTCATCTTTTCCATTACTGAACAAAAAGTACAAACAATATAGTAGAAATCATTACAAGATCCACACACACGCAAAAAAAGAGACTAATCAAGAGACTATTTAAAATATCATTTGATGTATTCATACAACGAGTGCAAATGAATTATTAAAAAATACACAGGCACTAGTGGCTGAGAATCAATCAGGGCTTGAAAGGGCTTGTATGGTGGTCTACTGACAGTGTTTATTGATTGCTGTTGCATGGAATGTACGACGAACATTCGCCTCAATTGAAGATCTGAGTTGTAGATTGCAGTTCTCATAGCATCCATTTTTGTCACAGAAAAAATTACATTAACATTGAAAGAGATCTCCGTCGTGCTATGATTTTCTGAACAGCTAATCGGTAGTCTCGCATTCAAATCTAAGTAGATAAAGAGATGGTGTTTTAATTCTTAATACATGGTCCGAGTATCGTAGTGAAAATCCGGCTGACCAGTCCCAACAGGAAAAAAAGCGTCTCTTGAATTCCACTGCCAAAGCCTATCGACTTTTGCTGATAAAGTCAGACGTCCCAAATATATCAGCAAACCGTGACTTATATGGTATCAACTAAAATGAAATATATCGCACGAAATTATCAAGCAAAGATAGGAGAAGGTTCTTTGTTGAACATTGAAGTTTGATTGATTACAGAAAAGAAAATTGTTATTCTAAATATTAAATTCAAATCTCAGCAAAACGTAATTAATGGTACACATACCAAAATGCATGCTTAAGATACACTAAGCTGATGAAAGCATTCCTAATGAATAAATACAATTGTATAACGCAGGGTCTAAAAAATTGTCTATAGATTCGTGTGGACACTTTTAGTACTCGGTATCGTATGTTTAGGTAACTGGACAACCTTTTACAGAAGATATGTTGCCTGTAAATTGGCAAGCGTCTAAGAACTTGCTGTTATTTGAGGACGAATTATTATTATTATAAAGGAAAAGCTTCTTTTGCGAAAACTGACATATAATTGTGAATGCTGAGATTTAGTAGTCATGATGAAGCACATGGTGTTCTGACTATTAGAACAATTAAAGTAGGAACATGGAATATCTGAATAATTTTAGAAACTGCGATGATCACTCAAGTAGTGACATAAGTGAATCGGTAAATCTTAGGAGTGATTGAAATTATTGGAATGCAGCAACAGAAACTGGACACAAAATTTCCGCTTCGAAAGTGCTGCCGCATAAATCTTGGTTTCGATGAAGAAAATGCTACTCTCACAAAATGTAATGCACTGATACAACTCCAAGTGCTACAAAAGCACGAACGAGAAATCACTATGATATGTAATCCAGTGCTCTTCTCTCGACAATGAAAATAGTGAAGGCGATAGCGTCCAGTTATATGCTTGCCTAGAAGTCATTGCAGAGTAACGAAAACAAAATTTACTGATCATCCTGATAAGAGAGGTAGCATTGGTAGTTCAAATGGACGACATATGAAATAAAGATATTGTGAGGTGACATAGAAAAAAAGCTTTGTTCTTATAATAATTCTTACTCTGCAACTATAAACAATCAATCTTCTGGCATTTATATTAATCCGATCTCCCCTGAATACTGGGATGCCTTGTGTAACATAATTATTTGCGAACAAATATTATTATTATTATTATCAATAAAACGACACTTTTGAAAGTGCTGACAAATCGAATGATTCATTCACTAATAACTGAGGAAAAGTAGTGTGAGAAATACAGAGCAAGCACTCTACGCTCAATCTCACTCTCTCTCAATCTACCATGCATAACAGACCCTGTTACAAGCACACCTGAAAACATTTGCTTCTGTGTGTTAGACTATGTGTCAATGTAGCGAATCGAACTGGTATTTTCTTTGTAAAATAATGCTCTATTTGAGCAAATGACAACGCCGGATCACAGCAATCGAGTTTCAATAGTCGAGATTATGCAGTCATAAAACATCTATTTGTGCAGGTAAAAAATAACACTGACTTTTCTGGCTTCCATTCTGTATGCTGCTTGACGTTTTATGATACAGAAATATCGATGGAGTATTAATGGAGGAACAATAATTGCAACTCGAAAAATGCTCACTACAGAAAACAATAAGAGTTTCATGTAATAATCCGTATATGTACATACATGAAGACTAGAACTCACTAATGTTAAGTCGTTTATTTTTGCCACGCTGTTTATATATATCAAAAGCCATCAACGTAGTTGTACTAGGTCTTTATTGAGATCCTGCTCGGCAGCTCAGTGGAACGTGGAATTTATGGTTAAGACGAACCTAATCTTGGAAATCCACCGTGAGATAAAATATAATGCTCATATCAAGCACAGAACTTAATAAGCACATTGGTCATAATGGTTTAGTCGTAACTGATATGTTCAGCAAGACTGTAACCACCTAACCCAGGCTGTCACAAGGTTTGCACAAGAAAGGTATCGCTTTCCTTTAGATTGAGGTCGGGTTGCGAAAAATCGAAATGATGAATCCCTGTGTGTAGTAATATAGATAGGGCGGTTACATGCTTTGGTGATATCTCATCGATTGGGTTTTTATTCTTATCACACTGTTGAACGGTTGGATGCGCAGATCAGCGTCTAATGGGATTTATGAGTAGTAAGTGAAATCAGTCCGAGAATATAATCACCAGTTGTAGACATGTTTGACGTGACGTTTTCAATTTGACAGAACACTTAACATGTGTCTCAACGTTGAAATAACAGGCGAAATACGGTCCGTGATGTAGTGTAGCTTTGCTAAAAGAAACAGAAATTAAGAGTATTATAAAATAACTACTCAATTATGTAATTCACCCGATGCAAAATTGTTCTTTTGGTGTCCTCACTGTGAACCTATATCATTCACTTTTATTCGCACTAATTCACACTTTCAGTTTACTTTATTTCTATTTTATTCAAAAAGATATTCGTATTGAGATCTTGTGGTTACCAGCAATTCGTGAGTTTATTATTTTCTGTTCTTTTTACTTATTTCTGTAATTTGTTCAAAGGACTTAATTCTCATGCTTGTTTGATGTTCTGAAATTCATTATGCGACTTTTTTTAGTTTCCCAACATGCCGTTCATTTTAGTCAAGTCATTTGCGATACGCAGTCGTCACGTTTTCATTTTGTACGACACATTTTTTTATTTCAGGTTTTTGGCAGTGACTCATTAAATATGACTAAAAGCTTGGATCTTCCTCTGAAAATTAAACCGATTTATGATGAACCCACAATGGCTAATATTTTATTTTCAATAAGCAATTTTAGTTTTATTTATTCTGAGTGAGTTTTTATTTAAATCTGAAGGAAATATTTATTCGTTCTTTCATACAAATTATCATGTTTCAATGTTCACAAGTTTTCGGACGTTTTTCATATGAATATTTGGATGAGAAAAAACGAAAAAATGTTTACGAATGAAACTCTAACCATTGTAGTAATGAAAAGAAATCTAAAATGGCTGAAGTTATGTACTGAATTTACTAAACAGTATTTTCGTATTTTATGAATAAAAGTTGTTCTACGAACCATTACACGTATAGCTAAGATATACCTCTTCATCATTTTCACCAAGAAAGGTTCGCTAGTTGAACTGAATGATACTTTACTGTAAGAAATTATTCAGCATTTGTAATGAAGTTTCGTTTTCTGAACTGGATGTGCTGGTTGTGGAATCTTCGTTCGTATTCTTCCTAACAACATCAGGAGCACAATCTGCAGATGGAAGTGAAATATTCGATTTTCTCGACGTCTGACCCGGAACTTGTTCTGCTAACCTCGATCTTGATTAAAATTAAACCTCTCGTTGTTTGCATATTTAATTTGATTGTATCTCCCTTTGATCTTTTTCTTAGTCGTATGTTTGCCAATGATTTGTTTGAGTGGTTCATAAGTTGGGTCAGTATCGATGTGTTTGTTCACAGCTCATTAGGTACGAAGCTTTTAAAAATTCTCTGGAGTTCTTTATGATCATCATTACAATATTTCAATATTCTGCCAAATAAATATGTCCATAGATGTCCACATATATTCATATAAGGCTAGAAACGATATAGCGATTGATTGGTAATTATTATTCAGTTAGAAGTAGCTGATGAAGATGTCCACTTTATCCAGTGTAGTATTTTTCACCATGCGAACTAAACATTTAGTAGATAATATTTGGTTCTTCTTCCTTTGTCGTTTTATCTTTACTACTACACAGAACCGATTGAGATGATTCGGTTGGTTTAATGGCCACACCAATCCCAAATGATCTGAGTATTCATGCTGCGAGTTGTAATAAGTCTTTTATGTATGGTAGAATGATCCAGTTAATAGTTTCTGCAATTAATTTTGTGCTGATAATGCTGTTCAGATGAACAATGAAACCTCCACATTCATCCACCCGAGCTACGAGTTTTCTCCACCATTGGCCAAATTATCATTATTTTGCACACAACTCACTCAAAATTTGAACTGAATGCACTCAGCTTACTTTCTTAGTAAATGCTGCCAAATCTCGTCAAGTATACATAACCGATCATAAATGATCTACTTAATGCCTTGTAAGATTTTCACTCCACTTGTTCCCAATCTTCATTCAATATTCTAATGACCTTCACCGACATATTGCCAAATACGTTCTTCTGTCTTCCTCCGTTCATTCGAACTTCGATATTTCAAGTTCAAGCTTGCCTCTTGATGAATTTGGATGACTTCTGCGTTGTATCCTATACATCTCAAGTGTTCTTTTTCGATTTCCTTTGCAAACTGGAGCTTGTTGCCTATCTGCTACACAGAGCTATCCCTGATGGTGTGAAGTCAGCAGGTCTAGAGTATCTTGCATATATAATTGTTTATAAGCTTCTGTGACTTTTGCCGTTATCTCAGGTTCAGTTCCATACAGTAAAACCATTCTGATGTTGGTTTTTAGAATGCTGAGTTTGTTGCAATTTTATAGGTGTTTTAATGTATAGGCGTTCTTCAATCGAAGATATGCTGCATTCGATTTGCAAATCTGTGCCTTCACATCCACGTCACACAGTCCTTGTTCACAGATGATTCTGTCCAGTTACTTGGGCATTTTCACTTGTCGCATAACGTTCTTGCCGAGTCTGATTGGATTGATGCATTTGTATTGAATGACAGGATCTTGCATACTAAACTGCGTGTGTTGAGTCTTATTGATACAAAAACTGCTGTCACACCTGCCGTGTTTATCCACATTTGTCGTTGCGTGCGGGATGGGAGGATCAGATCATCTAGGAATTCTGAATCATGCAGACGCATCCTCGAGATACATTGTATTGCGTACTTCCAAGGAGATGTCGACATCTTTCTTATCCAGACTAGTACTAACAGCAAGAGGGAGGTTGATAATAAGCAAATTTTCTGACTCCAGTTTCTACTGGGAATGAATTTGTGGGCTGTTGTCAATGCACGATTATGCACGGTAAAATGTTCTCCGAAACATCTTGTTATCATAGGGAATTTCACTTTTCAACCTATATCTTTTTTCTTTGTAAAACTGAAATCACTACAAATGCTCCACCATATTCAAAGAAATTGGTATACCCTGGTGAATCTCATTCAAAAGAAGAATACACAATGACCAGTAGAATCACCATTTGGTCAGTATGTAATCGATAACTTTGAAAGGAAACCTGCTGAACGTCTACCAATTCTTTCATTCCTTTAGTACCTATCTGGTGAAGAGTTTTCTGGTAGTGAGAGTAGAGTGCTAACTCTGTAGTTCTCACACTACTTTTCCTCAGATATTAGTGAACGAATCGTTTAAGATATTCTCAGTTTTTGTTATGTCTGCATTCAGTGCTTGTGCTGTTCTGTTGTCCGCTACTTTTGCCTATGGACTCTTGCATTTTACTGATAGCAGTGACTATTCCTTCAGTTGTTGATGGGCCGATATTCTTCATCCTTAAATTCAAAGTTCTAGCACAGGAACGTCGGTCTCTTATCTGAATGCCTAACCTCTCCATACTAGGTTTCTACAAGTAAACAATGTGGAATTCAGGACATTTTTCTGAAACATTTCCCTCATTCGATTTGTCAGCACTTTCAAAAGTGTCGTTTTATTGATAATAATAATAATAATAATATTTGTTCGCAAATATTTATGTTACACGAGGCATCCCAGTATTCAGGGGAGATCGGATTAATATAAACGCCAGAACATTGATTGTTAATAGTTGCAGAGTAAGAATTATTATAAGAACAAAGCTTTTTTTCTATGTCACCTCACAATATCTTTATTTCATATGTCGTCCATTTGAACTACCAATGCTACCTCTCTTATCAGGATGATCAGTAAATTTTGTTTTCGTTACTCTGCAATGACTTCTAGGCAAGCATATAACTGGACGCTATCGCCTTCACTATTTTCATTGTCGAGAGAAGAGCACTGGATTACATATCATAGTGATTTCTCGTTCGTGCTTTTGTAGCACTTGGAGTTGTATCAGTGCATTACATTTTGTGAGAGTAGAATTTTCTTCATCGAAACCAAGATTTAAGCGGCAGCACTTTCGAAGCGGAAATTTTGTGTCCAGTTTCTGTTGCTGCATTCCAATAATTTCAATCACTCCTAAGATTTACCGATTCACTTATGTCACTACTTGAGTGATCATCGCAGTTTCTAAAATTATTCAGATATTCCATGTTCCTACTTTAATTGTTCTAATAGTCAGAACACCATGTGCTTCATCATGACTACTAAATCTCAGCATTCACAATTATATGTCAGTTTTCGCAAAAGAAGCTTTTCCTTTATAATAATAATAATTCGTCCTCAAATAACAGCAAGTTCTTAGACGCTTGCCAATTTACAGGCAACATATCTTCTGTAAAAGGTTGTCCAGTTACCTAAACATACGATACCGAGTACTAAAAGTGTCCACACGAATCTATAGACAATTTTTTAGACCCTGCGTTATACAATTGTATTTATTCATTAAGAATGCTTTCATCAGCTTAGTGTATCTTAAGCATGCATTTTGGTATGTGTACCATTAATTACGTTTTGCTGAGATATGAATTTATTATTTAGAATAACAATTTTCTTTTCTGTAATCAATCAAACTTCAATGTTCAACAAAGAACCTTCTCCTATCTTTTCTTGATAATTTCGTGCGATATATTTCATTTTAGTTGATACCATATAAGTCACGGTTTGCTGATATATTTGGGACGTCTGACTTTATCAGCAAAAGTCGATAGGCTTTGGCAGTGGAATTCAAGAGATGCTTTTTTTCCTGTTGGGACTTGTCAGCCGGATGTTCACTGCGTTACTCGGACCAAGTATTAAGGATTAAAACACCATCTCTTTATCTACTTAGATTTGAATGCGAGACTACCGATTAGCTGTTCAGAAAATCATAGCACGACGGAGATCTCTTTCAATGTTAATGTAATTTCTTCTGTGACAATAATGGATGCTATGAGAACTGCAATCTACAACTCAGATCTTCAATTGAGGCGAATGTTCGTCGTACATTCCATGCAACAGCAATCAATAAACACTGTCAGTAGACCACCATACAAGCCCTTTCAAGCCCTGATTGATTCTCAGCCACTAGTGCCTGTTTATTCTTTATTAATTCATTTGCACTCGTTGTATGAATACATCAAATGATATTTTAAATAGTCTCTTGATTAGTCTCTTTTTTTGCGTGTGTGTGGATCTTGTAATGATTTCTACTATATTGTTTGTACGTTTTGTGCAGTAATAGCATAGATTAATAGTGGAAAGCAAAAGAATCCAGGCCATGAGTTTCGTTCAGTTCATTTTAAATGTTTGTAGTTACAAATAATATAATTAATTTACACAATCATTAGTTAACCCGGAAAATAACTAAAGTGTATTTTATTTTTGAATTTTTCTAAGTATACATTTTTATCATTGAAAGCATCATTAATTCAGTTATACGTTTAAATTTATGCCAAAACAGACAGCAGTTTGAAAGTGCTTCCAGTTATTGTGAGAAAGCGCTAATTGTGAAAAATACACAACTCGGAAAATAACTTTGTATATAGGTAAATAAAATAACATATAATTTTTAATCTAGAAAGAAATTGTTAAGCTTTAAAACTAATAGTTCACTGACAATGAAATTCTTAGTAACGTAACAGTTGAACAGATGAAACTGCTAGGCAGTAATATATGGCACTTTAGGTCATCTCTAATACTACTGATAACGTTGGTGATAATTTTAAAATCGTGTTAGAAATGTTAGAGCGAAAATCGGTTGTCTATGTAGATTATTGTATGTCGTTGAGTAATTGATATCCTCGCGTCTTACGTCTTGAAATATAGGCATACTGACATTTGCTTACGATTGTGCTTTTATTTAACTGAAAGAATAAAAATCATCGACTGATATCAGAAACATCTGTACTATATTGAATGCTCTTACGCTGATCAGTTAATACAGTTACTGATCAACATACACTAATTTTACAATGGTCTTTATCTAAAAATATCATTTCCAGATCATAGATGAGTTGTCTCTCAGATTTCATTTTCGCCACGTGTCTTTATCATTATCATTGTGCTTTGGAACAAGCTTCATTATGTGAGAATAATGAAGCATATCACTATATTTTACTTGGTCGTTTAACTGACTTGGTTGCTAATTAAGACATGAACTCAACAACAGTATAATCTAAACCATTTCAAACTGAATCGAATCTCATATCCGTTGCAAAACTCCAGCAGTAGCCCCTTTGAGGGACTCAATCCCGGATAAAAGAGCAGGGTTTGCATTAATTTGGAGACCTCAACCTGCCGAAAAACGCTAGCCAGGACAAATAATTCATGCTAATTTAATTGTGCCCTCTGAATTAAAATGTCTTCTTTCAGAAGAATTATGAAGTCTTATGATGGAATTCAAGTTCCGTCGGAAGTCACGAGGTCGAAAATCAAGAAATACTGATGTGGGTAGACAACATCACTGAAGTTTGGTGCGGCGTTTTGTCGGAATACTGGAAGGCAAAACGAATATAAGCTTGCCCTCAGCAATAGTTAACAGGCCTTTCACTATGTGCACAATTGCGACGAAAAAACCATGGAGAAAATTTAGAAAGCGATCAAGGAGGCAATCACTTCAACATGTCAGGGGTTTCGTAACCACAAGAAGTACCATCTGAAATAATAGATCTCTCCGACTAGTCTCGAAAAAATTCGAGAAAGAGGATGTAGAATCCTTTTTCAATGTTTTGTTTTTTGGAAAATCCCTCCATGTTTACATTTTTTTGTTATGACATGACGGACTCTTTCTGTTGTCATTTTGGTATTTTACTTGATTCCAATTTGAGATTTGATCATTGTATATTGTTATTATTTCTATATTTTGTACTTATATTGAAGTTTTTGTGTTTGCTTCTGAACTGTATATATGTTGTTTAAATTTGATCTTTAATATGGCTACAGCCATATTTGGATTGATACTGTGGCGTTTGGATTTTAAATCACTTAGTCCCTCTAATCTCGGATAATCCTCGTAGTAATTGTGACTTGGAAAACGCATCAAAATTCAAATATTGATTTGCATTTCCATTTTAATATAATATAGACCGTTTTCTCCTAGAACTATTGCCTTTTTAACATTGGATTGGGAGATAACGCGTTCAAATTGCACTTACTGGAAACAAATTGAACTGCTACGGTAAAAAATCCTACTACAGTCTGACTATTGATAAGAACGAGTCATCTGCAGTCTGACAATTAAGAAGAACAAGCCTACTACAGTCTGATTATTAGGAAGAATAAGGAAACATTTGAAATTTAAATCGTTTACAATATTAAACTTCTTGGAAGAAGAACCTTGGATTACTTATCTTTTTTTGTGATCGAACTGTATTTCGGAAAATGATTTTCTGGTCCTTTTGGATTTTTATTGAGGATTTACCGGTGGAATTTCTATATTTTGTATTTGTTATTTATCTTCCGTTGAACTTCACTTAAAAATGAGCAACCGAAAGAAAACAAACACGAGGAGGGTGGAAGAGCATGAAGAATCCCGAAATGCTTGGCAACTCGTTGATGATGCTTGTTTAATGGGTTCCTACTTTATTAGTGATGATGTTATGTCTGATACTTATTATTGTAAGTCACCCTTGGCAGGCATTAAGGAACAAAGCTGAAGTGACAGTTCTTAGGTACCAGAGAAGGATCAGATGCTTAGGACACCGATAGTAGGCTTAGAAATACCTAACGTTGAACTTTTATTCTTTGACGGCAAACCCCGCGACTACTTTAGATTCATTAAGCAGTTTGAATCGTTTATAGAACCCAGAGTAAAAGATGACAATTTGCGTTTATTATAAAACAAGAAATGCGACTGAAGGCTGTCTGATAATGGATCCACAAGCGGGATATAAGAGAGCTAAGGCTGTTTTAAAACAGCTCTTTGGACAGTCGCATGTGATAGCCCGTGAAACCTTAGAGGACTTGTTTAGAACCGGGAATGCAGATTATAATAATCCTGAAGAATTGACGAATTTGGCGATTAAAATGCAGAATGCGGCATTAACCTTAGAACAGTTAAATTGTACAACGGAACTAAATTCCCTGGTCACTTTAGAACAAATAGTTAGGCTCTTACCTCATCGAATGCAAGCCCAGTGGGCAGAGCTGGGATTCAAGTGGGACGAAGAGGAAAGAGAACCTATTTTTAATGAATTGACGGAATTTATTATGTCTCGTGCTAAGATAGCTAGTAGTGGGTTCGGAAGATTAGCTTATCGGGCTAAAACAGGTCATAATACGGAAGCTATTAGAGATCTGCGTGCGAGACAAGAGGATTCTTTGTTTACACCTAACTCACACCCGGAATATAAGAGAGTTGTCAATTGCATCAGGAAAGTATACGTTGTTGAAGGCCGAGTATGTGACCGTGATGATGTAAAACCTCTTGATGCGTATCCTAGTAAGCAAAGCAATGTTGATCGAGTAGAGTTTGCCACTGTGCATGAGTCGAGTGGATGTCATGAGAAGTGTACTATTGCTTGTACAGATGCGGCTAATAAAGATAATAGCATTGATGATACTCCTGCGAGCAATAGTGATCGATGGAATTTGAAAGGCACTCATCGTCGTCGAAATAATCGCACGTTACGCTCACATGCTGCTACCCGAGCTGAAAAGCATAGGAAACAACATGATGCTACTATTATTAAGAAGCCTAAACATCATTCTCTTTCTGATGCTATGACTAGCAATGGAAATAGTAGTCATCAGAATCTTAGTAGTGACAGCGATAGTAACGAGACAGAAAGTGTGAGCAGTCCACTTATAGTGACTAGTCGATCAACTTCATCGAACGAGCCTTCTAGTGTTTTGACGTCATCGGACCTTGTCGCGAATGTTAAGTTGATTGAGGATACACAAGGTTGTGTAACTGTAAGTGTTCCTACTTTGGTTGACTGTCAGTCAAGTGATGGTGAGAAGGAAGCGTCTGATGGTAACAGCCAGTCTACAGTGTTTCATGATAACGATGCTATTGATGTGCATATGTCTTGTGTTTCTGAAACGGAACATGAAGAACAACAAGTGAGTTTATCGGTTTTGGATTGTGACACTAATGCTGTTCTTTCATGTAGAGAGATGACTTATACAACAATGGAAGAGTTTCACTCTACGGATGCTAGTGCAGACCGAAACGACGCGACCTGTCTGACACAACGGAATCATGATGACGATGATAATAATCTGGATGTCACTGATGTGACAAATGAGTTACCGACGATGACGAATGCTGATCAAACCTCCTCTGTATCAGCAGATGGAGAGGTAAATATTGGTCCCATTTTATGCTACTTAAAGTCTTCTGGAGACGAGGAAATATCAAAATTGGAGATCCTACCCTTGCATATTATCTATGGGTCAAGAACTTCTGTTGATAAGTCAGCATCAGGGACTTCATTGTATCTGCCGATCGGAGCGAGTGGTGATGGAATGACGACTCATCCCTATGATATGGAATGTAGTTCCCGGATAGGATATGACCAGGTTTACGACGTGTTTTACATGTTCGTGTGGGTTAATTGGGTAAGGTTTATACTACCGTTAGGTCATGCTACGATAGATAGGGGAATCAAGGGCCTGATGGGAAGGTGAAGGTACCCAGTTAGCTTGATAGGTCATATCCATGTTGGAGGGCGGGTAGGCGTACTGCTGTAAGTCCTACACGTTCTTCCGGTGTGGATTAGGGGATGAGTGGGAACCCTAACTTAAAGTGTCATTAACGCTTGCCTTTTTTGCATGGAGGGATTTTGCGGGCCGGTGTAGAATCCTTTTTGAATGTTTTGTTTTTTGGAAAATCCCTCCATGTTTATATATTTTTGTTATGACATGACGGACTCTTTCTGTTGTCATTTTGGTATTTTACTTGATTCCAATTTGAGATTTGATCATTGTATATTGTTATTATTTCTATATTTTGTACTTGTATTGAAGTTTTTATGTTTGCTTCTGAACTGTATATATGTTGTTTAAATTTGATCTTTAATATGGCTTCAGTCATATTTGGATTGATACTGTGGCGTTTGGATTTTAAATCACTTAGTCCCTCTAATCTCGGATACTCCTCGTAGTAATTGTGACTTGGAAAGTGCATCAACTTCAGGTATTGATTTCGTATGTCTCTTCTCGCTACCCCGTTTTTATTACGAACAATTACCGTTCTGACCTTTCCGTCCTTACCCGTCTCACAATACTCTACTATTCCTAAGGGCCATTATCCACGAGT
Source organism: Schistosoma turkestanicum (assembly GCA_944470395.2). NCBI lineage: Eukaryota > Metazoa > Platyhelminthes > Trematoda > Strigeidida > Schistosomatidae > Schistosoma > Schistosoma turkestanicum. Next base: position 36,811,642 of record OX103974.1, on the reverse strand, counting down.
AGTAATATCCGAAGCAACAATAACTACGTCTCCTTTCTGGAAATTGTGATGCTCTTTTAACCATTTTTGACGAGTTTGTAAGGAAGGCAAATACTCTTTTAACCGTGCTGGTACCCTTAACTATCCAATAGTCTTTGCGGATCGCAGCTAACACATGCGAAGTTCCCATATGTCCTTCTTCCTTGTTATAGTGTCTGATTATCAATTCGGTTACCCAGTGTCGACTAGGCAAAATTACGGGATGTTTTGACGCACTCGGGGTTTCGGAGTACATTAGGCGGCCTCTGACGCATAGTAACCCATCAATCATTATCGGTGCTAAACCTCTCAGACATTTATTACTCACTTCTTTACTACTAACGTTGGGTTCCTTAAGTAATTCTCCGTATACCTCCTTTTGAACAATCATTAGGACCTTCCGTTTGGCTGACTCAAGCTCCTTGACCTTTAAGTAACCTGTCGTAACAGAGCCTTCAATTCTCGGCGAGTGAAGTACTGTCCAGAGGTCTATGAACCTTCTGAGCCACTCTACAGCCCTAACCAATTTCATCCATTCCGAGTAATAAGACAAGATGGGTGACGGAGTGTTTGCCGTGCTACTCAAATTTGCCGTAGCTTTTCTGAACTCGACTCGGTCCATAGTAGGTTCTGGGTAGTAAGTGGTGGTACTTGAGTCACTGTACAGCAGTGTAGGACATTTAAACCAGGTCCCTAGATCATTCATCTTTTGAATGCCTCTCGAAGTCCAATTGGCCGGATTCTGTGACGCGCTTACATAACTCCATTGCTCAACACTGGTATACTGGTGAACAACAGCAAGACGGTTAGCTATATAGCTGGTGTACCGCTTTTCAGTATTCTTAATATAGTATAATACTATCATGGAATCCGTATGAAAACTCACTCCACAGAAGAAGTTGGGCAGACTTTTCCGTATAACCTCGCTCAACCTTACACTCAAAACTGCTGCCGCCATTTCTAACCTCGGTTTCGTGACTTGTTTGATAGGTGCTACCCTAGACTTGCTGTATAACAGGACACAGTAAGGTTGTGCCTTCGTATAGCTTACCCGAGCGTAGGCAACTGCCCCGTAACCAATCTCTGAGGCATCACTGAATAGGTGCAACTCCACCTTCGCGTCAGTTTCGTCGATTCTATTATTGATACCTCGGGCAACTGTGACATGACCCATCTGTCGCATGAAACTTAACCAATCTAACCACGTGGACACGTATGGTTCGTCGAGAGGTTGATCCCATCCTATTTGGGATTTACATGAACCTTGCAGAAGTGGTTTATCTGTGAGACACACTGGAGCGATCAGACCCAAAGGATCGAACACAGACGAAACAACAGATAAGAATCCTCTATCTATCGTAGCATGACCTAACGGTAGTATAAACCTTATCCAATTAACCGATATGAACATGTTGTACAACACAACAACAAGCTGGTAATATCCTATCCGGGAACTACATTCCATATCATAGGGATGAGTCGTCATTCCATCACCACTCGCTCCGATCGGCAGATACAATGAAGTCCCTGATGCTGACTTATCAACAGAAGTTCTTGACCCATAGATAATATGCAAGGGTAGGATCTCCAATTTTGATATTTCCTCGTCTCCAGAAGACTTTAAGTAGCATAAAATGGGACCAATATTTACCTCTCCATCTGCTGATACAGAGGAGGTTTGATCAGCATTCGTCATCGTCGGTAACTCATTTGTCACATCAGTGACATCCAGATTATTATCATCGTCATCATGATTCCGTTGTGTCAGACAGGTCGCGTCGTTTCGGTCTGCACTAGCATCCGTAGAGTGAAACTCTTCCATTGTTGTATAACTCATCTCTCTACATGAAAGAACAGCATTAGTGTCACAATCCAAAACCGATAAACTCACTTGTTGTTCTTCATGTTCCGTTTCAGAAACACAAGACATATGCACATCAATAGCATCGTTATCATGAAACACTGTAGACTGGCTGTTACCATCAGACGCTTCCTTCTCATCATCACTCGACTGACAGTCAACCAAAGTAGGAACACTTACAGTTACACAACCTTGTGTATCCTCCATCAACTTAACATTCGCGACAAGGTCCGATGACGTCAAAACACAAGAAGGTTTGTTCGATGAAGTTGATCGACTAGTCACTATAGGTGGACTGCTCACACTTTCTGTCTCGTTACTATCGCTGTCACTACTAAGATTCTGATGACTACTATTTCCATTGCTAGTCATAGCATCAGAAAGAGAATGATGTTTAGGCTTCTTAATAATAGTAGCATCATGTTGTTTCCTATGCTTTTCAGCTCGGGTAGCAGCATGTGAGCGTAACGTGCGATTATTTCGACGACGATGAGTGCCTTTCAAATTCCATCGATCACTATTGCTCGCAGGAGTATCATCAATGCTATTATCTTTATTAGCCGCATCTGTACAAGCAATAGTACACTTCTCATGACATCCACTCGACTCATGCACAGTGGCAAACTCTACTCGATCAACATTGCTTTGCTTACTAGGATACGCATCAAGAGGTTTTACATCATCACGGTCACATACTCGGCCTTCAACAACGTATACTTTCCTGATGCAATTGACAACTCTCTTATATTCCGGGTGTGAGTTAGGTGTAAACAAAGAATCCTCTTGTCTCGCACGCAGATCTCTAATAGCTTCCGTATTATGACCTGTTTTAGCCCGATAAGCTAATCTTCCGAACCCACTACTAGCTATCTTAGCACGAGACATAATAAATTCCGTCAATTCATTAAAAATAGGTTCTCTTTCCTCTTCGTCCCACTTGAATCCCAGCTCTGCCCACTGGGCTTGCATTCGATGAGGTAAGAGCCTAACTATTTGTTCTAAAGTGACCAGGGAATTTAGTTCCGTTGTACAATTTAACTGTTCTAAGGTTAATGCCGCATTCTGCATTTTAATCGCCAAATTCGTCAATTCTTCAGGATTATTATAATCTGCATTCCCGGTTCTAAACAAGTCCTCTAAGGTTTCACGGGCTATCACATGCGACTGTCCAAAGAGCTGTTTTAAAACAGCCTTAGCTCTCTTATATCCCGCTTGTGGATCCATTATCAGACAGCCTTCAGTCGCATTTCTTGTTTTATAATAAACGCAAATTGTCATCTTTTACTCTGGGTTCTATAAACGATTCAAACTGCTTAATGAATCTAAAGTAGTCGCGGGGTTTGCCGTCAAAGAATAAAAGTTCAACGTTAGGTATTTCTAAGCCTACTATCGGTGTCCTAAGCATCTGATCCTTCTCTGGTACCTAAGAACTGTCACTTCAGCTTTGTTCCTTAATGCCTGCCAAGGGTGACTTACAATAATAAGTATCAGACATAACATCATCACTAATAAAGTAGGAACCCATTAAACAAGCATCATCAACGAGTTGCCAAGCATTTCGGGATTCTTCATGCTCTTCCACCCTCCTCGTGTTTGTTTTCTTTCGGTTGCTCATTTTTAAGTGAAGTTCAACGGAAGATAAATAACAAATACAAAATATAGAAATTCCACCGGTAAATCCTCAATAAAAATCCAAAAGGACCAGAAAATCATTTTCCGAAATACAGTTCGATCACAAAAAAAGATAAGTAATCCAAGGTTCTTCTTCCAAGAAGTTTAATATTGTAAACGATTTAAATTTCAAATGTTTCCTTATTCTTCCTAATAATCAGACTGTAGTAGGCTTGTTCTTCTTAATTGTCAGACTGCAGATGACTCGTTCTTATCAATAGTCAGACTGTAGTAGGATTTTTTACCGTAGCAGTTCAATTCGTTTCCAATAGACGTATGTTGAACGCACCTTTCCTTAGTCGAATATCTAAACACAATAATTCTAGGATAAAGTGGTCGATTTTTATAAAAGAAATGGAATTACAAACGTTTACCTGACAATTGTTACGTCTTCCAAGTCGAACTTACTCTGATGAGTATCCGAGTTCCAAAGACTAGGCGAAGCTAGTATACTGCGACGATATCAAATCCAAAAATGTGGCTGTAGCCATATTAAAGATCAAATTTATACAACATGTGTACAGTTCGGAAGCCAATATAAAAACTTCAATACAAGTACAAAATATAGAAATAATAACAATATACAATGATAAAATCTCAAATTGGAATCAAATAAAATACCAAAATGACAACAGAAAGAGTCCGTCATGTCATAACAAAAATATATAAACATGGAGGGATTTTCCAAAAAACAAAACATTCACAAAGGATTCTACAGTAATATCGTTTCGGTAATTGTCTGTATTCCCATTTTATCGATTAATAGAACCGTTTTCTCCCAGAAATATCGTGATTTTGGTCCCTGACAGGGTGAACGCGTTTGAAAATGCTGGGAACTAATCGAAAAGCAAAGAAGACAAAGTTAATAACAGCACACAAGAACAGAGCATCAAAGACGGTAGAGCACATTAAGGAACTGTTGAATTGGTCAACTCCACTGAACCCACCTAACATCAAAGCAGCATCTACGGACCTGCCAATCGATGTTGGGTCCAAGAATATACTATGGAGGATTCTTCGGCACTACTGTGTGCCTGAGACATTTAGCATCATAAGGATTTCTTATGATGGTTCAGCTGCGAGCAGGAATGCTGACACATTCTTTCGAGGTGAAGACTGGATTAAGAAGACATCAACATCTGGAGGAAAGCATGGTATCCAATCGACAACCGAAACCTAGCTGGAGGATCTGTACTTCGCAGATGATCTGGCTCTTCTATCGCACACGCAACAACAAATGCAAGAGAAGCCGACCAGTGTAGCAGCAACCTCTGCGGCAGTAGGTCTCAACATACATAAAGGAAAAAGCAAAATTCTCCGATGAAACACAGCATGCACCAACCAAGTCACTCTTGATTGAGATGCCTTGGAGGACGCTGACACCTTAACATATTATCGAAGCATCATCGACAATCAAGGTGGATCCAATGCAGATGTGAGTGCGCGGATCGGCAAAGCGAGGGCTGCACTTCTACAATTGAAAAATATCTGTAGCTCCAAAAACATATCGATCAACACCGAAATCTGAATTTTCAATATATATGTCAAACAGTGTAGAATCTATTTTGAAGGTTTTGTTTTTTGGAAAATCCATCCATGTAGATATGTTTTTGTTATGATATGACTGACTATTTCTGTTGATATTTTGGTACTACATTTGATTCCATGTTGAGATTTTATCATTGTATATTGTTATTATTTCTATATCTTGTAATTGTATTGAAGTTTTTATGTTTCGTTCTGAACTGTACATATGTTGTTTAAATTTGATTTTTAATATGGCTACAGCCATATTTGGATTTGATACTTTAGCAGCAACGGATTGGAAGCACTTATTCTTCCAGAAACGGATACCTATTGTGGTAACTGGAAACTCGAAGGTGTAACATCGTTTTCGTAATTGTCTGTATTTCCATTTTATCGATTAATAGAACCCTTTTTCTCCCAGAATCATCGTGTTTTTGGTCCCTGACTGGGTGAACGCGTATGAACCTGCACCTGTTCGAGTCGGAGTGAACTGCATGAGTAGAAAATTCAACTATAAACTGTTCTACTGTATTGTGCGGAAATTTGGAGAACTACCAAAGCCATCATCCACAAGATACAAGAATTTATGAACAGATGTAGTCGCAAATTACAGTGCGAGAGAACAAACCAGAGTTCAGTGGATGAGAAAATCAGGAAGAGGCGTTGGAAGTGGATAGGACTTACACTGAGAAAAGCACAAGACAAGCACTCACATGGAACATTCAAGGTGAAAGAAAAAGAGTAAGGTCAACTGTAAACGACTACAAAGTATCAGAAAATAATCATTACCTGTTCACCCGTTTTTTGATTCTTCGGAACTTGTCCAGTGTTTTTAGTCAGAGAACAATAAGCAATAGGATTTAGCCGGAAATTATATAAGCAAGCGTTACAACAGTGGCGACGAGAAAATAAGGAAAACAATTCGAGATGTCCATTTCAGATGATCAGCTTAACCGAATACTACAACAACAGCAAGCACAATTAGATGCACAAATGCGGTTGTTGGAGACCCTAACTCAACAGCTCAACATCCAGTGCTCCAGTCCAGATGCTATTCTAAATACGTCTTGTGAAGCAGTGGCAAACAGCATACCAGAATTCATTTATAATCCTGAATGTGGAAATACTTTTCTGACGTGGTTCAAACGTTGGGAAGATACATTTAGAATCGAATTCGGTAAACAAGACGATGCATGGAAGACTCAATTGTTGGTGCGTAAGTTGGGAAGTAATGAGCATGCACGTTACGCTGACCACATACTACCGAAGTTACCTAGAGAGCTCAGTTTCGAGGAGACAGTAATTCAGCTGTCAGAGATTTTAAGCGAATCATCGTTATTGTTTAGTATTAGATATCAGTGTCCAAACCTGGTGAAACGCGAAGTAGATGAATATGCGGCACTTGCAGACATCGTCAACAGAGAATGTGAACGGTTCAAGTCACGCTCGTTGACAGAAGACCAGCTTAAATGCTTACTATTCATCAATGCTCTTCAGTCACCGCAAGATGCTGAGATCAGAACTAGACTTTAGGTTCGACTGGATCAAGACCCGAACGTTACCCTCAGAACGCTGACAGATGAGTGTAAACGACTACAAAGTATCAGAAACGACAACATGTTGATTGAACAGGTAAATCCTTATTAAATCAGCAGTAGTATCAATGCTATTACTAGGTTCAGATACCAGAAGCCGAAAACATCTTTTAACAAACCAACGACGGCATGTTGGTTATGTGGTGATTGGCATTACCTACGATTCTGTCCATTTAAAAAACATAAATGTCAGATTTGCAACAAACGTGGACATAAAGAAGGCCATTGTCAACCGAATCCTTCGTCTCAGCCCAGGAAGAAGCATAAACGTACTCGACATGTGGTGAAATTAGCCGAGTCTAAATCACTTTCTCTGGTAGCTGCTTTTCAAACAGACTATGAGGTTCGGAGAAAGTATGTTACTATCTACATGTTTGTTTTTCATGCTTGTTTTCAAATCAACACGACATCAGATATCAATTTAATGTCTAGAAAGACGTATAACTTGTTGGGAAAATCGCCAATTACCACCAATTATTATCATCTCGCGGACATTATCTTGATATTCGTCAACTACCGACATGACTCAGTCCATTTGTAAGGGACTTCATGGATTTCTGCTATGTTTTGGCAGGCTCGTCACTATCTTTCATCCAACCTATTCTTACATCGCTATACATAGCCCGACGAGGAAGTCGGTGTTTAGGCATACGTAGACATGTCCTCATAAACTCAACTGATGAGGTGTCAATAATTCATCTGATGACTGCCATACTTAACGACTCTCGTTTCCTAACAACAGCATTGCTTAATCGAGTGTACCATGATACTCACGGAATGCTTCGGAGACGCCTATGATCGAAAACCAGTAGCCTACGAATATCTTCTATTCTTACTGTCCATGTTTCACAGCCATAAATTAGGACGGTGCGAAGTACAGTACAATAACGATGATTCGCTTAAAATCTCTGACAGCTGAATTACTGTCTCCTCGAAACTGAGCTCTCTAGGTAACTTCGGTAGTATGTGGTCAGCGTAACGTGCATGCTCATTACTTCCCAACTTACGCACCAACAATTGAGTCTTCCATGCATCGTCTTGTTTACCGAATTCGATTCTAAATGTATCTTCCCAACGTTTGAACCACGTCAGAAAAGTATTTCCACATTCAGGATTATAAATGAATTCTGGTATGCTGTTTGCCACTGCTTCACAAGACGTATTTAGAATAGCATCTGGACTGGAGCACTGGATGTTGAGCTGTTGAGTTAGGGTCTCCAACAACCGCATTTGTGCATCTAATTGTGCTTGCTGTTGTTGTAGTATTCGGTTAAGCTGATCATCTGAAATGGACATCTCGAATTGTTTTCCTTATTTTCTCGTCGCCACTGTTGTAACGCTTGCTTATATAATTTCCGGCTAAATCCTATTGCTTATTGTTCTCTGACCACAATACACTGGACAAGTTCCGAAGAATCAAAAAACGGGTGAACAGGTAAAGATTATTTTCTCGATTGTTTTTCAAGTTTCATCGGTAACTATTAATAAATGATCATTTATTTTATTTGAAAAGGCATGAAAATAGTAATCTTTCCTACAATCGAACTGTCGACGGTTGTATTTTTGAAAGTCTACATATTGAGTGCAGTGACTCAATTTACCTGTCAGTTATCACTGTTTTGTGTCAGTTATTGACATTCATTTAACATATGAAGCTTTCTTAGTTTGTCGCTCACTGTCGAATGGTGATTACATCTGGCATTGTGGTCTACAAGTTATGCGTTCACTTGCGAACCATAAAGTCTTATGTTTGATTTTTGCATGTAAGATTAGCGGACGATCAGTCTCACACTTTGAGTAAATAAACAGCCTGTCGTTTGAGTCTTCAAATAGCGGTCTTAGATTGTTTCATGATTTCAAAATGTGAATCTCTCTAAACCACATAACACACAGTCAACGTAAATATAGAATATAGAAATTTTATAAACTCATCCGGAGTCAAGTAAACATACTGGGTTCACAAAGTCATAATATTTTGTATAAAACAAGAAGATATTTCTTCAACGTGAATTCACTTACAGGTTCAGTACATGAGCTTTTTCATGTTTAGTCGCGGCTTCCAACTTATCTTTCTCTGTTTCGATAAGTTCTTTCGCCAATGCACAAAAATTTACCGCACCTATGAATAGCCTAATTAAATGCATCAAAATAAACACATCAGTTTCAGTTTCAGTATTTTTAAGGGTTTATTGCCTAACTAATTAACGGAATATGTTCGGTAACATGGTAAAAGTATACATCAAAATATGACCGAACGTTTGTAACGTGATCTTATTTCGAATAATAGAACTCACAAATATTCTAGATGAAGTTTCAATCAAAGAAATGTGATAAATTTATATTCTGTTGAAATTGAATAAATGAAATTATTCACTTTTATATGTTCATACAGCATTAAGACTTATTTTGACCTCTGACCCATCGTAATTGTTTGAAATAAAAGTCAGTGTGTAACGAAGTGAGAAAAAATTATGCATTTGCGTAAAGAGACAATGAACAAAAATAAATTACCAGAAGAATTCAAGTCAAGTAAACAACAACACTCAACTTCGCACGTAAGTACGTCAGTTCCAGTTATCAATTTACATAAGAACAGAGATGCAATTGACAGTTCTTATGACATAGTGGTAGACATAATTGAAGTATTAACAATGATGGGTAAAATGAGGGTCCGAAGTATGAATCAGTGATATAACTTTAGAAAAAGAAAGATAGAGAAGATGAGGAACCTGCGCCATTTCAATTGGTTTTGAGCCATGTTATTCAGGGGCTACAACTATCAATTACTATCACCTCACAGGCAACAACCAGATAGTCGACAACCTTCAACAGGGCTCATTCAAATGACTTCAATGACTTCATTGATTTGTGCCGACTTTAGGCCTGAACGCTCCTAACATTCTCATAAAACAGTATAAATACATAGTAATTCCATAATTAGGTACAGATTCACCATAAAAAATCGAATAAGTAGGAAATAAAAATTAATGAATCGGAAATTGAAAAGCATCAGAGGTTTCAGTAGCAGCTCATTCCAAAGGTCAAAATGCTGATTGTTGCAGCCCACGGAATGACAAAGAGGATAGCTAGCACCGTATGGAATGGCATTTAACACAGTTGTGCAGCTCACAGGTTCTGTCTACGTGAAAATCAGCAATGATGCACGATCTTATCTTATCTTATCCTTCCACACACAATTCACTACATTGTAATGATGTCAATATCGCAGTGAAAACACTCAAAATGTGTACTACTCTGATGTAGCTGCACGATATGAACTTCACAAATAATATGATGCTTCTCTCACATACTAAGGAGAATGAAGTTGAAGACAGCTAGTGTATCAGCTGTCTTTGTTTAGGTAGGTTCCAACATGCACAAGTGGAAAAGCAATATCCCTCTGTACAATACATTGTGCACCAACCTGATCATACTCGACAAATTAAGGATGAACAATGCAAAAATCAGAAATGTCTTACTGCATTCAACTGAAAACGAAAGAGCAAATAAAGACACGGGAGTTGAAAACGAGTTATGCTCGCAAGATGCACCGATTGTACGCGCCGAACTAGTTAAGAGTTTGTATATACGAATACATTGCAGATGTGGACAAATCATGCAACAACCATACTGTTTGACTACCCGAATTGTACTCAATATTTGAAATTTTGGTAGAACCTGACAGCCAGCTATACGGTATAAAATTGCGAGAAAATTTGAAAAAGACATGTAGTATAAATGTGAAATTGATCAGGCCGCAAAAATCGCAAGAAAAGAGTAGGTCGCAAAATTTGAAAGCAAATATATTGTTTACATCAACATTAACCATAATATGACACGAAGGATTGCAATTTGTTTCATACGTATACGCAGAAAGTGTGCTTATGAAAATAATCTATGGAAACGAACAGTAATTGATATCTGGACATTGCGAAAGATATGCTATTCTCATGTGACATTGATCTCATTGAGCTGATGCTTTCACATTTCAAACATTTTCCTCACAAATCTCTGATAATAGGAATTTATAAACAAATTGAGGCACCTTATATGCTGGTAGATTTACGTCAATTCATCACTAATAGCTTATTCGCAATTGTTTGTAGCAACAATCAATTTCTTCTTATTTGACAACTGTTTTGTGTATGTGGAAATCGCTATCTTTGCATCTAATGGGAAACGGTCATGGAAAAGAAATTTGACAAATTCGTGTTAATTTAACCAGTACGAAAAGACGCCAGTAAGACTGCGGTATTCGGACGGTGATGATCCGACATTGTGGTGTGCTGAACTGGAGTATCATTTTACAAAGCACTACAAAAGTCTGGAGGAATTCAATAACCAGACCAATGCTTCGCAACCCTGATCCAATTGCCCGAATCGTCCGTGACATAATTTTGACTCTTCACACAACACAACCAAACATCCTTAAAAGGTGTATGATGATGAATCATCCATCCTTATTTGACGGTCAGAGAATTGAAAGGCTTTATCAAGATGAAATAAAAATTGATGAGTTGTCTCGCCAAATCCTCCGCCGTCCCAACATCACAATTGACGCCAAAACCGAAGGGAGAAACTATCATCAAAAATGGATCGATCTAACGTGATTGATGGCACGCACAACTCCGCTTGAATGCACATGACGCGGAAATGTAAAAATCTTAGAACAAATGTTCATTAGGAATTTTCGAAGATAATCCATGTTTTGTGGCTGCACAGTGTCTATCTGTTACTTGAATTATGAGTGAATCTGATAAAAGTTTCTGTACTGTTCCCTGTTTTGCGATTTTCCCATGACCTCATTACCATTATTTTCTCATCAAACGAAACGAGAGCAAAGTAAACTGTGTGTGAGCATAAGTGGAAGTGAGATACATTCACACCGAGGACACGAAAAGTTCAATCTTGCCTCAGTTGAATCGCAAGAAATATTGTTCTTTACTACTGTGAATTTACAGTTATTTTGCGAAACCGCACAATTCATGGACTATATTCATTCGATTGATTCAAAATCAGGCCACACAGTTTTAGTGTCATTTCAAATTAAATATTCCGTTAACTGTCAAACGAAACTTGTCTAGAATCCTTTTCGAATGTTTTGTTTTTTGGAAAATCCCTCCATGTTTACATTTTTTTGTTATGACATGACGGACTCTTTCTGTTGACATCTTGGTATTTTATTTGATTCCAATTTGAGATTTTATCATTGTATATTGTTATTATTTCTATATTTTGTACTTATACTGAAGTTTTTGTGTTTGCTTCTGATCTGTATATATGTTGTTTAAATTTGATCTTTGATATGGCTACAGCCATATTTGGATTGATCCGGTAGCAGTTGGACTTAACGTCACTTATTCATCTTTGTTGGATACTCTTCGGAGTAACTGTAATCTGGAAGGTGCATCAATTCCAGGTATTGCTTTGTATTTCCATCTTTTAACATAATACAGACCGTTTTCTCCTAGAATTTGTGCGTTTTCTGGACTTTGAATTGGGAGATACGCGTTCGGATTGCACTTATCGGAAACCATTTGAACTGCTACGGTAGAAATCCATTTACAGTCTGTAATTGTCTCGACTTTTGATTAGAAGATCAATTACAGTTGGATTATCAAGAAGAATAAAGAAACATTTGGAAATTTAATCGTTTATAACACTAACCTTCTTGATCGAAGAATCTTGGATTATTTATCGTATTTTTGTATTCGAAATGTATTTTGGTATACGATTTTTGATTTTGGATATCTCTTATTGAAAACTTACCTGTGGAATTCCTATATATTGTATTTGTTACTTATCTTCCGTTGAACTTCACTTAAAATGATCCACCACAAGAAAACAAACACGAGAAGGGTGGAAAAGATCGTAGGACCCCGAAACGCTAGGCAAGTCGTTAATGATGTTCGTTTAATGGGTTCCTACTATGTTAATAACGATGTTATGTCTGATACTTATTATTGTAAGTCACCTTTGGCAGGCGTTAAGGAACAAGGCTTAAGTGAGAGTTCTAAGGTACCAGAGACGGATCAGATACTTAGGACACCGATAGTAGGTTTAGAACTACCTAAGGTCTAACTTTAATTTTTTGATGGAAAATCTCGCGACTACTTTAGATTTGTGTGCCAAATAGAAAAGTTTATAGAACCCAGAATAAAAGATGAAAATTTGCGTTTATTGTATGTAATTCACTATTGTAAAGGGAGGGCAAAAAGTGCGATTGAAGGTTGTGTTATAATGGATCCACAAGCGGGATATAAGAGAGCTAAGGCCATCTTAAAACAGCTCTTTGGGCAGTCACATGTAATAGCCCGTGAAACCTTAGAGGACTTATTTAGAAACGGGAACGCAGATCCTAATGATCCTGAAGAATTGACGAATTCGGCTATTAAAATGCAGAATGCTGCTTTAAACCTTAGAACAGCTAAATTGTACAACGGAACTTCATTCCCTGGTTACTTTAGAACGAATAGTCAGGCTCTTACCTCGTCGAATGCAAGCCCAGTGGGCAGAGCTGGGAATCAAGTGGGACGAAGAGGAGAGAGAGCCTAATTTCAATAGG
>OX103974.1:36565253-36797912 GCA_944470395.2 Schistosoma turkestanicum | reverse complement strand
TTATTATTGTCAATTTGTTGACTATATTTTTTATTGTTTATATTGTTTTGACTGATTGGTTCAGTGGCTTACTATCGTTAATCTACAACAGTTTACAAGGTCGATGAAAGATGATTTATATTTAGTTAAAGTTCAGAATCAAACTTTGAAATATCAGATATGAATGACTGTCAACTACCTATTTTCTGTCATAACGGTATTGTTGCGAGACAACCTCTAGTTGCAAGTATCCAACTATACTGATTTCTGATCACGTATTTGTTCGTGTCTTAAATTGTGAAGAAATATCTATGTTCGAAGGTGAGCAGCCTAATTTATCTTTGTTAATAAGTGAAAAAAAATACATATTTTTATTTGTATATATATATATATACATATGGATATATATATATATACGCACAACTCACGTTGTGTCCTTGAAGAAAGCTAGAGTGATTCTAGAAACAGGACTTTTACCTCGACTGGAATAAGTCATCAATTCGTTCTGAAATTTCATAGTTTGTGTAAAAAGCGTTATCGATTAATACACATGTTTTAAAGTGTTTTAAATTATTATTCCTAATTAACATAGATTGTTTGTTATTATTATCCAGTCTTTACATGCAATTTTCGCTTGCTTTGTGATGCTTATAATAATTTTCAAGAATCATGTCATTACCTTGACGTTCAACATATTTTGTCGAAAAATAATTGATTTATTTCGCTGAAATGAACTATGTATACGGAAACGTGTTAGAGGCTTATCCAGTCACAATTATTTGTGCATACTAGAATCCTATGTCCCAGTATTCATTTATATATTATTAATCTTTTCTCTGTTTGTCCCTATTATAAAAACTGCTTCTAATAAACTGAATCATTAAGTCATGCAATACAAGCTATTGTATGACATCATGTGATCGCAGACCTAATATTCATGAATTTTAATCTAAATGCTTTAGGCAATGATGAACGTATGATTGAGAACTACTTACTCCCATGATTCTGTGACTTAGATGGCCATTTTGTATTTCGATTGAATCCAGTTTATTGCATCCGAAATGGTTTCTTGCTTCTTCCTTTAGTGAAAAGATATCATCGATTGACATCAAATACATTCATAGGTACTTTAAGTATAGTGTTTTAGTAGCACAGGATTCGAAACTAATTTGAACCAATAATTTCACGTTCAATGAAACAAGTATAATAAACTATGTCTGATTGTTACACTTTGTGTAACTCAGCTAGAAGTTGAAAAAACCGTTTGTTTATTTATTTCATATAATGAGGATAAGTGATGCAATGTTTAATTGTGTAGAGGAATAAAGGTGATTCAATTTAATGGGATGTACGATGATGAAGTTATCATAGTCCAACAAAATTATCTGAACATGTGATAAGCGGAGAATGAGCTACGCACAAATTAACTGCATTCATCCTGGTAGGATCCATAGAACATATGTAACGGATCAACATTTTCCAATCTCTCAGACTTGACTTTCACAGCAAATTGAACGCAATTCATGAATTGGTTTAGTGCATGGTATTTTGTATGGGAATAGCTTGATTTTTCTTTGTGCATGCTGTAACCCATTCGAAGCAAAGACCGCTGTTACCGAGCCGTATTTATCGGCATTAGTTTCTATGAGTGAGCGTGAATGGTCATATCGTCCATCTGTATCAGAGACGAATACAGTATTATGTGAAGTGTGAGGAGAACATTTTCTTTAGCTCATGTTTGAAAATAGTTTGTGTACAAACATATGAAGAAGTACAATTAATCTTTTGCAATGGAATTCGTTATATTATTTTCAGTGATGAGCACTGGAGGTGGATAGAAAATACATTGCGGTAAGCATCTAACTCTATCACAAGGCGAGAATCAAGTACAAACCTCGAAATCAAATGAAAAGCGCAGGGCCAAGAAACACATTAACTTGAGAAAAGGAGATAGACACAAGAAGAATGAACAAACATTATGCAGAACTGTGAAGGCTAACCCAGCACACAGAAGTGGAAGAATGGTTGTTGGCTCCCTATGATTCAGTGGCAGAAACAGTTGCAAATAAGTAGGTGAGTCAATAGATTTGAATGAAACAATCGCAAATAAAACTTCTAATCTGATCATGCCACTACGTTACAGACAACTTATTGAATCAAACAAAATATTCTAGTCAATGAAATCGTAAATAGCCAAATTATTGAGGTATTCAGTACTTTGAAATTCATCTCAAAATGAAACAATTTAAAGCAAAAATATAGCGCGATATTGGATGGCGGATTCGTTTCACAAATGTAAGTGTAATCGTTTATTCATTTCAAAAAATAACAGTCTCAACTTATGAAAATGGAATAACAATGTGACTTACAATCATGTGAGGCAAAGTAAGCGCATTAACTTTTCTAGATTTGTAGCTTAAAAAAATGTTAATCATAAATTTGGTTTGAATCAAACAGATTCAGTTGAATTATCCTGAAGGAAAACACCTTAATACTGTGGTTCACAATGCTATTTATTTGTTGAAATAAGTATGATACTTAATAGGTCATCGAAGGATCGAAATGTTTCGGTGACATGTAAATACATAATAATAATGATCTGTTTTCCTATTACTTCATGAATTAATTTAATTCACTTTCTCAGCGTAAAGAAATAAATAACCGAGATTATTCAAGTCACATTTAAAAAGACTAAATAGTGAAACAAAACATAATATCTTTAGTTGAACTACAAATATAATAGGTATGAACGTCACGTCAATTTCGGTCAAGGTGTTGTGATGCAGAATGACACTTTACTGTGATATTTGTTTGTATGATAGAGATAAGAAAAATACTTACATTCTGAAATGTAGTTGAGTTGAAAAAATACTAATTGTGAAATTTGAGTTTGTGTATGATAGTATGGTATTGTTGAGAATAGTGTTCACTTTTATTGTTGATATAATTCACAGAATTACTAGTTTTAAGTGATAATAAGGTGGTCTGCTTGTGCACTTAGTGTTCTTTGGCAAATGTCTAGAACGCATCGACGACGACAGAGATAAGTTGATAAACACAGTTTTGCATGGATGTAAACAGATTCGTGTTATTTTAACTAATGTGTCTTGTAGACTGTACGTACTTTTGAAGTAGAGGATTGATAATTAATTCTTCTAGTAATACTATTGATTTACTCGATAATATTTAGATACCATAACCTAGGTTATTCAGTTCAAAAAGTACTGTCAAGGAACAATGGAATGAACAAAAGAATGATCAACGACTAGAACACTTACCCTTTAGTGATATCGACCTTCTTACTGATATCTTCATAACTACTGAATAAATCCGCAATGAATCCCTTACGAAAAAAAATAGCGAAACAATCATTTATTCGTTATGTGCAATTATGTCTATTGCTTAAGTAATGTTTCATCTGCTGAGCTGGACAGCTGTTTTTACATGAAAACTCCATTATCCCTTTAAAAAAATCAATTTGATTGTGAGCTTGTGAGAGAGATAAGTTGTTATTTTACTTTATATAAAGTTAGGGTTTAGTGATAAATAGTGGTACTTTTAGATGGACACTAAAACATTCATTATTTAAGCAAACAGATCACAGAATCCAACACTGTCAAATTATTAGTTGATTGCAGCTTTATACATATTGATTTTCAAGTTTCCTTGGTGACTATTCATTAAGCTCATTTATGATGTTCGAAAATGCATGAAAAAAGTGAACTTCCCTACAATGGAACTACCGATGGTTGTATTTTCGAAAGTCTCCTTATTGAGTGCAGTTGCTCAATTTCCCTGTCACTTATCACTGGCTTGTGTCAGTGAATCACATTCGTTTACAATATGAAGCTATCGAAGTTTGTCGCTCATGGTCGAATTGTGATTGACGCTGACAATATGGTCTAGAAGTTATGCGTTCATGCGTTCAGTGTGAATTAATTTACAGGTTCAGAAACGTTTGCAATGCATCAACCTACCAGTACATGAGCTATTTCATGTTTCGTTATAGATTCTGTTTCATCTTCCTCCGTTTGGATAAGGTCATTCGCCGTTTTACAATAATTAACTATACCTATGATGGGCCTAAATATATGCATCAAAATAAACACATCAGTTTCATTTTTCAATTGTATTTTTAAATTACACAGAATAGTTTATCTTGTCTGTAGTATTCAGTGTTTGTCATGAAATAATATCACAAAATAATTTTAGAAGTTTATTGCTTAACTTAATAACGGAATATGTTTGGTAACGTAGTAAACGTGTGTAATAATAAAATTTGACTGAACCTCTGTGATCTTATTTCGAATGATAGAACTCACAAATATTCTAGATGAAGTTTCAGTCAAAGAAATGTGATAAATTTCTATTCTGTTGAGATAATCTAAATGCAATTGATAACTTTTAAATGTTCATACAGCAATTAGACATTTTTAAACGCTGTTCTATTGTAATTGTTTGAAATGAAAGTCAGTGTGTAACGAAGTGAGAAAAAATTATGCATATACGTAAAGAGACAATGAACAAAAATAAATCACCAGAAGAATTCAAGTCAAGTAAAAAACAGCACTGAAACTCGTACGTACGTACATGATTTCGAAACTCATAGAACACAATGAGTGAGAGAACCTGCGCCATTGCAATTGGTTTTGAGCCATGTCATTCAGCGAATCCAACAATCGATTACTATCACCTCGCAGGCAAAAAGCAGATAGTCGACAACTTCCGACATGGCTCAGTCCAATGACTTCAATGACTTCATTGCTTTGTGCCATCTTTAGGCCTGGCTGTCCCTAACATTCGTAAAACCTTTACCTATTGATCTGCGACCCTTAACTAGGACCCGTTTCCTACCGCTAACATCGCTTACCTGCTTGTTCAGTAATGAATTGAAATACAGAACAATGGTTCACACTCGAAGCATTAGATGAAGGGATATACATATATCTATTGTGATGGTTACAAGAATGTCAGAATTTGATCAATTCTGTATGTCTAATTAAAAATGAGTCATTTAAGTTTGAGTGAACTTTTATTTCTAGGAAGACAATTTAATAACTGTAGTTCATGGAAGGAAATAAATGTATGAGAAAACAATGTGTGCACTACTAGCATTAAGGAAAGTGGTGTTACAATTGCATCAAATCACAGTGTAGTATTATTTTATTATATCTAAATTTTGCGTAAACTATACATCTGTTTACATTTTGATATAAAAGTATAAATATAAAGTAATTCCATAATTAGGCACAGATTCACTATAAAAAATCGAATAAGTGGGAAATAGTCATCACATCGAGACTTTGTCCAAAACGAATAACTTTTGTGAAACGCCAATAATAAAAATGCTTTCATTTTCAGGTTGTTTTTTTTTATTGTCAGACAATCTGTTGCTAGTGTAAAAACTTTTTTTTCAATGTTTTTCGTAGAGTTTTCGGATAACTGTGTGGAACAAAGCAAAATACTGAATAAAAGTAGTTTACCTCTTTGATTTCGGGTCCCTGATGCAAAAGCCACCCCATGCAAATCTATCTCCGCCACAATTATCAGAAATGTTGTGCTTCACAAGTATTATCAACTCGTTTGGCGCTATTCCTTCTCCATCCTCATAATCCTGCCAAGTTTCAGCATATTTACGATGATAACATCCCTGAAAATTTTGAAATGAGACAAAATATAACATTTAATTTTAGATCATTCAGTGTTGTCTATCAACATCATCATTGATATTACTGTTTTTATGTCGAATTTTGTCAACCTATTCCGTTTCTGAGGCAAAATTATTATGAATAGAAATGTTGTTCATTTATTAAATTTTAGAAATTTCTCACAATATATGCAAAAATCATATACACAACGATCATTAATTCAGTTTTATTTTATTTCTGTTTCCTATGATAGTATTAATTGAAATGCTGTATTGTTATATCGCAACAAATGCACATTTGCTTCTTCTAAAACAAATTAGGAATGGATCATTTTTCTGCCACTGTGAGAAATCTGGAATCATCATCTGAGTTCCCTCACGACTATGAGAGTAAGAATAGAATTCAGGACATCGGCCCTTGCGTGTGAATACTTAAAGTTTACAGTGACGAGTCAGGTTTCGTCAGTGTAAATGATTACCAGCCACCTCACAATGCTGTGAGCACTGATTCACACTCGACACGGCTGAAAAGTACTATCCAAGTCTTCTCATCAGAATTTAACGCCCTTTGACTTTAACTTACATACAAGCTCAAAACGGACATGCAGTGCTTTAAGGTGGTCTAACATTGATGGAACAACAATCAGAATGTACAGCATCAGGGATAAATGAAAGTAAAATCTTATTGAAGTTTAAAGACTTTGTTGATAACAAAGCATCGAATAATCATGAAAAGTGTCGATTAGAAAAACAATTTCACACCGTTGGTTCAAGTTTTAAAAGTCACTGATCTCAACTAATTTGAGAGTACTAATTAGTAGTAGCAACAAATAATTCAAAATAACCATAAACGAAGTCACTTAGTATATATAAATTCCTGTTCTCCACATTCACTTACCTTCAAATACTTATGAGGAATAGTTAGACCACTACATAATACGTCACGTTTACAATGTACCCGATGACAATACGGTCTATCTTTATTAGTAGACGTGTATTTCGGTTGATCCTCTTCACAATGTCTAAAATATCAATGAAGCCATTATTACAAATTCAAACTATTTGAATTGTTTGGAATCCCAATTATTCAACTGACATTATATTGCGCTAACAAACTAATCATTGTCACCTTCAGTAATACATTTATGTTTAAAATGAAAATTAAAAAAAACACATAATTCATATGTGATGATGATCCGAAACCAAGAAATAAATATTATTCGCCTGACAAAGTCAATGAATACAATTGTTGTTTTGTTTATCAAATAAATCCAACTTAGTACTCAATTTAATCTCATTCAATATGGTATTAGAATCATCCTATAATCGATTTTCAATAAAAGTCATGAAGATTAGTGTCCTTTTACACATTTAAAATCAATAATCAGTCATTGTTAGACCAGCATGATTAGAAACCTAAGAGCAATGAAAGACGCCCGTTCCGTTCTGGCATTCGGACTATTCAGAAGTTCGCATTGACGACTACTTCTGCACCTGGCAGGATTCGAACCGAGGACCTTTGATATTATGCGCGAACACCTTAGCTTCGGACCACTGAGCCGGTCTCCAACAGTGTTCATGTCTTACTCTGATTAATCTAGGGATTCGCGCAACCTCATCAATTTAACTTAGGTAGTTACTGCCTACCTACACCCGAAAGAGTTCTCACCAGATCTCCGAGAATTGGAACACGAAGCAGATCACTACTTTTGGAGCACATTTCACGATGTTTTCAATTGGAGTTTATGGAGATCAGTGTTTCTGGCACATTTTTCAACCGTCAGTTACTTGTTTGTATTTTTGTTTTTAATCTATCGTTCCACGTTGAAAATGGAACGCATGTAAAAATAGGTCAGATGAATTAAATCATGGAAAACGAGCCGAAAGTAAGATGATTAGTCAACAATTTTACAATCAAAATTAAAAAAATGATATACCGTCCATTTACTTCACTTTGACAGTATAATTAACAATACTAAAAACACTAACGAAACCATAATTTTCATTATTTTCAAATTATTTCAAAACACATTATCAACATTGGTTACAAAGATGACACATTTATAATTTTACCTTTCAACAAACACATTCTCCGCGGTATTTGTTTTAACAATCAACGCTTTTTCCCAATATCTGGAAGCACTTTCAATTGCTGTCTGTTGTGGCATAAATTTGAATGTATAAAAACAGAAATTAGTTCTGCAATTATTGATGGAAATGGATACTTGACAAAACTTCAAACCATATTTATTCATTTTAGAATATGAACTAATCGCAAACCATTGATAAATCTTCCTAAACACATGTGCATTCTGCGCAGATCACTTCAATATTTAAATATATATACGCTAGGATCACTACTATTTTGTCAAGAATTTCCAAAACATGCTTGATCAGGCAATCGCAGTAAGACTGAGAGGTCAGTGTTTGATAAAAACATAATGTCAGACAATGAAAAGTATAATTACCAATGCTTTTATGTTGCTTTACAAACTCTTACAAACTCTTCTGATTGATATTTCATTTTCAATGTATTCAGACAACCAACTCTAATGAATAGGTGGTTATTAGGCAGTTAAAGCAGGTAGGAACTTCGATGATCGTCTTTTAAGAAACTATTGACTGCCTGGCCTGTAATGTATCGCAAGCATTCTTGCATTTTGAATACTAGATTTGTTGTTTGCAGCCGTTATAAAATCAATCAAGTGTCACAGTATAAATAAAATATGAATTCAGAATTGATCCAATCCAGACAATATTTTTATGTACAATGTTTTGAATATACTAACGGTATTCATGACTCATTTGCTCAATGGATGATTAGATTGCGTTTGAATCCCAAGCAATAGGTTTTGATTTGTGTGTAATCATTTACCCTAAGGAGCAAAAGAGAAGTCTTCAATTACACAATCTTCGATTACACTGCTAATCTCTATCAATGTCTGCTGGAGGAGTCAATAATAAATAATCATTATTTGTCTTTGAAAACACAAGCAAGATGTAACTTATGTGATGGAACGTAATATGAGATATATTGTAAGGAAGTATCAGTGGAAGATAGGAGAAAGTTTCATATCGTACATTAAAGTATGAGTGATTAATAAAAGATATTGTTATTTGAAATACGAGGGACATCTTTTGACGAAACTTCTCCCATCATACACTATTTAGGTTAATTATAATATAAATGTTATCGATCAATCACCAAAGATGATCAGAATATGACATCATATCGACTTTGTTTTGAAGGCATGAGATTTTAACACTGATCATTCCTCGGTTACTGCTGACACGTAACGAGGATAAAGGGCGGCAGTCCAGCATAGAATTTACGAAACCAACACACACAAAACTTCATGGTTTAGAAACACTAACTATATAAAATCATTCTAAGTGATTAGCTACCACCGTAAGAGTAGAAAAAGTCTTCTTTCGTCAGAACTAATGACGGCTAATTGCGATGTTCCAGATTCACCAGTATTGATGTGACTGATGGTGTTCTGAAAACTTGAACAACAATTGACCTTCTTTCATAGAACATTCTCATGAAATGAAAAATTAGCACTGACAAAATGCATTAAACTACCGCTTTCTGTAGTATAACAAAAAGCAAGAATCGATCATGAATCGCCTGCCTCAAAAGTCATTGATGCACCCTTCTATCCCACGCATAGAGACGATGCAGATAAAGACAGCTAGTATCACAGCTGTCTTTGCATCGGTATCTTCGCACTTGCACAAATGGCAATGCAACATTATCATATACTATACGTCGTTCATCAACTCAATCACCTTCTACAAACTACGGTCAGCAACACGTGGAAAGCTCTACATTCACGCCTGGCATGCAGACGTGAACAACCGAATCGTCAAAACGGATTCAGCAACATCTGCAACTCAAGAAATCTCTCGAAAAGCAACAAATTAGGCATCATCAACGCGAACATCAGAAAAGTCTTACTGTATGCAACTGAAACCGAGAGAACGACTAAATAGGTGTTAAAAAACACTTAAGTTCGCAAGATACTCCAAATCAGCTGACCTTACGCTATCGAAAATATTGTTCTATAACGGTGAAGGAATAAACGTCTGTTTGGAAATCCGGAAACAATGCTGTAGGTGATGAGGATCCACTGCTGAAATCATCCAACGTCATGACTAGGAAATTGAAAGCATGTAGTACTGAAAGAAAAAGAAAAGTGGAAGACCGAAGAACACATCTGGCGGAGAACTGGTGATGAACAATGATCGATGAAACCAGGATTAAAAGACTATACCTTCGCGAGAATTGAAATTTCTTCCTATTTATGTTAGCTCACTGAAGAAACTGCCAATAACCTGAGTCTGAAACAGTACTTAGCATAATTATCGTGAAGTCAGTGCGAATCATATCAGAATGCCTATTGAAGTGAACTATATTATTTCGTGGAATCATATTCATGCATATGGATAGAGTATCAAAATTCCGAATCATTACTATCCTAACTGTGATTCGTTTTTCTGCTGCGGCAAGTTACTCAGCAGATCGGTTATCATGTAAATAGTGAAGAAACACATCTTGATTGTATATATATATATATATCAAGAGTTTAGATCCGACAAGGGTAGAAAGAATAAAAATTGTACTGTACTGCACTGTACTGTTTATATCCTGCCATCGCTATAGTGAGGCTCATTTCATTCTTAACAAAATATTAACCTTTATGCTCTTTCTCTGTCATCATATTGTTCATTTAAAACAAGTCACATGAACAATGAATCTATGAATGTTAAAAAACATACTAAGATTAGCATGCATTGAATGAATACCATTTGCCATTATTCGTCATTCAATTTCGATTAAAAACCACTTTAACATTGGGAACTAACCACGATTTGTGCAGCAGCGTCACTTTTAATTACTGTTTTGTCATAATATGTTGTAATTTTCAAATTTTGCCGACCCAAATAGCGTTTATTTATGGAACCAGAGTAAACACCAAAACTCTGAAAAAGAAAAATCAGAAAATAAAAACAAACTGAAAACGAACCGGTTCCTCCAATTTAGGAAGTTGACAAACGTGTTCAGAATTACTGCCAAACAATAAAAATATGATAAGAAATATTGCTGCGATCAGTTTCATTGTGAAAATCAGAAACAAAATTATTATGCAACTGAAGGGTTTATATAGTGTAATTAGAAGGGGGGATCTGAAAAATGTTTCTGTACTCTTCACTGGTTTGCAATTTTCCCGTGACCTCATTACCATTATTTTCTCATCAAACGAAACGAGAACAAAGTAAACTGAGTGTGAGCATGAGTGGAATTGAGATACGTTCACACCGAGGACACGAAAAGTGCAACCTTGCATCATCTGAATTGCAAGATTGAAATATTGTTTCTTACTACTGTGAATTTACACTTCTTTTCTGAAATAACACAATTCTTGGACAATATTCTGTTGATTAAATCAAAGTCAGGCCACACATTTTCAGTGTCATTTCAAATTAATTATTGCGTTAACGGTCAAACGAATCTTTTTACCATTGACATCCTTTCTTGTGGAGATTCTGAATTCCTTGTCACTAACGGAAGTCGAAAATCCCTGGTTGTTGAAATCTGACATGTCAATTATTTCACATTTTGCTGAATGTAGCTGGAAATATCTCTCGCTATTGACAAAGAAATTTTTGACGATTAATAATATTCTCATGATATCGACTTCGCATCCCAGGTTAATTTGCTGAGATTCATCACCTCTCTGTGTTACGTATGCAGTCTGTAGTTGGTTTGGACTGACTTCAAATGCGCTTCACATTCATAGTTTTAGACGAACCTTAATATTCAGAAAAATTAGTTCTTTGAATACCTATTTCATGCGTCCTTAAATCAACTGAATCACTGGAGCAATTTTGAAATAACCTATTTTCTAACCCTGTTTACTAAGTATCGAATTTTCATGGTAAACTGTTCGATTTTTTTTGGATAGTTGACAAGAACAACCCATTACGTCGACAGTCTAATGTCAATTCTGTAGTTATCAAAGATCGACCTGCCATTTCAATTATTCTCCCTGAAACCTAACAATCGCTTCGAATTGAGACTGTGAAACCTAAATCCCGATGACATAATATTTCTGAGCCTTAAAGAATGAATTTTTTTCAGAAAGTTTTTATTCAATACAACAACTATTTGTTAATTTCATCTGCTTTAATGTGTACGGACATAATGTTTTGCAAGTTCAAATTTACCCTGGTTAACGTAACGTTACACCATCCTACAATACAGATGAATGTGACCATTTCCACTCATTCTTCTCCCACTACATTCATTTTCTCTCTTCTTCAGTGACAATTATCACTATATGTTTATGTGAAAATTTACCTGAATAATTTTCCTGTACAAAATGCCTTCCGGAACGTGAAAATTCATGCAGTCATAAATAATCACATCTCATTTGACCCTGTCAATCATTGGGCGCTTTTATTCATGTGTGTGAATGCCCATCTCACTTGTTACATGTCTGTATTATTCTTGTCTGAATATCGATTACTTGTCATGCTTTATCTATTCGAGTTGTCCCACAAGCCTTCTCCACTCTACTTCACATTATTCTCCGATTCATATACTTGCTTGCATCCGGACGCTCGCATGACGATTTGATGTTTGAGTGCTATCAGTCTATAGTTCGTTTTTGTGGTGTGCCAACATACATGCCAACGTACTCAACACTTCCACTTCACCGTCAGACGCTATTTAGTAGCGATTGTATGGACGAGCTAATTACGAAATCTTAGAACACATTGAATACCGACAGTCACGAAACTAGTGACATATCATCCAGCGCAAACTAAACGAGTTCTATTTTTTCAAAGTTTATATTATTTCAGTTGATTAAATGTATTTCATTTGCGCTTTCGATACATGTTCGAAGACCTTGGACACTTTTCCTATAATACGAAGATTACGTAAAGAAACCAACGGTTAGAATTGTATACATTTCTCATGCATGATTCAACGCATATAATGTGCTGCGTTTCTCCGATATTTGACTGAATAGAATTTTCATCGATATTCAGTAAAGCATATTATGCTTCATCAGGTAAGAACTGAGAATAGTAATTTCTTTTCGATGACACAGAACGTTCATAACATCTGCAGTTTCGATGTGAAGGAGATCAGGAGAGATTCTAACAATAAATATTATCTATGAGTAGCATATGTAGGAAATCTTCGTTATGGACATGAATTAACACTTGAGAATAAAAAATAATAAACTGACCTTACACAGTGACGCACAAGGCGGACAGTCTATTGTGGTGTTGAATAACTTATTTCCATCATAATGCAGCTGGATTATCCTACTTCCACCGTTCACAGGACAAGAAAAATAATCTTCGAAGAATTTTACTTCAAGACCGTTCTCGTGAGAGCATCGAAACTGAGAAGGAATAATTTAAATAGATGAGAATAAAATGCGCGACTCCACAACTTTACCGTTTCCAATACATTGAAAGACAGTTCATAAGCAGTGTAACTACTCATGTCGTACACAATGTCTTTCTGTGACTTTGCATAAACAATTTTTCAAAATATGAGATATATCATTTACTAACTTTGTGACAAGTTGCTCTGGCTGGATAGTTTATTCCATTCGTTCTTTCCCGCGAGTCTGTTTTTGTCATGTAATCACCGGTCAAACCCTGCTGAAAGCAGGCTGAATCATAACCAAATTCTTCATAGTATGGGTTTGTCTTGGAATTCTCGGCTATATAATAGACACATTTGTTATTTATGAACATTTTACATCGACGACAATTAAAATATCTCATTTATAGCAATCATAAACTATTATTACATATGATATTTAAACAGCGTGAGGCTTTCATTCAGTGTTTATAGTTGAGATGACTGTATGGTAGATTACGAAACCTTCATGCGCACTTCTGTCTCCGTAGTGTGGTAGACCGTTATCATATACAAGGGATGAAGCACAAAACAAGTCAGTTAATTGCAATACTTATATCAATAATTTGTGGAAATATTTTTACTGATGTAATAATATGTATCACCGTTCAAGAAAATAAACGTTTGCTCATCCAATAATTCCGTCTCTAATGTCGAAGCTGGGTCTTCAGCGTATACTGCACACAAAGTCCAACTGTATCTAATGTGACCTCTTCGTTGTGATTTTGTATAATGTCTAATGGCTTATATTCTTTAGAATACAATCCCTATGTGGTCATAGCTATCTGGTGCGATAGATGTGTTACAACTAACTTATATATTATGTGAGTAGAGTTGTTCGCATCAGTGACTTGAATAAACATTTCTCACTATGATGGTTTGTCGTACAACCTAATACACTTTGACAATAATCAATGAGGATAATCATCATTTGTGTAAACCTATACCTATGTATGTGTACACTCACAAATAATAAATTATATCAACCAACCTTTTTCAGAAGTGCAAACAGCTGCCCTTGTCTATAAGGAAACAATGGTGAATTTTGTAAAGTGATTCATTCAGAATATCAACAAGCATTTTCATATTGAGTAGTAAAAATCAATAATAAAGTACAAATGTACTGTTACACGGGGTTTGTTTTTTTCAATAGATAGCATGTAAAAAACAGATGATCATAATCATGTTCCTGCCACAGATAATTTTTATTTCATTTGACGATTATTAGACAATCAAGTGATACAGGTAAGTATACATGCATATAAATGTGTGAGGACAAGGTGTAAAGAGAAAATACATGAATATGTATTCATTTTGTTAGGTTCTCTTCGGACGCTCACATTGTGTATATTCATTGTCATCATCTTCCTATTGACGACCAATGAGGATTGCGTATCGAAATATATCATTCGCACTGAGATGTCTAGCATACAGTATTCCTCTGAATATAAATTAGAAAAATTAATAATCATAGTAAATTTGATTATGATGGATAGACAGAGATAATGGTTTAGTTATAAACAAGTAATCACGTACTATGTAGAATAACATGAATGAATCCGGTCATTCACTTACAACGTAGAACTTCCTACCTACGTACATTAGTTCAGATTGCCACACTGCATCAGGACATAGACGCAACTGTCAGCTGAGATCCCATAATGGTAGAGGTGGTAGAAGAACTAGTTGTAGAGAAGAATATTGTGGATCGAAAATATTTTTCAAGAATTATAGTGCAGTCGATAATAATGTTTACCGTAAGAGCATATCCACGACAAATTTAAACAAGTATGGAGAGTGAGCAACCATGAGGAACACCACTTGAAGTGAAGAAGTTTGATGACAGTTCACCATAAGCTCTAACTTAACCTGTGGTGTTCTAGTAGAGAGCTTGTATAAGGGTAATGTACATTTCTTGCACACATTTTATCGACATACACTGCGACAGAACCTCACGCTCGTATTCCGCTGTAATGTCGGACGCCGCAATGTGTGTCTGTGTTGCAAGTTCTGTCGTAGTGTGATTATGTGGCCTATACAGTCACGTCCAGGTCTGAAACATGACTGATTTTCTCTAGTCTGCTCTTCACGAGTGCTAGTTAGGCGTCTAAGAATAATCAAGTCTAACAATTTGGAAACTATTTTATTGAGACTAACTCCTCTGTGATTGTCACAAGAGGACTTCTGTTTTATTTGTGGACTGAGACAATCAATGATTGAGACCGGTCACATGGGATTATGCTAAGTTCCTAAGATTTGAGATATCAGTCAATCTAACTGTTTAAATTGAACTACGATCCATTGAAGTCCCTTGTGTGAATCTATCAGAATCCACTGTTCTCTCTCAAACCAGATATTTATAGTCATTCCAACTTCATGAAGATTCGGAGGACTTGGAAAGATTCGCTATTCAGGATGACTGGAGATCGTGGTCAACCGAATTGTGGCAGAATGCTAGTTGAACTAATCCGGTAAGTGTTCGGCTCATCGAAACATCTGAGTTGATAATGAATGGTGCAGCCAGGTGTCTTTGCTTTTCACTTAGTCTACATACTTAAGCACTGAAGTCGTCAGACAACATCACTAAACAAGAGAGCCTATGATTTTGGAGGAGGTTGAAATGCTTCACCTTGACTGAGCTGCAGCCATTGTGAGCGTAGACAGATACGACGAAGAGACAACGGCTAGTGTTCCTATCTTTCTGAGTTCCTGCATACTCGTTCAGTTGGTAAGCGCACACTGGTCTATCTACTGTGACTCAGTATAGGAGAGTTTTTCCTACGACGTAATGCTGTATCCACACCAGCGAGGCTACGGGAAGCAGCAACAGGACTTCGGGATGCAAGAAGAGTGAATCAATTTGCTTCTTTATCTTGGTGTAGCCAACTGTCCTATTTCCTAAAAGATGTTACAATGAAAGCTCTAACATATAGTTTGGAACGGGGTTTCAGGAGACTAGAAACGTTGACTCGCACCGTTTGCATTAGTGTTTCAAGGTGTTATTGGAATGTGAGAAGAGTAATTCGCTGAGAAAGAAGAGATGTTATGGTGTGTCGAAAAAATTTATTTGTGATGAATTCCATCGGCCGTGCTGTCACTGGTATGAGAGTGGATGTCATTTTATGGCTGCTGACACCGTGGAAAGTTGTTTCTTGAAGAACCAGAAAATTAAAGTAGATTGTTATTAGTCTTATCGACCAGGGAGCGTGACCGAAGAGCTCAGGGGACAACTGCTTGTGAGCGGTCTTGCACAGTTCTTTTATGAGACGATTTTGAAGTGCTAGCTACGCTCTCCAAGTGATCATACGGTCGGAGACGGATTGCGTTAGATTAGGTGAGAAGTGCCATTTTCATTGTCGATTTTTCAAACCTCTTCCTTCCTGGTGAGGAGTGCTTAGTAAGATTTTTATGCAAAACTTACAATGACAATCATACACTTATCATCGGAACTAGGATAATTTGTTCTGTTCGTAAACAAAAACGATGTATCCATATGACAAACTCCATATTCAGTCGAAGAACTTGAACATTTTATTTCACCAGCTTTTTAACAGAATGGTGCGATATCTAGTCCTCTAAAAAATGATTTGATAGAGGACTGGTGATTACCCTAAGGTTTGAATAAATTTAACTACTTCTTCACAAGATGATACAACATTCACTTCATTTTTTTAATGCGACAATATTTGACTAGTTTGATCAGTTAGTCCAACTAATTAACACCCATATCTGAAGATGAACGATGACGTATGAAAGATGTACTACTAATACAATTACAAAACTGAAAACCGATGTGATTTTAAAGAAAACCCTCTTTGTTGAGTCCGATTCTGTCGTTTTCAGACGTCAATGTGATCGTTACATAGTTTCTTGTTAGGAAGTGTCAAATATCTGTGAAGCTGTGGAGTGCATGATAGATTGACGTTAGTAACATAAGGAACGTCACATCAACTATTTTAGTGTTTCAGCGTTGAAGACATTTTATCAGTCTAAATGAAACAGGATGAACCTAAATCCTCGCTTAGTATGTTAAATATTGTTGAGTGAATAAACGTCTTTTTGATTCAAATGTATCAGCAGTATATAATTCCGCTTTTTTAATCATTAGCGTTTACCACTGTTTATATCGACCTTTATGAATGTGGTTTACTGTAAGATTGAGGTTAAAGTAAGTGAAAAGACACTCTGACCTGATTTTGGTTGTATTTCGCACTGTCCAACAACGTGTTTCAGTCAGCTTGAAGACACTAATGTTTCCTGTTGAATTTGATTTCATGTTATCAATTTTGATGATCAAATATTTTCGTATGAGCTATTAGATCCGTATGTGAACTCATGTGACATTGAGATGCATTGTTGATCATTTAGGTGGAACTAATATTTATACATATTTAGAGCAATATACGATACTGGTAGTCCTACATTTTCAGTGATAATACAATAAAGATTTTCTCCTTTTTCGAACTGTAACTAAAGGAAACCTCCTATGTAGCTTTATTGTT
Source organism: Schistosoma turkestanicum (assembly GCA_944470395.2). Lineage (NCBI taxonomy): Eukaryota > Metazoa > Platyhelminthes > Trematoda > Strigeidida > Schistosomatidae > Schistosoma > Schistosoma turkestanicum. The sequence continues at coordinate 36,780,337 of OX103974.1, read as the reverse complement.
TCATTGAATATATATGTTCAAAGTCTAGTTGGGGTAGCGTCTGCAGTTAAAATTGTCTTACTAAAGCTTGATTATTCGTTGTAGAAGTATTATTGAAGATCATACATTTAACGGTTTCTGCTTGAAATTACACAAACTATCGTGCAGTAAATAATATGGTATATGACTTAGATGGCCATTCTGTATTTCAATTGAATCCAGTTTATTGCATCCGAAATGGTTTCTTGCTTCTTTGTTTGGTGAAGAGATATCATCAATTGACATTAACTACATTCATAGGTACTTTAAGTATAGTGTTTTAGTAGCACAGGATTTGAAACTAATTTGAACCAATAATTTCACGTTCAATGAAACAAGTATAATAAACTATGTCTGATTGTTACACTTTGTGTAACTCAGCTAGAAGTTGAAAAAACCGTTTGTTTATTTGTTTCATGTAATGAGGATAAGCGATGCGAATTTGAGATGTTTAAGAAATAAAGGATGATGAATTAATTATAGTCCATCAAAATTAAATGCATATATGGTAAGCTGAGTGTGCGCTACGCGCACATAGGATTCATAGAACAGATGTAACGGATCAACATTTTCCAATCTCTCAGGCTTGACTTTCACAGCAAATTGAACGCAATCCATGAATTGGTTTTGTGCATGGTCTTTTGTATGCGAAGAGCTTGTTTACTCTTTGTGCATGCTGGAACCTACCGATGCGAAGACTGCTGTTAGCGAGCCGCATTTATCGGCTCATATCATATGTGGAGTCCATATTGTTCATCTGAATCAGAGTAGTATACAGTACTAAGTGAAGTGTCAGGAGAAAATGTCCTTTAGCCTATATTTAAAAATGGATTAGGTGAAAACATATGATCAAGTAAAATAAATCTATCGCAATGAAATTCGAATTGATTTTTCAGCAATAAGCGCCGGAGATAGATAGAATATACATTGGTGAAAGCATCCAACTGCGTCACAAGGCAAGAGCAAAGTGAAAAATTCTAGGAGAAATTAAAAGCGGAAGGAAAAGCAATACAGCAACCTGAGAAACAAAGACCGACACAAGAAGAATGAAGGTACATTATGCAGAACTGTAAAGGCAAACCCCGCACACAGAAGTGGGAGAATGGTTGTTGGGTCCCTATGCTTTAGTGGCGGTAACAGTTGCAAATAAGTAAGTAAGTCAATAGATTTGAATGAAACAATCGCAGAATAAAACTTCTTACCTGATCATGCCACTAAGTTACAGAAAACTTATTGAATCAAACAAAATATTCTGGTCAATGAAATTGAAAATAGCTAAATAATTGAGGTATTTCGTACCCTGAAATGAATCTCAAAATCAAATAATTTAAAGCAAAGTATATATTGCTATATTCGATGGCGGATTTGTTTCACAAATTTGAGTGTAATCGTTTATTCATTTTAAAAAAATAACAGTCTCAACTTATGAAAATGGAATAACAATGTGACTTACAAGCATGTGAGGCATATTCAGCGCTTTGATTGATAATTGATTCTTCTAGTAATACTCGATAATATTTAGATACCATAACCTAGGTTATTACTCTTTAGTAATATCAATCGTCATACTGATATCTTCATAACGACTGAATGACTCCGCAACGAATCCGATATGTGCAATACATGTAGCTCATTTATTATGTTTGAAACTGCATGAAAAAACATTCAATATGTAATCAAACAGATCACAGAATCCAACACTGTCAAATTATTAGTTGATTGCAGCTTAATACACATTGATTTTCAAGTTTCATTGGTGACTATTCATAAAGCTCATTTATTATATTTGAAAATGCATGAAAAAAATAAAATTTCTTGCATTGGAACTACCGATGATTATATTTTTGAAAGTCTCCTTTTTGTGTGCAAGAGAGCGATTTCCCTGTCAGTTATCGAAGTATTTTCGAAAGTCTCCTTATTGAGTGCAGTTGCTCAATTTCCCTGTCAGTAATCACTGGCTTGTGTCAGTGATTGACATTCATTTAACATATGAAGCTATCTTAGTTTGTCGCTCACTGTCGAATGGTGAATAACGCTGGCAATGTGGTCTAGAAGTTATGCGTTTACTTGCGAAACATAAAGTCTTATGTTTGATTTTTGCATGTAAGATTAGCGAACGATCAGTCTCACACTTTGAGGAAATAACCAGCCTGTCGTTTGAGTCTTCAAATAATGATCTTAGATTGTACTGTGATTTCAATGTGAATTTCTTAACCACATGACATACAGTCAACTTAAATATAGAATGTAAATATTTTATAAACTCATCCCAAGTCAAAGAAACATGCTGGGTTAACAAAAATTTACCGCACTTGAGTTATGACATATTATATTTATTTGCATTTTCAAATTACACAGCAAAGTTCATCTTAGCTGTAGTATACAGTGATTGTCATGAAAAAACATTACAAATATTTTTAAAGGTTTATTGTCTAACAAATAGAGGAGTATGTTTGGTAACGTACGAAACGTGTGTATCAATAAAATTAGACTGAACGTTCGTACTGTGATCTTATTTCGAATTATAGAACTCACAAATATTCTAAATGAAGTTACAGTCAAAGAAATGTGATAAATTTCTATTCTGTTGAAATTCACGAAATGAAATTATCGACTTTTAAATGTTCATACAGAATTAGGACTTATTCAGACCTCTCACCCATCGTAATTATTTGAAATAAAAGTCAGTGTGTAACGAAGTGAGAAAAAATTATGCATTTGCGTAAAGAGACAATGAACAAAAATAAATCACCAGAAGAATTCAAGTCAAGTAAACAACAACACTCAACTTCGCACGTACGTACATCAGTTGAAGTTATCAATTTACATAAGCACAGAGATGCAATTGATCGTTCTTATGACATAGTGGTAGACATAATTGAAGTATTAACAATGATGGGTAAAATGAGGGTCCGAAGTATGAATCAGTGATATAACTTTAGAAAAAGAAAGATAGAGAAGATGAGGAACCTGCGCCATTTCAATTGGTTTTGAGCCATGTTATTCAGGGGCTACAACTATCAATTACTATCACCTCACAGGCAATAAACAGATAGTCGACAACTTTCAATAACTTCAATGACTTCATTGATTTGTGCCGTCTTTAGGCCTGAACGCTCCTAACATTCTCATAAAGCAGTATAAATATATAGTAATTCCATAATTAGGTACAGATTCACCATAAAAAATCGAATAAGTAGGAAATAAAAATTATTAAATTCGAAATTGAAAAGCATCGGATGTTTCAGTAGCAGCTCATTCCGTAGGTCAAAACGCTGACAGTTGGACACCACGTCATGACACAGAAGATAACTAGTATTATATGGAATGGCATTTAACACAGTTGTGCGGCTCACAGATTCTGTCTACGTGAAAATCAGCGTTGATAAACGATGTTTCCCATAAATCTTATCCTTCCACACACAATTCACTACATTGTAATGATGTCAATATCGCAGTGAAAACACTCAAAACTGTGTACTACTCTGAGGTAGCTGCACAATATGAAGTTCACAGATATTATGATGCTTCTCTCACGTACTTAGGAGAATGAAGTTGAAGAAAGCTAGTGTATCAGCTGTCATTGTTTAGGTAGGTTCTTACATGCACAAGTGGAAAAGCAGCATCTCCCTATACAATACATCGTGCACCAACCTAATCACACTCGACAAATTAAGGATGAACAATGCAAAAATCAGAAATGTTTTACTGCATTCAACTGAAAACGAGAGAGCAAATAAAGACATGTGTGTCGAAAACGAGTTATGTTCTCAATATACTCCGGATTATCTGAAGTGGGAAAATCATGCAGCAAGATGCATCGATTGTACGCGTTTAACTATGTCACAGTTTGTATTAGACGCATTCTAACTGACATTTATATACAAATACACTGCAGATGCGGACAAATCATGCAACCACCGTACTGTTTGACTACCCGAATTGTCCTCAATATTTAAAATTTTGACAGAACCTGACAGCCAGCTATACGGTATAAAATTGCGAGAAAATCTGAACAAGACGTGTAATATTTATGTGAAATTGATCAGGCCGCATCTGTTTTGTGTATGTGGAAATCGCTATCTTTGTATCCAATAGGAAACGGTCATGGAAAAGAAATTTGAGAAATTCGTGTTAATTTAACCAGTACGAGAAGACGCCAGTAGGACTGCGGAATTCGGACGATGATGATCAGACGTTGTGGTGTGCTGAACTGGAGTATCGTTTTAAAAACCACTTCAAAAGTCTGGAGGAATTCCATAAAAAGACCAATGATCCGCAACCCTGATCCAATTACCAAAAACGTCCGTGACATAATTTTGACTCTTCACACAACACAACCAAACATCCTTAAAAGGTGTATGATGATGAATCATCCATCCTAATTTGACGGTCAGAGAATTGAAAGGCTTTACCAAGATGAAATAAAAATTGATGAGTTGTCCGCCAAATCCTCTGCCATCTCAACATCACAATTGACGCCGAAACCGAGGGAGAATCTATCATCAAAAATGGATCGAGGTAACGTAAATGATGACAAGAAAAACACCGCTTGAATGTACATGACGCGGAAATGTGAAAATATTAGAACAAATGTTCATTAGGAATTTTCGAAGAAAATCCATGTTTTGTGGCTGCACAGTGTATAACTGTTACTAAAAACATGAGTGAATACGGATAAAGGTTTATGTACTGTTCACTGGTTTGCGATTTTCCCATGACCTCATTACCATTATTTTCTCATCAAACGAAACGAGAACAAAGTAAACTGAGTGTGAGCATAAGTGGAAGTGAGATACGTTCACACCGAGGACACGAAAAGTGCAACCTTGCATCAGCTGAATTGCAAGATTGAAATATTGTTTCTTACTACTGTGAATTTACACTTGTTTTGCGAAACCACACAATTCATGGACTATATTCTGTTGATTAAATCAAAGTCGGGCCACACATTTTCAGTGTCATTTCAAATTAATTATTGCGTTAACGGTCAAACGAATCTTTTTAACACTGACATCCTTTCTTGTCGAGATTCTGAATTCCTTGTCACTAACGGAAGTCGAAAATCCCTGGTTGTTGAAATCTGACATGTCAATTATTTCGCATTTTGCTGAATGTAGCTGAGAATGTCTCTCGCTACTGACAAGGAAATTGTTGACGATTAATAATATTCTCATGATATCGACTTCACATTCTAGGTTAAGTCAACTTCTCTACGTACTACATGTCTGCCGGTCAATCGAAAAATCTCTGTCGTTTGCTTAAAAATCTCATAAAAATGAACTAACATCTCAACATTCATTCTATAATGCTAGATGGACAGACGTATTGTTGAAGAAACTTTCAATTTTGATCTGCTTAGTAAACGGTTCATGCTCAGTCATCATACATGTTTCATCTCAGTACCATCAACTAGCATCTTAGCAATATTCAGGCCGTCATTATAACCCTCAAACTCACTGTCATCTCTGGTGCGAAAGAAAAATCATGCATGCTCTTTGAAATTGCAGTGCCAAACATTCAAGCAATTTTTCTCAATATATTTACATAAGCCCTAGATGCTGGTATATATCTCAAAACCTGGAAAGTAACTTATGTTCTTCTTAAACATAAGTGTTGGCAGAAAGACGTGATTCAAAAATACAGATGAAATTTCTACGGTCAAACTTGAGTAGCGCATGGAATCAGCCACCAACAAAACTGTGCATGGCGAGTGGGTAACATGATTTTGTACAACACCTTAATGAAGCTCGCGGTTGCGCTGATTCATCTGTACGCGTGAACTCACTCTCACCATGCTTCCATATTACTGACTGTCCAGACATTTAATATGCAATAACTTCAAAGCCGCGTCCTTTTAATTTATTTGTTCATTAATTTCGTGGGTAGCATGCAATTCCTGTAATTGCATACAAATCTCCTTAGTTTCTACTTGAAATAGACAGTATGCATAGGGGGCCGATCGACAGTATTTAATTGTAAACTGGCTGATTAGAACGCACTTGACTGTCCTTGGCACAACTATATCAACACTTATTGACTATATTCTGTTGAGCAAATCAAAGTCAGGCCACACAATTTCAGTGTCATTTAAAATTGAATATTACGTTAACGCCCTAACGAATCTTTTTAACACTGACATCATTCTTGTGGAGATACTGAATTCCGTATCACACTGGGACTTATCATTGCTTGACGAAAATTCATGATATCACTAATAATCAGCGATATATTTAGTTAGTTCATGAGAAAACACTAGATCATTTATTATTTCAATTGATGTTATAGACTTTAACAAACAGATTTCAAAATGTTGTGTAGAAATAGTCACATGCGAATTCTGACGATTTGTTATTTCATCTGCTTTAATGTGTACGGAAATAATTTTTTGCAAGTTCAAATTTACCCTGGTTAACGTAACGTTACACCATCCTACAATACAGGTGAATGTGACCATTTCCACTCATTCTTCTCCCACTACATTCATTTTCTCTCTTCTTCAGTGACAATTATCAATATATGTTGATGTGAAAATTTACCTGAATAATTTTCATGTATAAGATGCAATTTTCCCATGACCTCATATGATAAGAAATATTACTGCGATCAGTTTCATTATGAAAATCAGAAACAAAATTAATATGCAGCAGAAGTGTATATATAGTGTTATTAGAAAGGGGGGATCTGATCAAAGTTTCTGTACTGTTCACTGGTTTGCGATTTTCCCATGACCTCATTACCATTATTTTCTCATCAAACGAAACGAGAACAAAGTAAACTGAGTGTGAGCATAAGTGGAAGTGAGATACGTTCACACCGAGGACACGAAAAGTGCAACCTTGCATCAGCTGAATTGCAAGATTGAAATATTGTTTCTTACTACTGTGAATTTACACTTGTTTTGCGAAACCACACAATTCATGGACTATATTCTGTTGATTAAATCAAAGTCGGGCCACACATTTTCAGTGTCATTTCAAATTAATTATTGCGTTAACGGTCAAACGAATCTTTTTAACACTGACATCCTTTCTTGTCGAGATTCTGAATTCCTTGTCACTAACGGAAGTCGAAAATCCCTGGTTGTTGAAATCTGACATGTCAATTATTTCGCATTTTGCTGAATGTAGCTGAGAATGTCTCTCGCTACTGACAAGGAAATTGTTGACGATTAATAATATTCTCATGATATCGACTTCACATTCTAGGTTAAGTCAACTTCTCTACGTACTACATGTCTGCCGGTCAATCGAAAAATCTCTGTCGTTTGCTTAAAAATCTCATAAAAATGAACTAACATCTCAACATTCATTCTATAATGCTAGATGGACAGACGTATTGTTGAAGAAACTTTCAATTTTGATCTGCTTAGTAAACGGTTCATGCTCAGTCATCATACATGTTTCATTTCAGTACCATCAACTAGCATCTTAGCAATATTCAGGCCGTCAATATAACCCTCAAACTCACTGTCATCTCTGGTGCGAAAGAAAAATCATGCATGCTCTTTGAAATTGCAGTGCCAAACATTCAAGCAATTTTTCTCAATATATTTACATAAGCCCTAGATGCTGGTATATATCTCAAAACCTGGAAAGTAACTTATGTTCTTCTTAAACATAAGTGTTGGCAGAAAGACGTGATTCAAAAATACAGATGAAATTTCTACGGTCAAACTTGAGTAGCGCATGGAATCAGCCACCAACAAAACTGTGCATGGCGAGTGGGTAACATGATTTTGTACAACACCTTAATGAAGCTCGCGGTTGCGCTGATTCATCTGTACGCGTGAACTCACTCTCACCATGCTTCCATATTACTGACTGTCCAGACATTTAATATGCAATAACTTCAAAGCCGCGTCCTTTTAATTTATTTGTTCATTAATTTCGTGGGTAGCATGCAATTCCTGTAATTGCATACAAATCTCCTTAGTTTCTACTTGAAATAGACAGTATGCATAGGGGGCCGATCGACAGTATTTAATTGTAAACTGGCTGATTAGAACGCACTTGACTGTCCTTGGCACAACTATATCAACACTTATTGACTATATTCTGTTGAGCAAATCAAAGTCAGGCCACACAATTTCAGTGTCATTTAAAATTGAATATTACGTTAACGCCCTAACGAATCTTTTTAACACTGACATCATTCTTGTGGAGATACTGAATTCCGTATCACACTGGGACTTATCATTGCTTGACGAAAATTCATGATATCACTAATAATCAGCGATATATTTAGTTAGTTCATGAGAAAACACTAGATCATTTATTATTTCAATTGATGTTATAGACTTTAACAAACAGATTTCAAAATGTTGTGTAGAAATAGTCACATGCGAATTCTGACGATTTGTTATTTCATCTGCTTTAATGTGTACGGAAATAATTTTTTGCAAGTTCAAATTTACCCTGGTTAACGTAACGTTACACCATCCTACAATACAGGTGAATGTGACCATTTCCACTCATTCTTCTCCCACTACATTCATTTTCTCTCTTCTTCAGTGACAATTATCAATATATGTTGATGTGAAAATTTACCTGAATAATTTTCATGTATAAGATGCAATTTTCCCATGACCTCATATGATAAGAAATATTACTGCGATCAGTTTCATTATGAAAATCAGAAACAAAATTAATATGCAGCAGAAGTGTATATATAGTGTTATTAGAAAGGGGGGATCTGATCAAAGTTTCTGTACTGTTCACTGGTTTGCGATTTTCCCATGACCTCATTACCATTATTTTCTCATCAAACGAAACGAGAACAAAGTAAACTGAGTGTGAGCATAAGTGGAAGTGAGATACGTTCACACCGAGGACACGAAAAGTGCAACCTTGCATCAGCTGAATTGCAAGATTGAAATATTGTTTCTTACTACTGTGAATTTACACTTGTTTTGCGAAACCACACAATTCATGGACTATATTCTGTTGATTAAATCAAAGTCGGGCCACACATTTTCAGTGTCATTTCAAATTGAATATTGAATATTTATTAAATTTCAGTAGTTTTTTACATGATACATTGTTCATTCGATTCATTTAATAAGCGAGAATATACGACTAGTTTGTTAGGTTGACGCTAGCTGATGAAATCCTGTCTCTGGTCTTCTGAAACGTCGCTCTTATCTGCATGTAGCTTAGTGGTTTAGGCATCGCATACTTTAGTTCTGGTATTTCGTATAGAAATGCGCTCTCTGGTTTACTCCTGTTTGTATCTGAGTACCTGGTTGATGAGTCAATCAGATATAAATACATATGTTAGAGGCACCTGGTATTAGCAGTTCAATATAATGCACATAGTCACAAAAAGAAATAAAACGACTGCATGTGTTTCCGTTGAAATTTTCGATTTGGTTCTCTTACACATAATACAAGGAAACTGATTCATTATTCTAGCTATGCCTGTTTTCTTTCTGTTATCAGCTTAAAAGCGATATCCTTATTCATAAATTTGGCTGATTAAATGAGGGGTAGTACAATCTGCTTAGAGGACGTTTGTTAGGCGAAACACGATTGGAAGTTTGCTGATAATATTTGATGGAAATCAGAAAACTGGGATGACGAAACCATAAACGTAAGACCGAGTCAGTGTGATTCATCACTAGAGCAATATCACCTGTAAGTATTAGGTATTCAGTCACAAGATTGTTTGAGCTCACAATCATAGTTTTAGACAAACCATATTATTAGGAAAAATGAGTTACTTGAATAGCTAGTTTGTGTGTCCTCGAATCACCTGAATTCCTTAAACAAATATTGAAAGAATCAAATTTCTGGCACTAATTACTAAGTAACGAATTTTCGTGATAAACTGTTCGGTTTTTCATTGCATAGTTAACAAGAACTACCTTATTACGCTGACAGCCTGATAACTCGAATAATTCAATCAATCGTGATGTAACACGCGCCCAATGACATCAAAATTTACTAATGTCAAACGGCTTGATAGACTTCGGGAAAGTAGAAAAGCATATTCATCAATAGCAAAACGCAGCATTGAAACTGGTCACATTATTGACATCAAAACAGCTTTCAAAATGTTGTGTAGAAATAGTCACATGCGAATTGTGAAGTTTATATTAGCCTTGACTATTTGTTAATTTAATCTGCTTTAATGTGTACGGAAATAATGTTTTGCAACTTCAAATTTAACCTGGTTAAAGTAACGTTACATCATCTTACAATACAGGTGAATGTGATCATTTCCACCTATTCTTCTCCTGCTACGTACATTTTCTCTTTTCTTCAGTGACAATTATCACTCTATTTTGATGTGAAAATTTACCTGAATAATTTTCCTGTACAAAATGCCTTCCGGAATGTGAAAATTCATGCAGTCATAAATAATCGCATCTCATTTGACTTTGTCAGCCATTGGGCGCTTTTATTCATGTGTGTGAATGCCCATCTCACTTGTTACATGTCTGTATTATTCTTGTCTGACTATCGATACCTTGTCATGCATTATCTATTCGAGTTGTCTCACAAGCCTTCTCCACTCTACTTCACTTTATTCGCCGATTCATATACTTGCTTGCATTTGGACGCTCGCATGACGATTTGATGTTTGAGTGCTATCAGTCTATAGTTCGATTTTGTGGTGTGCCAACATACATGCCAACGTACTCAACACTTCGAGTTCACCGTCAGAAGCTATTTAGTAGCGATTGTTTGGACGAGCTAATTACGAAGTCTTGGAACACATTAAATACGAAACTAGTGAAACATCGTCCAGCGCAAAATAAACAAGTTCTTTTAATTCAAAGTATATATTATTTCATGAAACTCTGATTAGAAAGCAAGCAGATAAAATTTTGAATGTTTATAGCATGAATGATATCAATGAAACAAATTGCATTCATTTATTTTTAGAAAGAAAATTAATCGCAGACAAATGAATATTTCAGTTGCATAAGTGTATTTCAGTTGCCCCTTCGATAGATGTTCGGAGACCTTGGACACTTTTCCTATAATACGAAAATTACGTAAAGAAACCAATGGTTAGATTTCTATACATTTCTCATGCATGATTGAATGCATACATTGTGTTGCGATTCTCCGATATTTGACTGAATAGAATTTTCATCGATATTCAGTAAAGCATACTATTCTTCATCAGGTAAGAACTGAGCATATTAATTTCTTTTCGATGACACAGAACATTCATAACATCTTCAGTTTCAATGTGAAGGAGATCAGGAGAGATTTGAACAATGAATATTTTCTATGAGTAGCATATGTAGGAAATCTTCGTTATGGACATGAATTAACACTTGAGAATAAAAAATAAAAAACTGACCTTACACAGTAACGCACAAGGCGGACAGTCTATTGTGGTGTTGTAAAAGTTATTTCCATCATAATGCAGCTGGATTATCCTACTTCCACCGTTCACAGGACAAGAAAAATAATCTTCGAAGAATTTTACTTCAAGACCGTTCTCGTGAGAGCATCGAAACTGAGAAAAGAATAATTCGAATTGATGAGAACAGAATAAGAAATTCGTTTTTGAAACAGAAATTGGAGAAGAATACTTTTACAACTTTACTGTTTCTTATACATTGAAAGACAGTTTATACGCAATGTAACGACTCATGTCGTACACAATGTCTTTCTGTGACTATACATGAACAATTTTTCAAAATATGAGATATATCATTTACTAACTTTGTGACAAGTTGCTCTGGCTGGATAGTTTATTCCATTCGTTCTTTCCCGCGAGTCTGTTTTTGTCATGTAATCACCGGTCAAACCCTGCTGAAAGCAGGCTGAATCGGAACCGAATTCTTCGTAGTATAGGTTTGTTGCGGAATTCTCGGCTATATAATAGACACATTTGTTATTTATGAACATTTTACATCGACGACAATTAAAATATCTCATTTATAGCAATCATAAACTATTATTACATATGATATTTAAACAGCGTGAGGCTTTCATTCAGTGTTTATAGTTGAGATGACTGAATGGTAGATTACGAAACCTTCATGCGCACTTCTGTCTACGTAGTTTGGTAGACCGTTATCACATACAAGGGATGCCGCACAAAACGGGCCAGTCAATTTCACTGCGTGTATCAATAATTTACGGAAATAATCTTACTGATGTAATAATAAGTATCACCGTTCAAGAAAGTTAACGTTTGTTCATCCAATAATTGTGTCTGTGTTATCGAAGCTGAGTGTTCAGCCTATACTGCACGCAAAGTCCAACAACATCGCATCTGACATCTTCGTTGTAATTTTGTATAATCTCTAATGGCTTATATTCTTTAGAATACAATCTCCATGTGGTCATAGCTATCTGGTGCAATAGATGTGTTACAACTAACTTATATATCATGTGAGTAGAGTTGTTCGCATCAGTGACTTGAATAAACATTTCTCACTATGATGGTTTGTCGTACAACCTAATACACTTTGACAATAATCAATGAGGATAATCATCATTTGTGTACACCCATATCTATGTATGTGTACACTCACAAATAATAAATTATATCAACCAACCTTTTTCAGAAGTGCAAACAGCTGCCCTTGTCTATAAGGAAACAATGGTGAATTCTGTATAAGGATTCATTCAGAATATCAACAAGCATTTTCATATTGAATAGTAAAAATCAATAACAAAGTACAAATGTACTGTTATTCGGGGTTTGTTTTTTTAAAATAGAAATCATGTAAAAAGCAGATGATCATAATCATATTCCTGCCACAGATTATTTTTATTTCATTTGACGATTATTAGACAATCAAGTGATACAGGTAAGTATACATGCATATAAATGTGTGAGGACAAGGTGTAAAGAGAAAATACATGAATATGTATTCATTTTGTTAGGTTCTCGTCGGACGCTCACAACGTGTATATTCATTGTCATCATCGTCTTATTGATGACGAATATTCCTAACAGTTATATTCTGCCTTCAGCTTTTACATTAGTCATCCCAACTAGATCAAACATAATTTGAGATGTAGTCAGATTTAAAGGGTAAATACATGGCATGAAATTGAAGCTTGTGAAATGAGGATTGCGTATCGAAATATATCATACGTACTGAGATGTCTAGCATACAGTCTTCCTCTGAATAAAAATTAAACATTAATAATCAGAGTAAATATGATTATGATGGAAAGAAAGAGATAATCGTATACTTATAAATAAGGAATCACGTATTATGTAGAATAACATGAATGAATCCGGTCAGTCACTTACAACGTAGAACTTCCTACCTACGTACATGAGTTCAGATTGCCACAAGCAAATAGACGCAACTGTCAGCTGAGATTCCATAATGGTAGAGGAGGTAGAAGAAGTGGTTGTAGAGAAGAATATTGTGGATCGAATATTTATTTCAAGAATTATAGTGCAGTCGATAATAATTTTTATCGTAAGAGCATATACACGAGAAATTTAAACAAGTATGGAGAGTGAGCAACCATGAGGGACACCACTTGAAGTAAAGAATTTTGATGACAGTTCACCATAAGCTCTAACTTAACCTGTGGTGTTCTTGTAGAGAGCTTGTAAAAGGGTAATGTAAATTTCTAGTACACATTTATTGACATACACTGTTACAGAACCTCACGCTCGAATGCCCGCTGTAATGTCGGACACCGCAATGTGTGTCTGTGTTGCAAGTTCTGTCGTTATGCGAAGTGAGCCGTCCGCAGTAACATACCTATGCAAAAATATACCAACTTACACTGACAACCATGCAATTATCATCGAAACCAGGATATTTTGTTCTGTCCGTAAACGAAAACGATGTATCGATACCACAAACTCCATATTCCCTCAAAGATTGTGAACACATGATTTCACCATCTTTTTCACAGAATGGTGCGATATCTAGTCCTCTAAAAAATAATTTGATAGAAGACTGTTAAATAACCCAAAGGTTTGAATGAATTTCACTACTTCTTCACAAGATGATACAACATTCGTTTTATTTTATAATTTGCGACAATGTTTGACTAGTTTGATTAGTTATCTCACAGAATTAGCACTCATATCTTAAGATGAACGATGACGTATGAAAGATGTACTACTAATACAAATACAAAACTGAAAAGCGATGTGATTTTAAAGAAAACCCTCTTTGTTGAGTCAAATTCTGTCGTTTTCAGACGTCAATAGGATCGTTCCATAGTTTATTGTCAGGAAGTGTCAAATATCTGTGAAGCTGTGCAGTGCAGGGTAGCTTGACCTCAGTAACATAAAGAACGTCACATCAACTATTTTAGTGTTTCAGTTTTAGTGTTTAAATCGTTATCTTTTACCACTGTTTATTTCAACCTCTAAGAATGTGGTTTACTGTAAGATGGAGGTTGAAGTAAGTGAGAAGACACTCTGACCTAACTTTCGTTGTATTTCGCACTGTCCAACAACGTGTTTCAGTCAGCTTGAAGATACTAATGTTTCCTGTTGAATTTGATTTCATGTTATCAATTTTGTTGATCAAATATTTTCGTATGAGCTATTAGGTCCGTATGTGAACTCATGTGACATTGAGATGCATTGTTGATCATTTAGGTGGAACTAATATTTATACATATTTAGAGCAATATATGATACTGGTCGTCCTACATTTTCAGTGATAATACAACGAAGCTTTTCTTCTGTTTTGAGCTGCAACTAAAGGAAATCTCTTATTTCACTTTATTCTTTCGCTGAATATTTAAGTCAAAATTCTAGTTGTGGTAGTGTCTGCAGTTAAAATTGTCTTACTAAAACTTAATTATTCGTTCGAGAAGTCTTATTGAAGATCGTACTTTTAACAGATTTGGGTTGAAATTACACAAACTATCAAGCAGTTAATTAAATGATATTCGAGTAAAGGAATTGTATTCTTGCATTACCTGCTTTTCCGTGATCTAATAAATTCATTACAGCTTTTCATCACAAAGTCACAACCCAGTCCTTTTCCCCATGTGAAGTCTTCGGCCATAGAGAAGTCGACATCGTAAAACCTTAAATAGATTGAAATACATGAAGAACAGTCAGATATAAAATGTAAAATGAAAGTAGGCCTATACTTACTTCATCTCTTGCTTTTCTTTGATTTTGAAAAGCACACATTACAAACTTAGAAAATTATTATCGTTTAAGATAAATACTACAGATGAATTATGACAAAGTGTCGATTCATCCGAAAATGTGTCTTGAAAAAGTTTTCGCTGTAGTAATTTAAATTCGATGAGTAGATAGTGCATCGAATTCGTAAAACCGATCGTATTGTTATTAATTTTGGGAAGGGTTTCACGCATTAACTGATGTCTCCAGTGATTTTTAAAAAGTAACTTATTTATGAGTCAATAAAAATTAGTAGGTATACAACATATTATTGTCAATTTGTTGACTATATTTCTATTGTTTATATTGTTTTAACTGATTGGTTCAGTGGCTTACTATCGTTAATCTACAACAGTTTACAAGGTCGATGAAAGATGATTTATATTTAGTTAAAGTTCAGAATCAAACTTTGAAATATCAGATATGAATCACTGTCAACTACCTATTTTCTGTCATAACGGTTTTGTTGCGAGACAACCTCTAGTTGCAAGTATCAAAGTATACTGATTTCTGATCACGTATTTGTTCGTGTCTTACACCGTGAAGGAATATTTATGGTCGAATGTGAGCAGCTTAATTACTATCATTGTTAATAAGTGAAAATATATATATATTTTTATTGATATATATATATATATATATATATATATATATGTATATATACGCACAACTTACGTTGTGTCCTTGAAGAAAGCTAGAGTGATTCTAGAAACAGGACTTTTACCTCGACTGGAATACGTCATCGCTTCGTTCTGAAAATTTCATAGTTTGTATAAAAAGCATTATCGAATAATCCACATATTTTAAAGTGTTTTAAATTATTATTCTTAGTTAACATAGATTGTTTGTTATTATTATCCAGTCTTTATATGCAATTTTCGCTTGCTTTGTGATGCTTATAATAATTTTGAAAAATCACGTCATTACCTTGACATTCAACATATTTTGTCGAAAAATAATTGGTTTATTTCGCTGAAAAGAACTCTGTATATGTAAACGTGTTAGAGGCTTATCCAGTCACAATTATTTGTGCATACTAGAATCCAATGTCCCAGTATTCATTTATATATTATTAATCTTTTCTCAGTATGTCCCTATTGTAAATACTACTTCTAATAAACTGAATCATTAAGTCATGCAATACATGCTATTGCGTGACATCATGTGATTGCAGAATTATTATACATGAGTTTTATTCTAAATGCTTTAGGCAATGATGAACGTATGATTGAGAACTACTTACTCCCATGATTCTATGACTTAGATGGCCATTCTGTATTTCGATTGAATCCAGTTTATTGCATCCGAAATGGTTTCTTGCTTCTTCCTTTAGTGAAAAGATATCATCGATTGACATCAAATACATTCATAGGTACTTTAAGTATAGTGTTTTAGTAGCACAGGATTCGAAACTAATTTGAACCAATAATTTCACGTTCAATGAAACAAGTATAATAAACTATGTCTGATTGTTACACTTTGTGTAACTCAGCTAGAAGTTGAAAAAACCGTTTGTTTATTTATTTCATATAATGAGGATAAGTGATGCAATGTTTAATTGTGTAGAGGAATAAAGGTGATTCAATTCAATGGGATGTACGATGATGAAGTTATCATAGTCCAACAAAATTATCTGAACATGTGATAAGCGGAGAATGAGCTACGCACAAATTAACTGCATTCATCCTGGTAGGATCCATAGAACATATGTAACGGATCAACATTTTCCAATCTCTCAGACTTGACTTTCACAGCAAATTGAACGAAATTCATGAATTGGTTTAGTGCATGGTCTTTTGTATGGGAATAGCTTGATTTTTCTTTGTGCATGCTGTAACCCATTCGAAGCAAAGACCGCTGTTACCGAGCGGTATTTATCGGCATTAGTTTCTATGAGTGAGCGTGAATGGTCATATCGTCCATCTGTATCATAGACGAATACAGTATTATGTGAAGTGTGAGGAGAACATTTTCTTTAGCTCATGTTTGAAAATAGTTTGTGTACAAACATATGAAGAAGTACAATTAATCTTTTGCAATGGAATTCGTTATATTATTTTCAGTGATGAGCACTGGAGGTGGATAGAAAATACATTGCGGTAAGCATCTAACTCTATGACAAGGCAAGAATCAAGTACAAACCTCGAAATCAAATGAAAAGCGCAGGGCCAAGAAACACATTAACTTGAGAAAAGGAGATAGACACAAGAAGAATGAACAAACATTATGCAGAACTGTGAAGGCTAACCCAGCACACAGAAGTGGAAAAATGGTTGTTGGCTCCCTATGATTCAGTGGCAGAAACAGTTGCAAATAAGTAGGTGAGTCAATAGATTTGAATGAAACAATCGCAAATAAAACTTCTAACCTGATCATGCCACTACGTTACAGACAACTTATTGAATCAAACAAAATATTCTAGTCAATGAAATCGTAAATAGCCAAATTATTGAGGTATTCAGTACTTTGAAATTCATCTCAAAATGAAACAATTTAAAGCAATAATATAGCGCGATATTGGATGGCGGATTTGTTTCACAAATTTGAGTGTAATCGTTTATTCATTTCAAAAAAATAACAGTCTCAACTTATGAAAATGGAATAACAATGTGACTTACAAGCATGTGAGGCAAAGCAAGCGCATTAACTTCTCTAGATTGGTAGCTTAAAAAATGTTAATCATAAACTTGGATTTAATTGAACAGATTCAAACGATTTATCTAAAAGGAAAACACCTAAATACTGTGGTTCAATATCCCATTTATTTGTTGAAATAAGTATGATACTTAATAGGTCATCGAAGGATCGAAATGTTTCAGTGACATGTAAAGAAATAAGTAACCGAGATTATTCAAGTCACATTTAAAAAAACAATATAAGGAAACAAAACATAATATCTTTAGTTGAACTACAAATATAATAGGTATGAACGTCACATCGATTTCGGTCAAGGTGTTGTGATGCAGATTAACACTTCACTGTGATATTTGTTTGTGTGATGGAGATAAGAAAAATACTTACATTCTGAAATGTAGTTGAGTTGAAAAAATACTAATTGTGAAATTTGAGTTTGTGTATGATAGTATGGTATTGTTGAGAATATCGTTCACTTTTATTGTTGATATCATTCACAGAATTACTAGTTTTAAGTGATAATAAGGTGGTGTACTTGTGCACTTAGTGTTCGTTGGCAAGTGTCTAGAACGCATCGACGACGATAGAGATAAGTTGGTATACACAGTTTTGCATGGATGTACACAGATTCGTGTTATTTTAACTAATGTGTCTTGTAGACTGTACGTACTTTGAAGTAGAGGATTGATAATTAATTCTTCTAGTAATACTATTGATTTACTCGATAATATTTAGATACCATAACCTAGGTTATTCAGTTCAAAATGTACTGTCAAGGAACAATGGAATGAACAAAACTTACAATACTTAGGAATAATGGAGAGAATGTTTGACGACTAGAACACTTACTCTTTAGTGATAACGATCTTCTTACTAATATCTTCATAACGACTGAATAAATTTTTAATGAATCCCTTACGAAAAAAAATAGCGAAACAATCATTTATTCGTTATGTGCAATTATGTTTATTGTTTAAGTTTCATTTTTTGAGCTGGATAGCTGTTTTCACATGAAAATTCCATCATCCATTTATAAACTTCAATTTCATTGTGAGCTTGTGAAAGAGATAAGTTGTTATTTAACTTTATAGAAAGTTCAAGTTTAGTGATAAAAAATAATAGTGGTACTTTTAGATGGACACTAAAACATTCAATATGTAATCAAACAGATCACAGAATCCAACACTGTCAAATTATTAGTTGATTGCAGCCTAATATACATTGATTTTCAAGTTTCTTTGGTGACTATTCATAAAGCTCATTTATCATGTTCGAAAATGCATGAAAAAAGTGAACTTCCCTACAATGGAACTACCGATGGTTGTATTTTCGAAAATCTCCTTTTTGTGTGCAAGAGAGCGATTTCCCTGTCAGTTATCACTGGCTTGTGTCAGTGATTGACATTCATTTAACATATAAAGCTATCGAAGATTGTCGCGCATGGTCGAATTTTAAATGACGCTGGCAATGTGGTCTACAATTTATGCGTTCACTGGCGAAACATGAAGTCTTATATTTGATTTTGCATGTAAGATTAGCGAACGATCAGTCTCACACTTCGAGCAAATAACCAGCCTGTCGTTTGAGTCTTCAAATAATGATCTTAGATTGTACCGTGATTTGAATGTGAATTTCTTAACCACATAACATACAGTCAACTTAAATATAGAATGTAAATATTTTATAAACTCATTCCAAGTCAAGTAAACATACTGGGTTAACAAAGTCATAATATTTTGTATAATCCATGAAGAAATTGCTTCAATGTGAATTTATTTACAGGTTCAGAAACGCTTGCAACCATCAACTTACTAATACATGGGCTATTTCATGTTTTGTCGTAGCTTCTACTTCATCTTTCTCTGTCATGATAAGTTCATTCGCCGTTTTACAATAATTTACTATACCTATGATGGGCCTAAATATATGGATCAAAATAAACACATCAGTTTCATTTTTAAAATGCATTTTGAAATTATACATCATAGTTTATGTTGGCTCTAGTATTCAGTGTTTGTCATGAAATAATATCACAAAATAATTTTAAAAGTTTATTGCTGAACTCTATAACGGAATATGTTCGGTAACGTAGTAAACGTGTGTATAAACAAAATTTGACTCAACATCTTTGATCTTATTTCGAATGATAGAACTCACAAATATTCTAGATGAAGTTTCAGTCAAAGAAATGTGAAAAATTTCTATTCTGTTGAAATAATCTAAATGAAATTGATGACTTTTAAATGTTCATACAGCATTGAGACTTATTCTGACCTCTGACCTATCGTAATTATTTGAAATAAAAGTCAGTGTGTAACGAAGTGAGAAAAAATTATGCTCAGGCGAAAAGAGACAATGAACAAAAATAAATCACCAGTAGAATTCAAGTCAAGTAAACAACAACACTCAACTTGGCACGTACGTACATCAGTTGAACTTGTCAATTTACATAAGCACAGAGATGCAGTTGTCAGTTCTTATGACATAGTGGTAGACATAGTTGAAGTTTTCACAGTAATGGGTAAAATGAGCGTTCGAAGTATGAATCAGTGATATAACTTTAGAAAAAGAAAGACAGAGATGATGAGGAGTTCAGAAGGTTGAAAACTCATAGAACACAATGAGTGAGAGAACCTGCGCCATTTCAATTGGTTTTGAGACATGTTATTCTGGGGCTACAACTATCAATTACTATCACCTCACAGGCAACAACCAGATAGTCGACAACCTTCAACAGGGCTCAGTCAAATGACCTCAATGACTTCACTGATTTGTGCCTTCTTAAGGCCTTACCGCTCCTAACATTCTTACAACATTCATCCATTGATCTGCCCTCCCGTTTCCTAAAGATACCATTGCTTACCTGCTTGTTCAGTATTAAAGTGAAATACTGAACAATAATTCACACTTGAAAAATTAGATGAGCAATTTACTGAAGGGATATATATATATATACTGAATGAAAATAGTGTACCTCTGTGATTCCGGGTCCCTGATGCAAAAGCCACCCCATGCAAATGTATTTACGTCGCATTCATGAGAAATGTTATGCTTCACAAGTATTATCAACTCGTTTGGCGCTATTCCTTCTCCATCCTCATACTCCTGCCAAGTTTCAGCATATTTACGATGATAACATCCCTGAAAATTTTGAAATGAAACAAAATCTAACATTTAATTTTAGATCATTCAGTGTTGTCTATCAACGTCATCATTGATTTTACTGCTTTTGTGTCCAAATTTGTCAACCTATTCCGTTTCTGAGGCAAAATTATTATGAATAGAAATGTTGTTCATTTATTAAATTTTAGAAATTTCTCACAATATATGCAAAAATCATATATACATCGATCATTAATTCAGTTTTATTTTATTTCCGTTTCCTACGATAGTATTAATTGAAATGCTGTATTGTTATATCACAACAAATGCACATTTGCTTCTTCTAAAAAAAATTAGGAATGGATCATTTTTCTATCACTGTGATGAATTTGGAATCATCATCTGAGTTCCCTCACGACTATGAGAGTAAGAATAGAATTCAGGACATCGGCCCTTGCGTGTGAATACTTAAAGTTTACAGTGACGAGTCAGGTTTCGTCAGTGTAAATGATTACCAGCCACCTCACAATGCTGTGAGCACTGATTCACACTCGACACGGCTGAAAAGTACTATCCAAGTTTTCTCATCAGAATTTAACGCCCTTTGACTTTAACTTACAAACAAGCTCAAAACTGACATGCAGTGCTTTCAGGTGGTCTAACGTTGATGGAATATTGACTAAAGTGTTGTTAAACCATCTAGCCTAGGTACTCTCAGCTGAACTATATATCTTTTGCATGTTAAAATCATAATGAATTTATTTTATTTGTGATAAACAAATTTAGTCTTATTCAGTCTTTTCCTGAAAAACTGAATATCTGAAGAAAGTTTTGAAAGTGTTCTGTTACTCACAAGAACTATACATGACTATAGTCAACAATTTACTGGTAACTTGATACAAGCCGCTTCAGAACAACAATCAGAATGTACAGCATCAGGGATAAATGAAAGTAAAATCTTATTCAAATTTAAAGACTGTTGATTTAAAAGCATCCATTATTCATAAGTCTCGATTAGAAAAACAATTTCAAACCGTTGGTTCAAGTTTTACAAGTCTCTGATCTCAACTAATTTGAGAGTACTAATTAGTAGTAGCAACAAATAATTCAAAATAACCATAAATGAAGTCACTTAGTATATATAAATTCCTGTTCTCCACATTCACTTACCTTCATATACTTATCAGGAATAAGTAGACCACCACATTCTAAATGACTTTTACAATGTACCCGATGACAGTACGGTCTATCTTTATTAATAGACGTGTATTTCGGTTGATCCTCTTCACAATGTCTAAAATATCAATCAATCCATTATAACAAAATCAAACTATTTGAATTGTTTGGATTTATAAATAAACGACTAACATTATTTTGCATTAACAAAATATACATTGTCACCTTTAGTAATACATTTATGTTTAAAATTAAAATTAAAATAAACACAGGGTTGGACTCCACTGTTGGTCACTCCTTCTACTCAAAGGTCCAAGAATTTCCACAGGAAGCTGGTCACTACTTTTGGAGCACATTTCACGATATTTTTAATTGAAGTTCATGGAGATTAGTTTATTTTTGCACATTTTGAAACCATCAGTTGCTTGTTTGTATTTTTGTTTTCAATCTATCGTTAGACGTTGAAAATGGAACGCATGTAGAAATAGGTCAGATGAATTAAGTCATGCAAAACTAGCCGACATTAAGATGATTAGTCTACGATTTTACAATAAAAAGTGGAAAATGATGTACCGGCCATGTACTTCACTTAACCGATATTATTATCAATACTAAAAACACTAACTGAACCATAATTTTCATTATTTTCAAATTATTTCAATACACATTATCAACATTGGTTACAAAGATGACACATTTATAATTTTACCTTTCAACAAACATATTCTGCTTGGCATTTGTCTTAACAATCAACGCTTTCTCCCAATATCTGGAAGCACTTTCAATTGCTGTCTGTTGTGGCATAAATTTGAATGTACAACATGAATTAGTTATGCAATTAGTGCTAGAAATGTATACTTGACAAAAACCCAAACTATATTTATTCATTTCAGATTATGGACTAATTGCCAACTATTGATAAGTCTTCCTAAACACATGTGCATTCTGCGCAGATCACTTCAGTATTTAAATATATATACGCTATGATCACTACTATTTTGTCAAGAATTTCCAAAACATGCTTGATCGAGCCATCGCAGTAAGACTGAGAGTTCGATGTTTATTACAAAATAATGTCAAAAAATGAAAAGTATGATTACCAATACTTTTATGTTGCCTTACAAACTTTACTCTTTTGACTGATATTTCAGTTTCAATGTATAGGTATCAACCTACTTAATTCAACTTCTCGTCTATCAACATCATGTAACACATGAGACAAACCTATTTTTTTCTTCATATCTGTACTTCTTCATTTGTTGGCTATATTACTAAAATTTACTTTAATTTTAGTTGTCACCATGAATTTGAACTTGACTTACTAACGGTATTGTCTACTTCATCAAGACACGTTACACAGTACATTGGTTATGTACATATATCCATTTACAGTTGCTTATTTGCTGCCTTTATTCCTCCTTCTTTCTTCCCTTCTCAGGACCCTATTATTGTTGGAACATCCATGGTGCATGGTTTGTGCGGTTGCCTAGGCAAAAGCCTGTATAAAGCACTTTCCGATCGACACTTTTCAACAAACAAACTACTGCATCGTGCTAACCAGCCAAGACGTTTACTGTTTGCATAATCATTTTGTGCCCCCCAAATGAAAATATGACTGTTTGAAACTGTTCAAGTCAGCGATGTGATGTAAATATGCTGTCTGAGACAGACTCGTATTTTTAACCTAACTTCATTGATCTTTCACGGTTAATGTGAAAGCATTTGTAACTATTTGACTTAGCCTGTAAACCGGCATGCCTCGTGTAACATGCTGATATAGGAGAATGAAAAACAATAATAATATTAATAATAATAATAGTAATAATACCTTCAGGTTAGAAGTTTAATAAAAGATAAATATAGTGGTAAAAACGAAAAATGCGCCTTCGATTTAACTACTATCCTCTATCGATGTCTGCTGATAATGTTCATAACGTAGTGATAGTACCGGAAAACTCCTCACACGATGCAAGTATGCTAAAAGAACTGATCAACTGCATAACCTAAAATCACTTTGAGTATTCAGACAAGATGTTACTCGTGTGATGGAACGAATTATGATGTATATTGTAAGGAAGTATCATTTGAAGATAGGAGTACGCTTCATATCGTACAATAAAGAATGAATGATTAGTAAAAGATATTGTTATTTGAAATACGAGAAACATCTTTTGACGAAAATTCTCCCATCATACATTATTTAGGTTATTTATATTACAAATGATCTCGATCAATCACCAAAGATGATCAGAATATGGCAACATATGGAGGGGTTGAGATTCTAAAACTGATCATTCCACGGTTATAGCTGACACGTAACGAGGATAAAGAGCGCTATTCCAGCATAGAATTTACGGAAACCCAACACACACAAAAATTCAAGGTTTAGAAACACTAACAACTCCGCCAGTAGAAACTTCAGTGCTACTGCCGGTCCCAAGCCCGGGTAAAGTAGGAGGGTTAGACATGGGGTCGGCGACCCCATTCCGTCGAAAACTAACTTGCCAAAAGAACGGTAACCAGAAAAATTATTTCAAACAATTCTAACTCTGCCATGTGAGTTGGAGGAAGAATTATGACGTCTCGTGATGAAAGCCGAGTTCCCTCGGAAGTCACGGACCCGATGCCTCTTCTGACAACCAGAGCAACCATTTTTTTAGGTACATGGAACGTTCGTACATTGTGGGAGACTGGAAGACTATTTCAAGTTGCGGCAGAAATGAAAAGATACAACCTCGAGGTGCTTGGAATCAGTGAAACGCATTGGACACAGGTAGGACAACTGAGACTAGCTTCAGGGGAACTGCTGTTATACTCTGGTCATGTAGAGGAAAATGCTTCACATACACAAGGAGTTGCACTGATGCTATCCGAACATGAACAAAAGGAACTGATAGGATGGGAATCTCATGGACACGGGATCATTAAAGCATCTTTCAAATTAAAGAAACAGGTTAATACAATGAACGTCATCCAATGTTATACACCTATCAATGACTACAATGACGACGTTAAAGATCGATTCTACAAAAGGCTGCAGTCAATCGTCGAGAAATGTTCACCAAAGGATTTGACGATTCTCATGGGAGAGTTGAATGCCAAGGTTGGAATGGACAACACTGGATATGAAGACATCATGGGACGACATGGACTGGGAGAAATGAACGAAAACGGTGAGAGATTTTCAAACCTATGTGCCTTCAACAGACTGGTCATCGGTGGCACAATATTCCCGCACAAACGCATACACAAAGCTACATGAATTTCACCGGACCACACTACTCAAAACCAGATTCATCATATCTGTATAAACAAAACGTTCAGAAGGACTATGGAGGATGTGAGAACCAGGAGAGGAGCTGATGTAGCCTCAGATCACCATTTGCTGTTCTCCAAAATGAAAATGAAGCTAAAGAAGCACTGGACAGCGGGACAGACAGCACCAAACAGGTTTATTACGGCCTTTCTTCGGGATACTGTAAAGCTCAACGAATTCAAGATAGGCCTCACCAATAGGTTCCAGTCCTTTCAGGATCTACTCGATGGAGAGGACACAACATTGGAGAACAATTGGAAAGGGATTAAGGAGGCAATCACTTCAACATGTCACGAGGTTCTGGGTCACAAGAAGTACCATCACAAGGAATGGATCTCTGTTGATACTCTCACTCAAATTGAAGAAAGGAGGAACAAGAAGGCAGCAATCAGTCAATCACCAGAACAAGAGCAGAGATAGTTAAGGCATAAGCTGAAAACAAAAAAGCAAACAGGGAAGTGAAGAAGAGCATCAGAGCTGACAAACGAAAATATGTGGAAGATCTAGCAATGACGGCGGAAAAGGCTGCAAGAGAAGGAAACATGAGACAAATTTTACGAAACGACGAATAAGCTGGCCGGAAACTATCGTAAACCAGAACGATCAGTGAAAAGTAAGGAAGGCAAAGTAATCAGCAACACTAAACAACAGCGAAATAGGTGGGTCGAGCAATTTAAAGAACTACTGAATCGACCAGCTCCACTGAACACACCCAACATCGAAGCAGCATCCAAGGACCTCCCAATTAATATTGGCGCACCTACGATTGAGGAGATCAGTATGGCCATCAGACAAATCAAGAGCGGCAAAGCAGCAGGACCAGACAACTTTCCAGCAGAGGCAATGAAAGCAGATGTAGAAGCAACTGCGAAAATATTTCACATCCTCTTCAAGAAGATTTGGGATGAGGAACAAGTACTATCAGATTGGAAAGAAGGATACCTGATCAAAATACCAAAGAAAGGCGATCTGATCAAGTGTCAGAACTACAGAGGCATCACTCTTCTTTCAATACCAGGCAAAGTCTTCAACAGGGTATCGTTAAACAGAATGAAGGACTTCGCAGACGTCCAACTTCGAGATCAACAGACCCGATTTCGTGAGAATCGATCGTGTACTGACCGAACAACTACATTACGGATCATTGTGGAACAATCAATTGAATGGAACTCACCACTCTACATCAACTTCATCGACTACGAGAAAGCATTCGATAGTGTGGATAGGAAAACACTGTGGAGTGTTCTTCGACACTACGGTGTGCCTGAGAAAACAGTCAACAGCATACGGAATTCTTATGATGGATTCAACTGCAAAATCGTACACGAAGGACAGCTAACAGACTCTTTTGAGGTGAAGACCGGTGTCAGGAAAGGTTGCTTACTCTCACCCTTTTTCTTTCTTCTGGTGATCGACTGGATTATGTAAACGTCAACATCTGGAGGGAAGCACGGTATCAACTGGACAGTTATGACGCAGCTGGACAATCCGGACTTTGCAGATGACCTGGCTCTTCTATCGCACACTCAACAACAAATGCAAGAGAAGACGACCAGTGTAGCAGTAGCCTCTGCAGCAGTAGGACTCAACATACATAAAGGAAAAGGCGAAATTCTTCGATGCAACACAACATGCACAAACCAAATCACTCTTGATGGAGATGCCATGGAGGACGTTACCACCTTTACATATCTGGGCAGTATCATCGACAACCAAGGTGGATCAGATGCAGATGTGAGGGCACGGATTGGCAAAGCAAGGGCTGCATTTTTACAGTTGAAAAATATCTGGAACTCCAAACAACTTTCAATCAAAACCAAAATCAGGATATTCAATACAAATGTCAAGACAGTTCCACTGTATGGAGCGTAAACATGGAGAACTACGAAAGCCATCATCCAGAAAATACAAGTGTTTATTAACAGTTGTCTTTGCAAAATACTTCGTATTCGTTGGCCAGACACCATCAGCAACAACGAACTGTGGGAGAGAACGAGTCAGATTCCAGTGGAGGAGGAAATCGGGAAGAAGCGTTGGAAGTGGATATGACACACACTACGAAATGCACCTAAATGCATCACGAGACAAGCCCTCACATGGAACCTTCGAGGCAAAAGGAAAAGAGGAAGGTCAAGTAATACGTTACGCCGAGAAATAGAGAAAGATATCAGAGGAATGAACGAACATTGGACAGAATTGGAGAGCGAATCCCAGGACTGAGTCGGTTGGAGAAAACTGGTGGGCAGCCTATGCTCCATTGGGGGTAACAGGCGTAAGTAAGTAAGCAAGTAAGTAAGTAAGTATGTGTGTAAGAAACACTAAAATCATTCTAACTGATTAGCTACCACCGTAAGAGTAGAAAAAGTCTTCTTCCGTCAGAACTAATGACAGCTAACTGCGATGATCGAAATTCACCAGTATTGATGTGACTGATGGTGTTCTGAAAACCTAAACTACAATGTGACAAACCAGAATGATCATATGAGCAGTTGTATAGATGAAAAGGTGAAGCTTTAGAGGGCTCGTATTTAGCGAAAATTAGCACTGACAAAATGCATGAAAATACCGCTTTCTGAAGTAAAACAAAAAGCGAGAATCGGTCATTAATCGCCTGCGTCAAAAGTCATTGATGCACACTTCTATTTTACGAATAATGGCGAATGCAGATGAAGAAGGCTAGTGTCACAGCTGTCTTTGTATCGGTTAGTCCTCACATGCACAAATGGAAAAATAGTTTGCTGTATGTACCTGAAATCGAGAGAACGGCAAAACACGCAGGTGTTCAAAAACACTTATGTTCGCTAGATACTCCGGGTCAGCTGACTGTTCACTATCGAAAATATCGTTCTATGGCAGAGAATGAATAAACTTGTGTTCGCAAATCCGGAAAAAATGATGTAGGCGATCAGGACCCACTGCTGAATTGGAAGCATGAAATACTGAAGGGCAAAACAAAAGTGGAAGACCGAAGAACACACTTGGCTTAGGTCTGGTGATGGGTAATGATCGATGAAACCAGGAAATGAAACAGGTGGTAGTCGAAGATCATCACTATCCAAAAATCGATAGCTCTTCCTATGTATGTGAGCTCGGTGCATAAACTGCCAATAGTCTGAGTCTAAAATAGTGCTTAGCATAATTATCGTGAAGTCAGTACGAATTATGTCAGATTGCAAACTGAAGTGAACTATATTATTTTGCGAAGTCATATTCATGCATATGGATAGAGTATCAAAAATTCAGAGTGATTACTGTCCTAACTGTGATTCGCTTTTCGGCTGTGGCAACTTACTCAGCAGATCGTTTGTCATGTGAGTAGTGAAGAAACACACCTTGATTATATATATATATATATATATATATATATATATATATATATATATATATATATATATCAAGAGTTTAGATCCGACAAGGGTAGTCAGAATAAAAATTGTACTGTACTGCACTGTACTGTTTATATCCTGCCATCGCTATAGTGATGCTAATTTCATTC
Source organism: Schistosoma turkestanicum (assembly GCA_944470395.2). Lineage (NCBI taxonomy): Eukaryota > Metazoa > Platyhelminthes > Trematoda > Strigeidida > Schistosomatidae > Schistosoma > Schistosoma turkestanicum. The sequence goes on along the minus strand of OX103974.1, from coordinate 36,751,502 downwards.
TTAACAAAATATTAACCTTTATGCTTTTTCTCTGTCATCATATTGTTCATTTAAAACAAGTCAGAAGAATAATGAATCTTTGAATGTTAAAAATCATATTAAGATTAGCATGCATTGAATGAATAATATTTGCCATTATTCGTCATTCAATTTCGATTAAGATTAGGAACTAACCACGATTTGTGCAGCAGCATCACTATTAATGACTGTTCTGTCATAATATGTGGTAATTTTCAAATGTTGCCGACCAAAATAGCGTTTATTTATGGAACCAGAGTGAACACCAAAACTCTGAAAAAAAATTAGAAAATAAAAACAAACTGAAAACGTACCGGTTCCTCCAATTTAGGAAGTCGACAAACGTGTTCAGAATTATTGCCGAACAATAGAAATATGATACAAAATATTGCTGCGATCAGTTTCATTATGAAAATCAGAAACAAAATTAATATGCAGCAGAAGTGTATATATAGTGTTATTAGAAAGGGGGGATCTGATCAAAGTTTCTGTACTGTTCACTGGTTCGCAATTTTCCCATGACCTCATTACTATTATTCTCTCATCAAACGAAACGAGAACAAAGTAAACTGAGTGTGAGCATAAGTGGAAGTGAGATACGTTCACACCGAGGACACGGAAAGTGCAACCTTGCCTCAGTTGAATCGCAAGATTGAAATATTGTTTCTTACTACTGTGAATTTACACTTGTTTTGCGAAACCACACAATTCATGGACTATAATCTGTTGATTAAATCAAAGTCGGGCCACACATTTTCAGTGTCATTTCAAATTAATTATTGCGTTAACTGTCAAACGAAGCTTTTTAACACTGACATCCTTTTTTGTCGAGATTCCGAATTCCTTATCACTAATGGTAGTCGAAAATCTCTGGTTGTTGAAATCTGACATGTCAATTATTTCGCATTTTGCTGAATGTAGCTGAGAATGTCTCTCGCTACTGACAAGGAAATTGTTGACGATTAATAATATTCTCATGATATCGACTTCACATTCTAGGTTAAGTCAACTTCTCTACCTACTACATGTTTGTAGAACTTCTTAATGAAGCTCGCGGTTGCGCTGATTCATCTGTACGCGTGAACTGGCAGATTAGACGCACTTCACTGTCCTGACTTTCACAATGCCAAGACGTCATTAAGCAAGATGCACCGACTGTACGCGCTTATGTTTGTATTAGACGCATTCTAACTGACTTTTATGCAAGAATTCATTACACTTGTGGGCACGTCACGCAGAAACCGTACTGTTTGACTACCTGAATTGTCCTCAATATTTATAATATTGGTGGAACCTGACAGCTATCTATACGGAATAAAATTGTCAGAAAAAGACATGTTGTATTTATGTGAAATCGATCAGGCCGACATGACTTTTTTTATGACTTTTTCTGTTGACATTTTTGGTATTTTATTTGATTCCAATTTGAGATTTTTATCATTGTATATTGTTATTATTTCTATATTTTGTACTTATATTGAAGTTTTTGTGTTTTCTTCTGATCTGTATATATGTTGTTTAAATTTGATCTTTAATATGGCTACAGTCATATTTGGAATGATCCGGTAGCAGTTGGACTTAACGTCACTTATTCATCTTTGTTGTTTACTCTTCGGAGTAATTGTAACCTGGAAGGTGTATTGATTCCAGGTACTGCTTTGTATTTCCATGTTTTTATTGATAAAGACACTTTCTCCTAGAATTTTTGCTTTATCGGGACCTTGGACTGGGAGAAACGAGTTCAGGAGTGCACCTATTGGAACCCACTGGAACGGCCACCGTAGAAATCCATTTACATATTCTCATGTGACAATGATCTCATTGAGCTGATGCTTTCATATTTCAAACATTTTCCTTAAAAATCTCTGATAATAGGAATTTATGAACGCTTCTCGAAGCTGTACTCGTTTGGTGGATATTTTTCAGCTAACGGTCAGTGCTGTTGAAATTCAGGAAAGCATCGCTCTTTCGCATATTTCTTTTGTGGTGTTTGATGGTGACTACTAAGCACTAATTTTGCTAGTAGATATACATCATTTCATCATTAATAGCCTATTCGAAATTCTTTGTAGCTACAATCAATATCTTTTTATTGGACATTTGATTTGAGTTTATGGAAGTCGCTATCTATGTATCTAATGAGAAACGGTCATGGATAAGTAATTTTCGTGGAAATTGTGATTATCTCGACCAACATTTCATGTTTAGCTCCGCCAGTAGAACCTTCGGTGCTACTGCCGGTCCCAAGCCCGGGTAAAGTAGGAGGGTTGGACATGGGGTCGGCGACCACATTCCGTCGAAAACTAACTTACCAAAAAAACGCTAACCAGAAAAATTATTTCAAACAATTTTAACTCTGCCCTGGGAGTTGGAGGATGAATTATGACGTCGCATGTTAAAAGCCGAGTTCCCTCGGAAGTCAAGGGGCCGATGCCTCTTCTGACAACCAGAGAAACCATTTATTTAGGTACATGGAACGTTCGTACATTGTGGGAGACTGGAAGACTATTTCAAGTTGCGGCAGAAATGAAAAGATACAACCTCGAGGTGCTTGGAATCAGTGAAACACATTGGACACAGGTAGGACAACTGAGACTAGCTTCGGGAGAAATGCTGTTATACTCTGATCATGAAGAAGAAATGCTTCACAAACACAACGAGTTGCACTGTCTATACTAGTGTCTGTAATGGCAAATTCATACTACTCCTGAAACGTGCATTCTGGTTTTATGACGAGACAGTTGAAAATATTTCAACATTTGTAGAGCTCTTCACAACGATTGATTAGTAAAAATGTGTTGGGAAAATCCATGGCTGTGATTGGCTGCTGTGTATTTTAGTATGCTTTTTTCTTAACTGTCTCAAGGACGTTCTTATGTTGTATAAATAAACGAGAGTTGTATGCTTGATTGTACTGTGATTGCTGGGTGTTTGTAAAATATACTTCTACGCTTACAAAGTCTTTTCACTTCAGCCTCGGATTCAGGGTAGCCTCCCTGGAAGCTGGTAAAAGTCTCGTTCGCGTTTATCGACTAAGGTAAACTCGTAATAGCCTCAAGCATACTAAGTGACGAACTTATCAAAATCTGACTGCATAACAAGTCCTGAATGAAGGCGTGGTGAAACCACGTTGCTAGATTTTGATAATTATATACGGTGTGGTAGAATGTACGACACAGATTGAAATTCGAGAATTTCATGTTATTTTTAAACAGTACAGAAAGACGCCAGTATGACTGCCTAATCTGGATCGCGGAATTTGATTTGTGTTGATCCGACGTTGTGGTGTGCTGAACTGGAGTATCATTTTACAAAGCACTGCACAAAATCTGGAGGAATTTGATAACCAAAACGATGCTCCCCGACCCTGATCCAGTTGACCGAATCCTCCGTCACATAATTTTGACTCTTCACACAACACAGCCAAACATCCTTGAAAGGTGTGTGATGATGAATCACCCATCCTTATTTGACGGTCAGAGAGTTCAAGGGCTTTATAAAGAGGACATAAAAATTGATGACTCTTCACGGCGAATCCCCCTCCGACTCAACATCACACTTAAAGACGAGACCGACGGAGAAGCTTTCGTCAAACATGGATGGCTGGCACGACCAACACTGCTTCATTGGGAATTTTTGAAGATAAAGCATGTTTTGTGGCTGCGCAGTGTCTATGTGTTACTTAAATCAAGTGTGAATATGATAAATGTTTCTGTACTCTACACTGGTTTGCAATTTTCCCATGACCTCATTATCATTATTCTCTCATCAAACGAAACGAGAACAAAGTGAACTGAGAGTAAGCATAAGTGGGAGTGAGATACGTTCACACCGAGGACACGGAAAGTGCAACCTTGCCTCAGTTGAATCGCAAGATTGAAATATTGTTTCTTACTACTGTGAATTTACACTTCTTTTGCGAAACCACACAATTCATGGACTATATTCTGTTGATTAAATCAAAGCCAGGCTACACATTTTTCAGTGTCATTTCAAATTAATTATTGCGTTAACTGTCAAACGAATCTTTTTAACACTGACATCCTTTCTTGTCGAGATTCCGAATTCCTTATCACTAATGGTAGTCGAAAATCTCTGGTTGTTGAAATCTGACATGTCAATTATTTTGCATTTTGCTGAATGTAGCTGAGAATGTCTCTCGCTACTGACAAAGAAATTGTTGACGATTAGTAATATTCTCATCTCAGTACCATCAACTAGCATCTTAGCAATTTTCAGTCGTTCCTTATCACTGAAACGTATAATGAACATCCTAAACTTCTCATTGTTTTATGAAAATTCATGAAGTCAATAAAAATAATCTATATATTCATTTGGTTCATAATAAAATGCTAGATCATTTATCATTTCAATTGATGTAATCGATTGTTACAATCATGAAGTCATTTCGAAGATATTGAAAATGCTTATTATCTACATTACTATTATTCCTAGATTTTATATATATACACATCAACATATGATTATAATTTTCAAATTGATAATATCTTTCTTACTTATGTAACCGGTGTAAGATTTCAAAAGTTAAGGCAAATGTTTACACCTGTTTCAATTAGTAATTCGATAACATAAGTAGCCTACTACTCATTTCACCAATACTATTTGTATTTTATTGATTTATTGATTTATGTACATCATATTAATGTTATTTTTGTAATCTGCATCTCCAAAACATATTACATAATGCTTATTCATCTTCCATAAATGTATCGACTCTTTGAAAAATGAGCATATAATCATTTTGTAATCGATGTGCAAATCTCTTTTCATTTTTTGGCTTAAATATAAATATCATAGCAAACGGATCAAGTAACAACAATATGAGATGTTGAGTTGTAATGGGTCATTTATTGTTCAGATCACATGACTTGACCCACTTGTCATTTGACCTTATCAACCATTCGGCGCTTTTATTCATGTGTGTGAATGCCCATCTCGCTTGTTACATGTCTGTCTTATTCTTGTCTGAATGTCGATTACATATCATGCTTAATATATTCGAGTTTTCTCACGAGCCTTCTCCACTCCACTTCACTTTATTCGCGATTCATTTACTTGCTTGCTTTCGGACGCTCGCATGACGATTTGATGTTTGAGTGCTATAAGTCTATAGTTCGATTTTGTGGTGTGCCCACATACATGCCAACGTACTCAACACTACCACTTCACCGTCAGACGCTTTTTAGTAGCGATTGTCTGGACGAGCGAATTACGAAGTCTTAGAACACGTTGAATACCGACAGTCACAAAACTAGTGAAACATCGTCCAGAGCAAACTAAACAAGTTCTATTTATTCAAAGTATATATTACTTTATGAAACTCTGATTAAAAAACGCAAGCAGCAAATTTTGAATGTTTATCACATGAATGATATGAATGAAACAAATTGCATTAATTTATTTTTAAAAAGGAAAATAATCACAGATAAATGAATATTTCGGTTAAATAAGTGCATTTCAGTTGCGCTTTCAATCGATGTGCGAAGACCTTGGACACTTTTCCTATAATACGAAAAATACGTAAAGAAACCAATAGTTAGAATTATATACATTTCTCATGCATGAATAAACATGTATAATGTTCTGCGGTTCGTTACGGACATGAATGAATACTTGATAGGAAAAAATAAAAAAACTGACCTTACACAGTGATTGACAAGGCGGACAGTCTATTGTGGTATTGAGAAACTTATTTCCTTCATGATGCAGCTGGATAATCCTACTTCCACCGTCCACAGGGCAAGGATAAAACTTTCTTTCAATCCTACTTCAAGACTGTTCTCGGGAGATCATCGAAACTGAGAAAGGAATCATTCGAATTGATGAGAATGGAATGTGTAATTCGTTTTCGAAACAGAAATTGGAGAAAAATACTTTTACAACTTCACCGTTTCTAATACATTGAAAGACAGTTTATGAGCAATGCAACGACTCACGTCGTACATAATGTCTTTCTGTGACTCCGTATGAAGAATTTTTCAAAATATGAGATATATCATTTACTTACTTTGTGACAAGTTACCCTGGCTGAATAGTTCAATCCATTCGTTCATTTCCCCTAGTTGTCCATTGTTGTCGTGTAATCACCAGTCACACCCAGCGTATAGCTTTCAATTGGTGTTTGTAGATGAGATGATTGAATGGTAGATTACGAAACCTTCATGCGCACTTCTGTCTATGGAGTTCTGTCGACCTTGATCATATACAGGAGATGCTACGCAAAACGAACTAGTTAATTGCACTACGCATATATCAATAATTTGCGGAAACATTTTACCTGATGTATTAATTTGTATCACCGTTCAAGAAAAGTAACTTTTTTTCATCCATTTATTCCGTCTCTGTTATCGAAGCTAAGTCTTCAGCCTATACTGCACACAAAGTCCAACAATATCTCATCTGACCTCTTCGTTGTGATTTCGCATAATGTCTAATGGCTTATATTATTTAGAATAAAATCCACATGTGGTAATAGCTATCTAGTGCGATAGATGTGTTACAACCAACTTATATATTATGTGAGTAGAGTTGTTTGCATCAGTGACTTGAATAATCATTTCTCACTATGATGGTTTGTCGTACAACCCTATGCACTTTCTTCGAATGAAGTTTGACAAAATCAATGAAGATAATCATCATTTGTGTAAACGTATACCTAAGTATGTTCACACTCTCAAATAAAACATTGTATCAACAAAACTTTTCCAGAAGTGGAAACAGCTGCACGTATCCATAAGGAAGATATGGTGAATTTTGTGTAAGGATTCATTCAGAATACCAAATAACATTTTCATATGGATTCGTATAAATCATTAATAAAGTACAAATGTACTGTTATAGAAATAGAAATCATGTAAAAAACAGATGATCATAATCATATTCCTGCCACAGATTATTTTTATTTCATTTGACGATTATTAGACAATCAATTGACAGAAGTAAGTGTAAATGTAAATAAATGATTGTGGACAAGGCTTAAAGAGTAAATACATGAATATGTATTCTTTTTGTTAGGTTCTCGTCGGACGCTCACATTGTGTATATTCATTGTCATCATCGTCCTATTGACGACGAATATTCCTAACAGTTATATTCTGTCTTCAGTTTTTACAGTAGTCATCACAACTAGATCAATAATATTTCAAAATGTAGTCAGATTTAAAGGGTAAATACATGGCATGAAATTGAGGCTTGTGACATGAGGATTGCGTATCGAAATATATCATACGTACTGAGATGTCTAGCATACAGTTTTCCTCTGAATAAAAATTAAACATTATTAATCAGAATAAATATGATTATGATGGAAAAAAAGAGATAATAGTTTAGTTATAAATAAGGAGTCACGTATACTGCAGAAAAACATGAATGAATCCGATCAGTCACTTACAACGTAGAACTCCCTACCTACGTACATGAGTTCAGATTTCCACACTGCATCAGCACATAGACACAATTGTCAGCTGAACGACTGGTTGTAGAGAAAAATATTGGGGATCGAAAATATTAAAGTGCAGTCCATTATGATTATAACCCTAATGCCGTATTCACGACAAATTTAAACAAGTATGGAGAGTGGACAACCTTGTCGTACGCCACTTGAATTAAAGAAGTTTGATGAGAGATAACCATAACCTTTAACTCAACCTGTTGTGTTCGAGTAGAGAGCTTGTAAAAGGGTAATGTACTTCTCTGGTAAACATTTTAATGACATACACTGCCACAGAGCCCTAAGCTGGATGTAGTCAAGTGCCGCTCTATGTTAGGATGCCTAATAAATCTGTCTGTGTTCCAAGACCTGTCGTATTGTGAACATGTGGTCTGTATAGTCACGTCCAGGTCTGCAGTCTGCGCTTCACGAGCACTACTTAGGCGTCTGATAATAATCGAGGCTAACCATTTGAAGACCATATTATTGAGACTGACTCTTCTATGATTGTCGCAGGAGGACTTCTGTTCTACTTTAAAGACTGAGACAATCAGTGATTGAGACCGGTCGAATGCGATTATGCTTAGTTTTCAAGATCGAAGTTCTAAGATATAAGATCTCATTCAATGCAAATGGTGAAACTGGACTACAGTCCTTAAAATTCTCACAGGTCAGTTTATCAGGACACCTGTTCTCCTTTGCCTTTGCAACTTCATCAAGATTCCTAATACCGGCTTCCTTGATAATTCAGGACGATTGTCTATAATTACCTGTGACTAATGCCATTTACATCTCACTTGCTTTTGCCACCCACCACTGTTCGCGATCATTGCGTCTGCCTTTTATCAGTTTGTGAATAAGCTGAGTTTGCTTTCCATCATTTTCAAAGCCGGGTGGGACACGGTGACTAGCATTCGGTGGATGCCACAGCTTTTTTCTTGCCATATGTTTTACCTTAGTTTCAAATACCACTGCTGATTCCACAGCCTTTTTACTATCATTCCAACCGGCTACCTCGATCGGAATCACTGAAGTTGCCACTCAACTGGTTCTCTAGTTGCTCCTGAAATATATTCTTAGCTCTGCTATCAGCAAGCAGAATCCTAAGATGTTTTCTCGCGGTGGCTGTACTACATCCAGTGAGTCGCAAACAAATACGTGCTCGCACTGAAGCATGAGCAAAATCTAAACATTTGCATCAGAACGAGTGACAATTCCCTACTGAACTCCTCCATTGGTGGCTAATGTCGATGTGATCTAGTGGTTTCCGGTGTTGTCACGACTTTGGGGTTCGCTAGGTCAAAAGAATGTTCTCCTCATGCATAAAGTTAGTGTTTGCTACAAGTGGGTATCTCTCTGAGCATACTTGCATCAGACGTTTGCCATTATTTATTCTTGGAGCCGCGATACCGTGAGTTCCACTCAGGTGTATTTCTTTTTCTCTCGGCCTGCCTGCTTGAGCATTGAAGTTACAAGCAAATAATATTATACCAAACTGCAGTCATTGTGAGCGTAGACAGATACTAAGAAGTGACAACGATGAGTGTCCGTATCTTCATGAGTTATTGTTGCTCTAGTCAGTTGATCAGCGCACAGGCAGCAGGTCTTCCAAAAACACGGAGGGAAAATGGAGTTGCTTCTTTATCTCGAAATGGAGAGGTCAAGTGAATAATACCACTCGGATCTTGTGTGCACCTTTTCGAGACGCGGCATAGAAGAAAAGTTACGGGGTGTAGGTAAGATTTCGTTGTGATCGATTCGGTTAGCCGTGCTGTCACTGGTATGAAGTCGAATGTCACTTCCCAGCTGCCCACATTGTGGAAGGTTGTTTCCTAAAGAACCTGTAAATAAAATTAAGTCAGTTTTAGTCTCAGAGACCTTTGAGCGTGACCGCAGAGCTCAGTGGTCAACTGCTTGTGACCGATCACACCCAGTCTTTTTACGAGACGTTTTTTAAGTGGTAGCTCCGCTCTTTTTTGAGTGATTTTACGGCCAGAGACGGATTGCGTAAGATAAGATGACGTGTGACATTTTTATTTTCGATATTTCCAACTTTGTCTGCAAGCATGGCTGCAGATGCTGGTTGTCCGAGAGAAAGGATTCAGTGCTTTCATACCACTCTACTGTTGGTCGTATGACATTGCCCTGAGAACTTTAGTAGCTGCTTTTAGTCTCATCGTTCCCCAATCGACCTGCTTGACATGATAGAACATAGATAAACATATACTCGGTCGTGTCATGATGATAGGCAAGCTCGACCGCCAAGTTAAGGTACCAGTACAGTCAGGACGTGAATGAATTAGGAATTAGTGAATTGAATTGGCTGTTGAATATAATTTTCAAATTGTTTGCATATGTTATAGTAAGATGTGAATTTTTATTGATCAGAAAGCCGCCTTTATCCACATCATTCAACTATTATTATTTGTAAGATAAATGGTTTTAAAGATTGTAGATTTTCATTGCAATCATGACAACAAGCACTCTCTTGATATATTACAGCCTACAGTGCTGTTAAGATCCTCATGATGATCGAAAATTAATCAATTCATGAATTCATTAATAACTGTGAATAATCTACTTACCTAATTAGCCTCACATCGAAACTCAGTGAATAGAATTCACAATCGGCATTTGAGTCATACTATAGAACATACGAAATATAAAACTAAGCGTTAGATACCCATGTATAAAATTATGCGGAACAATGTAGAAATAGAAAATCGTAAAGAGTAGAACAAGTGAAATTAAGAGATCGGTGTCCATTACGGTTTGACAAAATACATTACTAACAGTTAAAAAAGGTGTAAAACTTGGCAGATGAAGAAGATTATTCTAGTTAAGAAAGATTATCAGTTTGTTAATACTCCGCAAAATATGTATTCTCATCATTCACATAGTCAGTTGAATTTCGAATATAAAAACAAATTATTATTTCTTAAGAACGTCTCATTTTACACAAAAAGGTGCACTGATAATGTCCAAAGAAGTTGGAAAAAACCCAAACAATAAAAATAATTTACTATGGTTGACATTGTGATTGTGTATTCTATCAGATAAATTTAGTACGTTGTCATCCTATACAGATTGCTTTGGATGAGTGGTCATGATGAATGTACAAAGAGTGTAGAAACAATATAGCTCTTAGTGGAACTCGGAAATCGCTTTTCGGACTATTTTAAAAGCATTCTCTCTCCGGATGATCCATCATCGCAGAAATGATGATCACTTACAGGCTCAAACTAAGTACCACTATAGTTTGCAGTGCCTCAACATATATTCTAGTTCTCTTACATCTAACTTTGTTAAGCCCTTTCGATTAATTTATTTAACCAAGCCATTTGTATAGCAACAACTCATATGTAACATTGGTATTTTTTATTATCTGGTTTGTATGAGCTTGTACGACTGAGCATTGTTTACGCCTGCGCGCTTACTCATCCTTTTCGCTTTAATGTTAATCTCCTAATATCCCCATGAACTCACATGATTTGTATCGCTTGCTTTTGACCTTGTCAATCATTCGTCGCTTTACGTTTTTCTTTTTGCTTTGAGGGTTCCATTTGAAGGCTCGTGTCGTGACGCTGTTAGATGCTTTCCTCAATGTTTGCCCTATCCACTTCCACCGCTTCTTCCCGATTTCCTGTCCCACTGGAATCTGGTTTGCTTTCTCCTAACGTTCGTTGTTGCTCATCGTTTCTGGTCAACGAATACGAAGTATTTTGCGAAGACAGCTGTTAATAAACTCTTGTATCTTCTGGATGATGTCTTTGGTATTTCGCCATGTTTACGCTCCATACAGTAGAACTGTCTTGACATTTGTATTGAATATCCTGATTTTGGTTTTGATTGAAAGTTGTTTGGAGTTCCAGATATTTTTCACCTGTTGAAATGCAGCCCTTGCTTTGCTAATTCGTGCCCTCACATCTGCATCTGATCCACCTTGGTTGTCGATGATACTGCCCGGATATGTAAAGGTGGTAACGTCCTCCATGGCATCTCCATCAAGAGTGATTTGGTTTGTGCATGTTGTGTTGCATCGAAGAATTTCGCCTTTTCCTTTATATATGTTGAAACCTACTGCTGCAGAGGCTTCTGCTACACTGGTCGTCTTCTCTTGCATTTGTTGTTGAGTGTGCGATAGAAGAGCCAGGTCATCTGCAAAGTCCGGATTGTCCAGCTGCGTCATAACTGTCCAGTTGATACCGTGCTTCCCTCCAGATGTTGACGTTTACATAATCCAGTCGATCACCAGAAGAAAGAAAAAGGGTGAGAGTAAGCAACCTTTCCTGACACCGGTCTTCACCTCAAAAGAGTCTGTTAGCTGTCCTTCGTGTACGATTTTGCAGTTGAATCAATCATAAGAATTCCGTATGCTGTTGACTGTTTTCTCAGGCACGCCGTAGTGTCGAAGAACACTCCACAGTGTTTTCCTATCCACACTATCGAATGCTTTCTCGTAGTCGATGAAGTTGATGTAGAGTGGTGAGTTCCATTCAATTGATTGTTCCACAATGATCCGTAATGTAGTTGTTCGGTCAGTACACGATCGATTCTCACGAAATCGGGTCTGTTGATCTCGAAGTTGGGCGTCTACGAAGTCTTCCATTTTGTTTAACAATACCCTGTTGAAGACTTTGCCTGGTATTGAAAGAAGAGTGATGCCTCTGTAGTTCTCACACTTGCTCAGGTCGCCTTTCTTTGGTATTTTGATCAGGTATCCTTCTTTCCAATCTGATGGTACTTGTTCCTCATCCCAAATCTTCTTGAAGAGGATGTGAAATATTTTCGCAGTTGCTTCTACATCTGCTTTCATTGCCTCTGCTGGAATGTTGTCTGGTCATGCTGCTTTGCCGCTCTTGATTTGTCTGATGGCCATACTGATCTCCTCAATCGTAGGTGCGCCAATATTAATTGGGAGATCCGTGGATGCTGCTTCGATGTTGGGTGTGTTCAGTGGAGCTGGTCGATTCAATAGTTCCTTGAAGTGCTCGACCCACCTATTTCGCTGTTGTTCAGTTTTGCTGATTACTTTGCCTTCCTTACTTTTCACTGGTCGTTCTGGTTTACGATAGTTTCCGGCCAGCTTATTCGTCGTTTCGTACAATTGTCTCATGTTTCCTTCTCTTGCAGCCTTTTCCGCCGTCATTGCTAGATCTTCCACATATTTTGGTTTGTCAGCTCTGATGTTCTTCTTCACTTCCCTGTTTGCTTCTGTGTATGCAGTTTGTGCGGTGACTTTCTCCGCTCTTGTTCGGCTGACATTGATTACTGCCTTCTTGTTCCTCCTTTCTTCAATTTGAGTGAGAGTATCAACAGAGATCCATTCCTTGTGATGGTACTTCTTGTGACCCAGAACCTCGTGACATGTTGAAGTGATTGCCTCCTTAATCCCTTTCCAATTGTTCTCCAATGTTGTGTCCTCTCCATCGAGTAGATCCTGAAAGGCATGGAACCTATTGGTGAGGGCTATCTTGAATTCGTTGAGCTTAACAGTATCCCGAAGAAAGGCCGTAATAAACCTGTTTGGTGCTGTCTGTCCCGCTGTCCAGTGCTTCTTTAGCTTCATTTTCATTTTGGCGACCAGCAAATGGTGATCTGAGGCTATATCAGCTCCTCTCCTGGTTCTCACATCTTCCATGGTCCTTCTGAACATCTTGTTGATACAGATATGGTCAATTTGGTTTTGAGTAGTGTGGTCCGGTGAAATCCATGTGGCTTTGTGTATGCGTTTGTGCGGGAATATTGTGCCACCGATGACCAGTCTGTTGAAAGCACGTAGGTTTGCAAATCTCTCACCGTTTTCGTTCCTTTCTCCCAGTCCATGTCGTCCCATGATGTCTTCATATCCAGTGTTGTCCATTCCAACCTTGGCATTCAACTCTCCCATGAGAATCGTCAAATCCTTTGGTGAACATTTCTCGACGATTGACTGCAGCCTTTTGTAGAATCGATCTTTAACGTCGTCATTGTAGTCATTGGTAGGTGTATAACATTGGATGACGTTCATTGTATTAACCTGTTTCTTTATTTTGAAAGATGATTTATGATCCCGTGTCCATGAGATTCCCATCCTATCAGTGCCTTTTGTGCATGTTTGGACAGCATCAGTGCAACTACTTGTGTATGTGAAGCATTTTCCTCTTCGTGACCAGAGTATAACAGCAGTTCCCCTGAAGCTAGTCTCAGTTGTCCTACCTGTGTCCAATGTGTTTCACTGATTCCAAGCACCTCGAGGTTGTATCTTTTCATTTCTGCCGCAACTTGAAATAGTCTTCCAGTCTCACACAATGTACGAACGTTCCATGTACCTAAAAAAATGTTTGCTCCGGTTGTCAGAAGTGGCATCGGCCCCTTGACTTCCGAGGGAACTCGGCTTTTAACATGCGACGTCATAATTCATCCTCCAACTCCCAGGGCAGAGTCAGAATTGTTTGAATTAATTTTTCTGGTCAGCGTTTTTTGGCAAGTTAGTTTTTGACGGATTGGGGTCGCCGACCCCATGTCCAACCCTCCTACTTTACCCGGGCTTGGGACCGGCAGTAGCCTCGAAGTTTCTTCTGGCGTAGTTAATATTATATTACATTGACAAAATATACATTGTCACATTTAGTAATACATTTCTGTTTAAAATTAAAAATAAAATAACACATAACTCAGGTTTGGACTTCACTGGTGTTTACTTCTTCTCCCCAGATCTCCGAGAATTTTCACACGAAGCCAGTCACTAATTTTGTAGCACATTTCACTATATTTTCAATTGGAAATTAGTTGGAAATGGATACTTGACAAAACTTCAAACTACATGCAATCGTTTTGGAATATGAACAAATTGCCAACCATTGATCAGTCTTATTAAACACATGTGCATTCTACGCAGATCACTTCAATATTTAAATATATATATGCTACGATCGCTACTCTTCTGTCAATACTACCCGACACTTGCTTATTCAGACAATTGCAGTAAGAGTCAGAAGTCAATGTTTGATTACAAAATAATGTTAGACAATATAAATATAATTTTCAATGCGTTTACTTTGTTTAACAAACTTTACTGTTCCTACTGATATTTCAGTTTCAGTGTAAATATATCAAGCTTCTTACTTCAACTTCTCTTCTATCAACATCACGTAACACATTGGAGAAATCTTTTCTTCTTCATTTCTGAACTTCTTCATTTGTTGGCTATATTACTAAAATTTACTTTCATTTTGCGGTGACCAAGAATTTGAACTTGAGTTACAAACAGTATTGTCTACTTCATCAAGACAGGTTACACAGTACATTGATTATATACATTTATCCATTTACAGTTGCTTTTTTGCTGCCTCTTTCCCTCTTCCTTTCCTCCCTTCTCTGCACCGTATTCATAATGGAACACCCATGGTGCTTTTAGGCAAGATGCACCGTTCGTGCGCTTGTCTTGGCCATAGCTTGTATAAATCACTTTCCGATCGACACTTTCCAACAAACTAACCCATGCATCGTGCTGAACAGCCAAGACGTTTACTGATTGCCTAATCGTTTTGTGCCCACCAATAGAAAATGTGACTGTATGAAACTGTTCAAGTCGGTGACATGATGTAAATATGCTGTCTGAGACAGACTCGTATGTTTAACCTTACTTTATTGACCTTACACGGTTGATATGAAAGCATTTGTAAGTATTTGATCTAGCCTGTAAACTAGCATGCCTCGTGTAACATGCTGTTATAGGAGAATAAAAACAACAATGATATAAATAATAATATTTCAATTTAGAAGTTTTAATAACAGAGAAATATAGTGGACAGAAAGAAAAATGCGCCCTTGATTCCACTACTATCCTCTATCGATATCTGCAAATAATGTTCTTAGCGTAGTGATAGTATCAGAAAACTGCTCACACAATGTTTTGAATATACTGACGGTATTCATGACTCAGTTGCTCAATGGATGATGAGATTTCGTTTGAATCCAAAGCAATAGGTTTTGATTTGTGTGTAATCATTTACCCTAAGGAGCAGATGAGAAGTCTTCAAATACACTGCTAATCTCTATCGATGTCTGTCGAAGAAATCAATAATAAATAATCATTATTTGTCTTTGAAAACGCAAGCAAGACGTCAGTTATTAGATGGAACGTATTATGAGATATATTGTAAGGAGGTATCAATTGAAGATAGGAGAAAGTTTCATATCGTACATTAAAGTATGAATGATTAATAGAAGATATTGTTATTTGCAATACAAAGAACATCTTTCGACGAAACTTCTCCCATCATACACTATTTAGGTTATTAATATTATAAATGTTATCGATCAATCACAAAAGATTATCAGAATATGACATCATATCGACCTTGTTCCGAAACGATGGGATTTACCACAGATCATTTTACGGTTAGAGCTGACATGTAACGAGCATAAAGAGCGATAGTCCAGCATAGAATTTACAAAACCAAAACACACAAAAATTCATGGTTTAGAAACACTAACTACACAAAATCATTCTAACTGATTAGCTACCACCGTAAGAGTAAAAAAAGTCTTCTACCGTCAGAACTAATGACAGCTTACTGCGAAATTCATTAGTATTGATGTGACTGATGGTGTTCTGAAAACCTAAACTACAATGTGAGAAACCGGATTGATTATATGAGCAGTTGTAAAAATGAAAAGGTGAAGCTTAAGAGGGCTCGTAATAAGCGAAAATTAGCACTGAAAATATGCATTAAACTACCGCTTTCTGTAGTAAAACAAAGAGAAAAAATCCGTCATGAATCGCTTGCATCAAAAGTTATCGATGCACCCTACTATCTCACGCATAAAGGCGAATGCAGACGAAGAAGGCTAGTGTCACCGCTGTCTTTGTATCTCTGTGTTTGAACACGCGCAAATCGAAACGCAACATCATCCTATGCAGTACGTCGCGCATCAACTCGATCACAATCGACAAAATACGTTTTGAAATCCGGAAACAATGCTGTAGGTGATGAGGATCCACTGCTGAATTCATCCAACGTCATGACCAGGCATGTGCGAAATGTACGAAATACTGAGGGGTAAAACAAAGAGGAAGACCGAAGAACACATTTGTCTAAGTTCTGGTAATGGACAATGATCGATGAAACCAGGCATCGAAACAGGTGGTCGTCCAAAGATTGACAGGTCTTTTTATGTATGTGAGTTCAGTGCATAAACTACCACTAATCTGAGTCTAAAACAGTGCTTAGCATAATTATCGTGAAGTCATTGCGAATGATATCAGATTGCTTACTGAAGTGAACTATATTATTTCGCGAAGTCATATTCATGCATATGGATAGAGTATCAAAATTCCGAATGATTACTATCCTAACTGTGATTCGCTTTTCGGCTGTGGCATGTAAAAGCTGAAGAAACACATCCTGATTATATATATATATATATACATATATATCAAGAGTTAGGTTCCGACATATAGCTGTAGCAAGCAATACCGATTTCAAGGAAAGTCAGAATAAACATTTTACTGTTATTTAAACCCTGCCATCGCTACAGTGATGCTAATTTCATTTCATACAAAATATTGAACTTTATGCTCTTTCTCTGTCATCATATTGTTCATTTAAAACAAGTCACAAGAACAATGAATCAATGAATGTTAAAAAAACATATTAAGATTAGCATGCATTGAATGAATACCATTTGCCATTATTAGTCATTCAATTTCGATTAAAAACCATTCTAATATTAGGAACTAACCACGATTTGCGCAATACCTTCACTATTAATCACTGTTTTCTCATAATACGTTGTAATGTTCAAATTTCCACATAGCGTTTATTAATAATGCCTGAGTAAACACTTGAAAAAGAACAGTTGAAAATTAATACAAACTGTGAACGTACCGGTTCATCCAACTCAGGAAGTACACAAACGTGTTCAGAATTATTGCTGAACAACAGAAATATTAAAGAAATACTATTATGATCACCGTCATTAGGGAAATCATGAATAAAACAAAATAAGAAATAAAATAGCCTATATACTATTATTAAACGTACACATCACTGCTTGCGAAATTCCCATGACCTGATAACCATTATTTTCTGTGGTGTTTGAATTAACTAGTGACTTCTTGTTGTTGTTGAATGCTTGATTTCGAATTCTTAATACAATACATTCGTTTGTGCTCATCCTACAGTTCTTGATTCACATACTTCAAATCATCATATTGGCGTCGCGATGTAGCTTGTAATGGAACAGTTAGATATTCATTCTACTTCTAAAGCTTTTGATGTTTATTTGCAAAGGTTTGAAATCTGGAGTATGACCAGGAAAGATGTCAAAGATGATACATTCGTGGCTCATTTCCTGACATTCATCGGAAAAGAAGCGTACCGCTTATTAAAAACTTTGGCATATCCAGAAAAACCTATCTCACTTCCCTATGCAATGCTTAAGGAGTTATTATTGAATCATGTAAAGTGCCCTGGTTTTGAATGCCGTGAAAGGGCGAAATTTCATAAGATGATTCGTCAAAAAGACCAAAATGTTAAGGAATTCATTCTTGAATTGCAGAAACAAGCTGTCAAATGTAATTTTGTTGATCAACTTCATGTGCAGCTGAGAGACCGATTAATTGCAGGAATTTACATACCTAGTTTGAAAGAGAGCTGTTAAGAATGTCAAATTGTTCCTTTCAAGATGTTAGAGCTGCGTGCATTAACTATGAGGCGTTGAATGAACTTGATATTCAGTTGATGAAGATTTCCAATACTTTGATTAGTTTTCACGATGAAAAACAATCTCAGGGTCAATCAAAATTGTGTTCGTTTAACAGTGGTTCCTATTCTCCTGTAAATATGAACGGTAAAGAATTACAAAGGAAATCACAAAGGTAAGATCAAATTTGGCAAATGTTTATCATGTTGAAAACTTCATTCTCGTCATTCATGTGCATTTCGCAATGCTAAATGTTTTAGATGCGGTAAGATAGGACACATTCAAGCAGTTTGCAAAGCTACTGTTCATTTTGCCTCAAGTATTACCAAATCTTGTAATTTGGATTTCGATAATTCAGCTGATCCTAATGATCACTTATCTTTGAATACCATTTCGAAAGGTAATGCTCATATTCAAAAGCGATTATATACATCGCTTGGTTCACGTCATGACTTTATTGTGGACACTGGCAGTATAGAGTCCATTACTTCATTCAAGAACGTGAAATCGCCAGATCCTAACGTTGTGGTACGACCCACTGAAGTATCAATATTTGGGATTACTGGACACAAACTGTCTATACGAGAATGTTGTGAATTGCTAATAAGAGATGATACTTCCTCATACATACCTTGTGAATTCTTAGTTAGGGAAACCGGACTGTCAATACTGGGTTTAAAGAATTTGAAAAATCTTAAAGTAGAGTTATCTTTCCTAGTTTCTAAAGAAAGTTCTGATGCTTTACTTAGAGATTTCATAGCCACGTGTGCTCAGTGCAGTGGAGATATGAAAATCCAGCCTATAAAACTTCAAGTACAGGGTGATCCAGTCTTTCTCAAAAGACGAATAATTCCTTATGGTCTTAGAGATGCAGTGCATAAGGCTTTGAATGATTTGTGTGCAAAAGGTATAATTGAACCGGTCCAGTCTTCTGCATGGGGTACTCTTATTGTTACGCCACTGAAATCGGATGGCAAGACTTCTAGAATATGTGGTGACTATAGACTTACATTGAACTCCCGTTTGTTGAAGCAAACATGCACCACGGTAGAGGCTGAAGATATCCCAAATCGACTTCATGGTTCTAAAGTGTTTTCTAAAGTTGACCTAAAAGATGCTTATCTTCAAATCTCTTTAGATCAATCCTCATCTATTTTGACGACAATTAATACTCCTTTTGGTTTGTTTAAATACAGTTTCCTTCCATTTGAGCTAAGTTGTTCTCCAGCCATATTCCAAGAAGTTATGAATAAGCTGGTTAGTGATCTTGTAGGTGTTGAGGTTAATCAAGATGATCTGATTGTTCATGGTGCTGATAAGGGAGCTCATGACCAGAGACTTATTGCCTTGTTGCTTCGTTTAATTGAGAAGTATATTACAGTTAATCCAAATAAGTGTTCATTTTGTGTATCTAGTTTTCAATGTCTTAGATACCTAGTTGATGGTAATGGTTTTAGACCAGATATGAAACCACTAGCTCCACTAACAAATGCACTGTCTCCAAGAAATCTTACTGAACTACGTTCACTAGTGGGTGCTCTTCAATACTATTCCCGTTTTATTAACTATTGTTACTGATCATGAGGCTTTGCAGTTTATTTATCATCCTGAAAAATCCTTAGCACGTGCCTCAGCTGCTATGGTTCAACGATGGAGTATTGCTTTGAGTGCCAATGACTATACGGCTCAGCACAGGAGTGCCAAGCAAATTCAAAATGTTGACTACATTTCTCGACAGTCATTACATGATAAACCTGTTAATACTTCAGACTGTTTGTTGGTACAACCTTTACCAGTGAAACGTCCAGATCTCATTAGAGGAACTCGAAGAAACTTTGGATGTTTAATTAATGCTATACGGAAAGGTTGGAATGCTAATCTGAAACGCAGATTCCCTATGTATTTTTCAAAGCGGGATGAGCTATCCACTACTCTTGATGGTATTTTGTGTTTAAATGTTGTTATTCCCCCTTCATTGCGTAAAGCTGTTCTGGAAGATCTTCATAGTGGACATTGAGGTGTTGAGAAAATGAAGTTCTTGGCGAGGCTCACGTGGTGGTGGACAGAGATAAATGCAGATATTTGTCGTACAGCGAAGAATTGCGTAAAGTGTCACAAGCTGAAAAATCGCCATTCGAAGTGGACTCCATGGCCAGTATCATCGGAGGCCTAGCAGAGAATTGATGCAGACTATTGTGATCCGTTTCTTGGCAAATACTATGCACTTGCAGTCATTGATTCTTTTTCCAAGTGGCCTGAAGTTTTTTTCTCAACTTCACCAAATTCTGACTTCACAATTCAGGCATCAAGAAAGGTGTTTAGTCGAGAAGGGGTTTCGATGGTGTTAGTGACTGATAATGGCACTCATTTTGCTGCAGATGCAGTTACTATCTGGTTAAATGGTATAGGGTGCAAACATCAGTTTACTGCTCCCAGACATCCTTGTTCCAATGGTCAGGCAGAAAATTTTGTCAAGACGTTCAAAACTGCCTCAACATATAATGAGCTGGAGAGGGGAGTAGATACCTTTCTACTGCAATATAGATATGCCAGACATTCGGTGACGAATGCGACTCCATCAAAACTATTCAAAGGAAGAATTCTCCAGTCGAATATGAGATGTTTGGAGTCTGCAGAAGTTACATATGATCTTCGACCATCCACGGGGATTGTTCTGAAGAATGTTGGAAAATCTACGGTGCGACTTCTAGATGTCAATTACTTAAGTACACACAATCTACATGCTGATCAAATACAATTCCAGGAACCAGTTGAGTCTGTTCCGACTTCGGTTGGTAGTTCTTATACTAATGAGAGCACTCTAGATAATACAGAGCCTTTATACAATACACTGTTGAACAGACGCAGGATGAATTTGAGAGGAAGACGTTCAATTGATTACACACACTTGGATTCCAATTTAAGCTATGGCGTATGTAGTGTTTGAATTAACTAGCGACTTCTTGTTGTTTTTGAATGCTTGATTTCGAATTCTAAATACAATAAAATGCACGTAGTCACAAAAAGATAAAAAACGACTGCATGCGTTTCCGTTGAAATTTTTGATCAGATAAGCAACATTTTACTTTTATCTGCCGTAAACTAAAACGTTAAACTCTGTTGTATTCCTTCTTTTCATTACGTATGTATCAGGATAGTTGAATCCATTGTTTTTTTGCAATCAACAATGATGAAACAAGTTATTAGTTATTTTTATGAAATGCCTCTCAATTATATGGCTATGCCAAATGCTAGCTACAGCTCGCAACTTTCCGCTCGTCAACATTCTGTGTATCGTCAACGATACACCGAAAACCAAAATATCACAATATCTGTGCTCAGTAAGATTTCTATCCAAAACTATACCAACCTAAACTGAGAACGAAGCAATCATCATTGGAAGTAGGAAATTTTGCTGTGTCTGTAAACCGGAACGATGTATCATGGATACAAGCTTGATATTCGTTCGCAGAACGTGAACTTCTTTTTTCACTTTTTTTCACAGAATGGTGCGATATCCAGACCTCTTAAAAAATGATTTGATAAAGGACTGTTAATTAACCCAAAGTTTTGAATAAATTCCACTACTTCTTCACAAGATGAAACAACATTCATTTTATTTATTTATTTTGCGATATATTTGACTAGTTTGATTGGTTCGTCAAACAACACAGTGGTTAATGAAATCCTGTGACTGATCTTTCGAAACCACGCTCTTATCTGCATGTGGCTTCGTGGTTAAGGCATCAAAATTTAGCCCCCTCGCTGCGCATACTTTAGTTCTGGTCTTTTGTAGTAAATTTCGCTCTCACGTTTACTCCTGTTTGTATCTTAGTACCTGGTTGATAAGTTTATCAGATATAAATACATATGTTAGAGACACCTAGTATTAGCAGTTCAATATAATGTACATAGTCACAAAAAGAATTAAAACGACTGCATGTGTTTCCGTTGAAATTTTCGATCTTGTTCTCTTACACATAATACAAGGAAACTGATTCATTATTCTAGCTATGCCTGTTATCTTTCTGTTTACAACTTAATAAAGATATCCCTATTCATAATTTTAGGAAAAATGAGTTACTTGGATAGCTAGTTTATGTGTCCTCATATCACCTGAATCCCTTGAACAAACATTGAAAGAATCGAATGTCTGGCACTAATTACTACGTAACGAATTTTCGTGATAAACTGTTCGATTTTTCATTGCATAGTTAACAAGAACTACCTTATTACGTTGACTGTCTAATTTCACCTCTGTAGTTATCAAGGATCGACCTGCCATTTGACTTGTTCTAACTGGAACCTATCAATCGCTTTGAATTCAGACTCAGAAACCGAAATATCGATGAGACTTTATTTCTGAGCCTTAAAGAAAGAATTTTCTTCAGAAAGTTTTTATTTAATACAACATGATCGATCCTCACGAATTTCAACAGGCAGGCCAATTTTCGTCATCTTGTCACATTTCTAGGACGCGATGAATACGTCACAGTCCATTCCATTTAACGATAAACTTGTTTCATTCAAACTCATATTATTCTAATGATTCAGTCAATCCTTATGCAACATGCCCATAAATTACATCCAAATTAAGTGAAGTCAAATGACCTGATAGACTTTGGAAAGGTAGATAAGCATATTCATCAATGGCAAAACGCAAAATTGAAACTTGTCATAATAATGACATCAAAACAGCTTCCAAAATGTTGTGTAGAAATAGTCACATACGAATTGTGAAGTTAACATAAGCCTTGAAGATTTGTTTGTTTCATCTGCAATAATGTATACGGGAATTTAACCTGGTTAACGTAACGTTACACCATCTTACAATCCAGGTGAATGTGACCATTCATTTAGTTCACAAGAAAACACTAGATCATTTATGATTTCAACTGATGTTATAGATTCTATAAATCATTCAGTCATTTTTATGATATTGAAAATGCTAAATACCTCTTATAAATATATATATATATATATATATATACATATATATATATATATAATTGTTAAATTTAAAACATCGCTCTTATTTATGTAACCGGTGTAAGATTTCAAAAGTTAAGGCAAATGTTTACACCTGTTTCAATTAGTAATTCGATAACATAAGTAGCCTACTACTCATTTCACTAATACTATTTGTATTTTATTGATTTATTGATTTATGTACATCATATTATTGTTATTTTTGTAATCTGCATCTCCAAAACATATTACATAATGCTTATTCGTTTTCTATAAATGTATTGACTCTTTGAAAAATGAGCATATAATCATTTTGTAATTGATGTGCAAATCTCTTTTCATTTTTTGGCTTAAATATAAATATCATAGCAAACGGATCAAGTAACAACAATATGAGATGTTGAGTTGTAATGGGTCATTTAATGTCTAGCTAACATGACTTGACCCACTTGTCATTTGACCTTATCAAACATTCGGCGCTTTTATTCATGTGTGTGAATGCCCATCTCGCTTGTTACATGTCTGTCTTATTCTTGTCTGACTATCAATTCCGAGTCATGCTTTATCTATTCAAGTCTTCTCACGAGCCTTCTCCACTCTACTTCACTTTATTCGCGATTCATTTACTTGCTTGCTTTCGGACGTTCGCATGACGATTTGATGTTTGAGTGCTATCAGTCTATAGTTCGATTTTGTGGTGTGCCAACATACATGCAAACGAACTCAACACTACCACTTCACCGTCAGACTCTATTTAGTAGCGATTGTTTGGACGAGCGAATTAAGAAGTCTTAGAACACGTTGAATACCGACAGTCACAAAACTATTGAAACATCGTCCAGAGCAAACTAAAAAAGTTCTATTTATTCAAAGTATATATTATTTTATGAAACTCTGATTAAAAAAGCAAGCAGCAGATTTTGAATGTTGATCGCAGGGATGATATGAATGAAACAAATTGCCAACATTTATTTTTAAGAAGAAAGTTAATCGCAGACAATTGAATATTTCAGTTGATTGAGTGTATTTCAGTTGCGCTTTCGATAGATGTTCGAAGACCTTGAACACTTTTCCTATAATCCGAAAAATGCGTAAAGAAACCAATGGTTAGAATTATATACATTTCTCATGCATGAGTATACGTATATCATGTGCTGCCGTTCTCCGATATTTGACCGAATAGAATTTTCATCGATATCCAGTTAAGCATATAATGCTTCCTCAGGTTAGAACTGAGCATATTAATTTCTTTTCGGTGACACAGAACGTTCATAACATCTACAGTTTCTATGTGAAAGATATCAGGAGAGATTTTAAAAATAAACATTTTCTATGAGTAGCATATGTAGGAAATCTTAGTTATGTACATGCATTACCACTTGAGAAGAAAAAATAGAAACTGACCTTACACAGTGACGCACAAGGCGGACAGTCTATTGTGGTGTTGTAAAACTTATTACCGTCATGATGAAGCTGAATAATCTTCTTTCCACCGTTCACAGGACAAGAAAAATACTCGTCAATGATTTTTACTTCAAGACCGTCCTCAGGAGAGCATCGAAACTGAGAAAAGAATAATTTGAATAGATGAGAATAGAATGTGCGATTCGTTATTGAATCAACGTCACCGTTTCCAATACACTGAAAGACAGTTTATAAGCAATGTAATGTCTCTTGTCGTACATTATGTCTTTCTGTGACTATGTATGAACATTATTTTAAAATATGAGATGTATCATTTACTTACTTTATGACAAGTTGCTTTTGGATCGATTGTCACCCCTTGCGTCCCTTCAAAATATTCTGTGAATTCTCCGGTCACACCTTGCTGAAAGCAGGCTGAATCGGAACCGAATTCTTCATAGTATATTCTTGTTGCAGACTTCTTGACTATATAACAGACAAATTTGATATTTATGAACTTTTAACATCATAAACAGTTAAATATATCATTTACAGCAATCATAAACTATTATAACATATTAAATTTGAACAGCTTCTGTATTTAGAATACAATCCCCATGTGGTCATAGCTATCTAGTGCGATAAATGTGTTACAACAAACTTATATATTATGTGAGTAGAGTTGTTCGCGTCAGTGACTTGAATAAACATTTCTCACTATGATGGTTTGTCGTGCAACTTAAAATACATTCACTGAATGAAGTTTAACAATAATCAATGAAGATAATCATTATTTGTGTAAACTTATACCTAAATATATGTACACTCAAAAATAATACATTGTATCAACAAACCGTTTTCAGAAGTGCAAACAACTCCACGTATCTATGAGGAAGAAATGGTGAATTTTGTATAAGGATTCAGTAGTCCTCCTAACTATATCAATAATATTTCAAAATGTAGTCAGATATAAAGGGTAAATACATCGCATGAAATAAAAGCTTGTGAAATGAGGATCGCGTATCGAAATATATCATTCGCACTGAGATGTCTGGTACGCAGTTTCACTCTGAAGTAAAATTAAACATTAATTATCAGAGTAAATATGATTATGACGGAACGAAAGAGATAACAGTATAGTTATATATAGGTGACCACGTTTTATTTAGAATAACATGAAGGGATTTGGTCAGTCACCTACAACGTAGAACTTCCTACCTACGTTCATTAGTTCAGATTGTCACACTGCATCAGCACATAGACACAACTGTCAGCTGAAATCCCATAATGGTAAAGAAGATAGAAGTACTGGTTGTAGAGAAGAATATTGGGGATCGAAATTATTTTTCAAGAATTATAGTGCAGTCGATAAGAGCATATCCAGGACAAATTTAAACAAGTATGGAGAGTGAGCAATCATGACAGACGCCACTTGAAATAAAGAAGTTTGATGACAGTTCAGCATAAGCTCTAACGTAGCCTGCAGTTTTCGAGTAGAGAGCTTGTATAAGTGTGATGTACTTTTCTGGTACACATTTTTATGACAGCCACTGTCACATGACCCACGCTTGATCAAGTCGAATCCCGGTGTAAGGTCGGACGCCGCAATGTGTGTCTGTGTTGTAAGTTCTGTCGTAGCGTGATTATGTGGTCTGTATAGTCACGTCCGAGTCTGAAACAAGACTGATTTTCTCTAGTCTGCTCTTCACGAGCGCTAGTTACGCGTCTAAGAATAATCAAGGCTAACAATTTGGAAACTATTTTATTGAGACTGACTCCTCTGTGATTGTCACAAGAGGACTTGTGTTCTATTTGTGGACATCGGAGTATTGAGTCACATGGGTGTATGCTCACTTCCTAAGATTTGAGATTTCAGTCAATCCTACTAATGAAACTGGACTACGATCCATTGAAGTCCCTTGTGTGAATCTATCGGGACCCAGTGTTCTCTCTCAAACCAGATATTTATAGCCATTTCAACTTCATGAAGATTCGGAGGACTTGGAAAGATTCGCCATTCAAGATGACTGGAGATAGTGGTCAACCGAATAGTGGCAGAATGCTTGTTGAACTAATCCGTTAAGTGTTCGGCTCATCGAAACATCTCCTGAGTTGATAATGAATGGTACAGCCAGGTGTCTTTGCTTTTCACTTAGTCTACATACTTGAGCATTGAAGTCATCAGACAACATCGCACACTGGTCTATCTGCTGTGTCCCAGATAAGAGAGTTAGTCCTACGACCTAATGCTGTATCCACACCAGCGAGGCTACCGGAAGCAGCAACAGGACTTCGTGATGCAAGAAGAGTAAATCAAGTTGCTTCATTATCTTGGTGTAGCCAACTGTCCTATTTCCCAAAAGATGTTACAATGAAAGCTCTAACATATAGTTTGGAACGGGGTTTCAGGAGACTAGAACTAACATTTCGTTAGCTCGCAGCGTTTGCATTAGTGGTACAAGGTGTTAATGGAATGTGAGAATAGTAATTCGCTGAGAAGGAAGAGATGTTACAGTGTGTAGAAGGGATTTGGTTGCGATCAATTCGATCGGCCGTGCTGTCACTAGTATTAGACTGGATGTCACTTCCCGGAAAGTTCTTTCTTGAAGAACCTGAAAATAAAAGTAGGTTGTTATTAGTCTTAAAGACTTCAGAGAGTAAACACAGAGCTCAGGGGACAATTGATGGTGACCGGTCGCTCACAGTCATTTTTTCAGACGTTTTTGAAGTGTAAGCTTCGCTATTCAAGTGACCTAACAGATTGAGAGACGGATTGCAAGAGATTGAGTTTGATAGGGCATTTTTACTGTCGATTTTTTCTAACCTCCTCCTTCCTGGTGATAAGTGCTTAGTAAGGTTTCTTTGCAAAACTATACCAACTTACACTGACAATCATACAATTATCATCGGAACCAGGATATTTTGTTCTGTCCGTAAACAAAAACGATGTATCCATATGACAAACTCCATATTCCTTCAAAGAACTTGAACATTTTATGTCACTTCTTTTTTCACAGAATGGTGCGATATCCAGTCCTCTAAAAAATAATTCGATATAGGACTGTTAAATTACCCAAAGTTTCGAATACATTTTACCACTTTGTTACCAGATAATACAACATTTATTTGATTTATTTATTATGCGAAAACATTTGACTAGTTTGATAAGTTAGTCCAACGAATTACCACTCATATCACAAGATGAACGATGACGTATGAAAAATGTACTAATAATACATTTACACAACTGAAAACCGATGTGATTTTAAATAAAACCCTCTTTGTTGAGCCAAATTCTGTCGTTTTCAGACGTCAATGGGATCGTTCCATAGTTTCACGCTAGGAAGCGTCAAATATCTGTGGAGCTGTGGAGTGCACGGTAGCTTGACTTTAGTAACATAAGGAACGTCACATCAACTAATTTAGTGTTTCAGCGTTGAAGACAGTTTATCAGTCTAAATGAAACAGGACAAATCAAAAACCTTGCTTAGTATGTTTAATATTGATGAGTGAAGAAACGTCCTTTTGATTCACGTGAATCAGCAGTAAATAATTCCGCTTTTTTAATCTTCAGCTTTTAACACTGTTTATTTCAACTTCTAAGAATGTGGTTCACTGTAGGATGGAGGTTGAAGTAAGTGAGAAGACACTGTGACCTGACTTTCGTTGTATTTCGCACTGTCCAACAACGTGTTGCAGTCAGCTTGAAGACACTAACGTTTCCTGTTGAATTAGATCTCATGTTATCATTTTTGATGATCAGATATTTTCCCGTGATCTATTTAGGCCGACACTGAACTCATGTGACACTGAGATGCATCGTTGAACATTTAGGCGGAAGTAATATTTATAATTATTTAGAGCAATTTATGAGAGTGATCGTCTTACATTTCCAGCGATAATAAAAGTAAACCTTTATTCTGTTTTAAACTGTAACCAAAAGGAAATCTCCTATTTTGCTTTATTCTTTCATTGAATATGTATGTTGAAAGTCTAGTTGTGGTAATGTCTGCAGTTAAAATTGTCTTACTAAAACTTAATTATTTTTCTGACAAGTTTTATTGAAGATCATACTTTTAACAGTTTCGGGTTGAAATTACGTAAACTATCAAGCAGTTAATTAAATGATATTCGAAAAAAAAATTGTATTCTTGCATTACCTGCTTCTCCGTGATCTAATAAATTCATTACAGCTTTTCATCACAAAGTCACAACCCAGTCCTTTTCCCCATATGAGGTCTTCGGCCATAGAGAAGTCGACATCGTAAAACCTTAAACAGATTGAAAAAAATCAAGAACAGTCAGATAATAAAAGTATAACGAAAGTAGAAACAGACGTTATTTAATTTTTTGGTTTGTATATACTTCATCTCTTGCTTCTCTTTTATTTGGAAAATTATACTTTACAAACTCCGAAAATGTGTCTTGAAAACGTTTTCGTTGTAGTATTTTACATTCAATAAGTAAATAGTTCGCTAATTTTAGTAAACTGATCGTATTTTTAATTATTTCGGGAAGCGTTTCACTAATCCTTAGAGGGCTTCGCAATAACTGATCTTTCCAGTGTTTTAAAAAAACTTACTTTAATATGACTCCATAAAAATTTGTAGGCAAACAAAATATAATTGTCAATTTGTTGACTATAATTCCATTGTTCATATTGTTTTGACTGATTGGTTAACAGGATTACTATCGTAAATCTACACCAGATTACAAAATCAATGTAACTTGATTTATATTTAGTGAAAGTTCAGAATCAACCTTTGAAGTATCAGATATGAATCACTGTTAACTGCCTATTTTCCATCATAACGGTTTTGTTGCGAGACAACCTCTGGTTTGAAGTATCGAAGTGTACTGATCTCTGATCACGTATTTGTTCGTGTCTTAAACCGTGAAGAAATATCTAGGGTGGAAGGTGAGTAGAATAATTACATATATATATCATATATATATATATATATATATATATATATATATATATATATACAAAAATGCGCACAACTTACGTTGTGTCCTTGAAGAAAGCTAGGGTGATTCTAGAAACAGGACTTAAACCTCGGTTGGAATAAGTCATCAATTCGTCCTGAAAATTTCATAGTTTGTGTAAAAAACATTATCGATTCATCCACATGGATTGAAAGTGTTTTCAAATAATATTCTTAGTTAACATTGATTGTTTATTAGTATTATCTAGTATTTATTTGCAATTTTTGTTCGCTTCGTGATGCTTCTAATAATTTCCAAGAATCGTGTCATTAACCATGACGTTCACCATATTTTATCGAAAAATAATTGGTTTATTCAGTTGAAATGAAGTCTGTATATGGGAACGTGTTCGTTGCATCTCCAGTCACAATTCTTTGTGCATACTAGAATCCTATCTAAACAAATATATGTGCAACACAAGTTCTGGAAATGAAACTACTCATGAGTAATAAAACAAAAAATCTAACACACGAGATAAATAGGAAATAAATGAAATTCAATGCTATCCACATTGACTGCTTGTTCTTCAAAACATTGATCATTAATAATATCTCGATAAATTTAGATGAATTGGATCATTATGCATGGATGAAAATTACACTGAACGGCTTCATTTAATTTGTCCCAGAATTTATTTATATATTATTATTCTTTTCTCAGTTTGTCCCTATTTAAAGACTACTTCTAATAAACTGAATCATACGTTCATGCAAAACAAGCTATTGTATGACATCATGTTATAGCAGACCTAATAAATGAGTTTTAATCTAAAATGCTCTAGGCAATGATGAACGTAAGACTGAAAACTACTTACTCCCATGATTCTATGACTAAGATGGTCATGTTGTATTTCTATCGAATGCATTTCACTGCACCCAAAATGATTTCTTGCTTCTTCCTTTAGTGAAAAGATATCGATTGACATTAACTACATTCAAAGGTACTTTAAATATAGTGTCTTGGTAGCACAGGATTCGAAACTAATTTGAACAAACAATTTAACCTCCAATGAAACAAGTTTATTAAACTATGTCTGATTGTTACACTTTGTGTAAGTCAGCTAGAAGTCAAAAATACCGACTGTTTGTTTGTTTCATGTAATGAGGATAAGTGATGCACAGGTGTGGTGTGTATAGGGGCAAAGGTTATTCAAATTTAATCGGATGAAGCATGATGTAGTAATTATAGTCCAACTAAAATTAACTGGAAATGTGATAATCGGAGTATGCGCTACTCACACATTTTCTTCCTACCTCCTGATAGGATTCTTAGAACATATTTTATGGATCAACATTTTGCAATAAAACCCTCTTTCAGACTTTACTTTCACAGGAATCCGTTCATTGGTTTAGTGCATGGTCTTTTGTATCGGAAAAGGTTGCTATTTCTTTGAGCATGCTGGAACCTACCGATACAAAGACTGCTA
This sequence comes from Schistosoma turkestanicum, assembly GCA_944470395.2. Lineage (NCBI taxonomy): Eukaryota > Metazoa > Platyhelminthes > Trematoda > Strigeidida > Schistosomatidae > Schistosoma > Schistosoma turkestanicum. The sequence continues at coordinate 36,720,555 of OX103974.1, read as the reverse complement.
TTAGCGAGCCGTATTTATCTGCATTAGTCTTTAGGAGTGAGAGTGAAGAGTCATATCATATGTGGAGTACATATCGTGCATCTGCATCAGAGCAGTAGACAGTACTAAGTGAACTGTCAGTAGAAAATGGCCTTTAGCTCATGTTTAAAAATCGATTAGGTGAAAACATATGATCAAGTAAAATGAAATTTGAATTAATTTTTCAGCAATAAGCACCGGAGATAGATAGAATATAGATTCCGGAAAGCATCCAACTGCATCACAAGGCAAGCCTCACGTGAAACACTCAGGATCAAATGAAAAGCGGAGAGCCAAGAAACACAATAACCTTAGAAACAAAGACGGACATAAGAAGAATGAAGAAACATAATACAGAACTGGAAATGCGAACCCAGAACACAGAAATGGCAGAATGGCTGTTGGGTCCCTATGCTTAGGTGACAAGTGCGAACAAGTCAGTAAGTCGATAGAGTTGAATGTAACAATCGCAGAATAAAACTTCTAACCTCATCATCCCGCTACATTACAGAAAACTTATTTAATCGAAAAACATATTCTAGTCAACGATATTGAAAATAGCTAAATAAGTGAGGTATTTAGAACCCTGAAATGCATCTCAAAATCAAATAATTTAAAGCAAAAGATATATTGCGATATTGGATGGCGGATTTGTTTCACAAATGTGAGTGTCATCGTTTATTCATTTCAAAAAAATAACAGTCTCAACTTATGATAATTGAATAACAATGTGACTTACAAGCATGTGAGGCAAAGTAAGCGCTTTAACTCCTCTAGTTTGGTAGCAAAAAAAATGCGAATTATAAACTTGGATTTAATCTAACAGATTCAATTGAATTATCTAAAAGGAAAACAGTTAACTATTGTGGTTCAATATCCTATCAATGTGTTGAAATAAGTTTGATAATTAATAGGTCATCGAATGATGAATGAATTTCGGCGACATCTAAAAATATAATAATAATAATAATGATCTGTTGTTCTATTATTGCAGGAGTTAATTTAAGTCACTTCGTCAGAGTGGATAAATAAATAACCGGGATTAATAAAGTGACATTTAAATAGACAAAATAAGGAAACGAAACATAATATCTTCAGTTGAACTACAATTATAATAGGTTTGAATGTCATATCTATTTCGGTCAAGGTGTTGTGATGCAGTATGACACTTTACTGTGATATTTGTTTGTATGATGGAGATAAGAAAAATACTTAAATTCTGAAATGTAGTTGAGTTGAAAAAATATTAATTGTGAAATTTGAGTTTGTGTATGATAGTATGGTATTGTTGAGAATAGCGCTCAGTGTTATTTTTGATGTAATTTACAGAATTTCTAGTTTCAAGGGATAATAAGTGGTCTGCTTGTGCTTTTTAGTGTTCTTTGGCGAATGTCTGGATTTCCGAGAAGACATTTTTGTTACAGAACGCATCGAAGTCGAGAGATAAGTTGATTTACACAGTTTTGAATGGATGTTAACAGATTCGTGATTATTTTAATTAACTTGTCTTGTAGACTGTTAGTTTTTTCAAGTAGAGGATTGATAATTAATTCTTCTATTAATACTATTTATTTACTCGATAATATTTAGATACCATAACCTAGGTTATTCAGTTCAAAATGTACTGTCAAGGAACAATGGAATGAACAAAACATACAATACTGATGCAAACTGAAGAGAATGGTCGACGATAAGAAAACTTACTCTTTAGTGACATCAATATTCTGACTGATATCTTCATGACGACTGAAAAAAGTCGGATGAAATCCCTTACCAAAAAAAATAATGAAACAATTATTTATTCGTTATTGGTAACTATGTTTATTGTTTAAGTGAATTTTCGTTTGTTTAGCTGGATAATTGTTTTTACATGAAAATTCCTCTATCCATTTATAAACATCACTTTCATTGTGAGATTGTGAAAGAGAGAAGTTGTGAGTTTACTTTGCGTAAGGTTAAAGTTTGGTGATAAAAGATGTTACTTTTAGATGGACACTAAATTTTCTCAGAATCCAACACTGTCACATTATTAGTTTATTGCAGCTTTATGCACATTGATTTTCAAGTTTCATCGGTGACTATTCAAAAAGCTCATTTATTATATTCGAAAATGCATGAAAAAAGTAAACATTCTCATAATGAAACTACCGATTGTCGAATTTTGAAAAGTCTCCTTATTGAGTGCAGGTGGTCAATTTCCCATTGAGTTATCACATTCTTGTGTCAGTGATTCACATTCATTTAAAATATGATGCTATCTAAGTTTGTCGCGTATGGTCGAATTGTGATTGACGCTGACAATATGATCTAGAAGTTAGGCGTTCACTTACGAAACATGAAGTCTTATGTTTGATTTGTGCATGCAACATTACCAAACGATTAGTCTCAAACTTTGAGTAAATAACCAGCCTGTCGTTTGAGTCTTCAAATAGCGGTCTTAGATTGTTTCATGATTTCAAGATGTGAATCTCTTAACCACATGACATACAGTCAACTTAAATATAGAATATAAAAATTTTATAAACTCATCCCAAGTCAAGTAAACATACTGGGTTAACAACGTCATAATATTTTGTATAATACAAGAAGATAATGCTTCGATATGGATTTATTTACAGGTTCAGAAACGTTATCCGAAGCATCAACCTACCAATACATGAGCTATTTCATGTTTAGCAGTAGTTTCCATTTCTTCGTTCTCAGTTTGGATAAGTTCCTTCTCCGATGCACAAAAATTTACAGCACCAATGAATGGCCTAATTATATGCATCGAAATAAACACAGTTTTCAGTAGATTATATTTATTTGCATTGTTAGATTACACAGCAATGTTTATTTTAGCTGTAGTATTCAGTGTTTGTCATGAAATAATATGACAAAATAATTTTAAATGTTCATTGCCTAAACAATTACCGGAGTATATTCTGTATTATAGTGAATTGTACATCAATGAAATATGACTGAACGTTTGTACTGTGATTTTGTTTTGAATAATAGAACTCACAAATATTCTAGATGAAGTTTCAGTCAAGGAAATGTTATAAATTTCTATTCTGTTGAAATTTACTAAATGAAATTGATGACTTTCAAATGTTCATACAGCATTTAGAGTTTATTATCCTCTGTTCTTTTGTAATGGTTTGAAATAAAAATCAGTGTGTAATGAAGTGAGAAAAAAATATGCTCAGGCGAACAGAGACAATGAACAAAAATTAATCATCAAAAGAATTCAAGTCAAGTAAACAACAACAGAACTTCGTACATACGTACAGCAGTTCCAGTTGTCATTCTACCATAGCACAAAGATGCAGTTGTCAGTTAAAATGCCGTAGTGGTAAACATAGTGAAAGTATTAACAGTTATGAAGAAGATTAGGGTTTGAAGATGTTATTCGAGAAGTATAATTCAGAGGGATTACTTAAGAAGGATGTATATAGAGATGATGAGGAGTTCAGGAGGATGGAAACTCATAAAACACAATGAGTGAGAGGACCTGCGCCATTTCAGTTGGTTTTGAGCTATGATATACGGAGGCTGCAACTGTCAATTACTATCACCTCGCAGGCAAAAACCAGATAGTTGTCAACTCCCAACATGGCTTCAGTCCAATGACTTCAATGACTTCATCGATTTGTGCCATCTTTAGGCCTATCAGCTCCTAGCAATCTTTCAACCTTCATCTATTGACCTGGACCCTTAACTAGGACCCGTTCTCTGACAATAGCATTGCAAAAAAAAACCTTGTTCAGTAATAAAATCAAATACTGAACAATGGTTCCCACTCAGAGCATTAGATGAGCAATTTACTGAAGGGATGTATGTGTATATATATATATATATATACGTACATATATGTACATATGTACATATATATGTACATATATATATATGTATATACATTTCTACCCATATATATATTATATTAATAACAAGAATGTCAGAATTTGTTCAATTCTGTATGTCAAATCAAGAATGAATCATTCAACTCTGAGTGAAATTTTAAAGATGAAGTTCATCGAAGGAAATAAATGTGTGAGAAAACAATGTGCGCACTACTAGCATTAAGGAAAGTGGTGTTATAATTGCATCAAATCACAGTGTAGTATTATTTTATTATATCTAAATTTTGCGTAAACAATACATTTGTTTACATTTTCATAATAAAGTATAAATATACAGTGATTCCATAATTAGGCGCAGATTCACTATAAAAAATCGAATAAGTGGGATTTAGTCATCACATCTAGATCGTGGAACTTCAATATTCAAAAACGCTTTTATTTTCGAGTTGTTTTATTTTTGTTTGGTATGATAATCTGTTGCTGATGTGATAAACGTTTGCATTAAATGTCTTTTGGTGAATTTTTACATGACTGTGTGGAACAAAATACTGAAATAAATAATTTACCTCTGTGATGCTGGGTCCAGACTGCAATAGGTGGCCCATGCAAATGCTCCTTGGTGACACTCGTCAGAAACGTTATGCTTCACAAGAAGTATCAACTCATTTGGCGCTACTCCTTCTCCATCATAATACTCCTGCCAGGTTTCAGCATATTTACGATGATAACATCCCTGAAAATTTTGAAATGACACAAATTCTAGCATTTAATTTCATTTCATTCAGTGTAATATATCCTGACTATCATTGATTTTACTGCTTTTTTGTCACAATTTGTTAACCTATTCCGTTTCTGAAGCAAAATTATGATGAATAGAGATGTTGTTCATTTATCGAATTTTTGAAATTCCTCTAAATATATACACAATATATCAACATCAACGATCACTATTTCAGTTTTATTTTATTTCTGTTTTCTATGATAGTATTAATTGAAATGCTGTATTGTTATATCGCAACCAATGCACATTTGCTTCTTTCAATAAAATTAGGAATGGATCAGTTTTATACCACTGTGAGAAATCTGGAATCATCATCTGAGTTCCCTCACGACAATGAATTGAATTCAGGACATCGGCTCTAGCGTGTGAATATTCAAATTTTACAGAGGCGAGTTAGGTTTCAACATTGTAAATGATGACCAATCACATCACTTTTCTGTGGGTAAAAATTCACACTCAACACGGCTGGAAAATACTATTCAAGTCTTCTCATCAGAATTAAACGCCCTTTGTCTTTAACATACATACAAGCTCGAAAGTGACATGCAGTGCTTTCAGGTGGTCTAACATTGATGGAATATTGACTAAAGTGAGACTTAACCATCTAGTCTTGATACACCCAGCTGAAGTGCATACGTTTTGCATGTTCATACCATAATGATTTTGTTTTATTTGTGATAAACAAATTTAGTCGTATTTAGTCTTTTCCTGAAAAACTGAATATCTGAAAAAAGTTTTGTAAATGCTCTGTAACTCGCAAGAACTATACTTGATTATAGTCAACAATCTACTGGTTATTTGTTACAAGTCGCTTAAGGAATACAATCAGAATGTACAGTATCTGGGATAAATGAAAGTAAAATCTTATTGAAATTTAAAGACTTTGTTGATAACAAAGCATCGAATAATCATGAAAAGTCTGAATTGGAAAAACAAATTCAAACCATTTGTTCAAGTTTTACAAGTCACTGATCTCAAATAATTTAAGATTCCTAAACACTAATAGCAACAAATAATTCAAAATAACAATAAATGAAGCCACTTAGTATATAAAAATTCCTGTTCTCCACATTCACTTACCTTCAAATACTTATCAGGAATAGGTAGGTCTCTACATTTTACATGACTTTTACATTGTACCTGATAACAGTGCGGTCTCCTTTCATAAGTAGACGTTCGTTTCGGTTTATCCTCTTCACATTCTCTAAAATATCAATGAATCCATTATGATAAAATCAAACCATTTGAATTTTGTAGATTCATAAATAAACGACTAACATTATATTGCATTGACAAAAAATACATTGTCACCTTTAGTAATACATTTATGTTTAAAATGAAAATTAAAAACAGACATAATTCATATGTGATGATGATCCGAAACACAGAAATAAGTATTATTCGCCTGACAAAGTCAATGAATACAATTGTTGTTTTGTTTATCAAATATATCCAAGTTAGTACTCAATTCAATCTCATTCAATATGGTATCGATTTTCAATGAGAGTCATGAAGATTAGTAGTCTTTCACACAAATAAAATCAATAATCAGTCATTTTTAGACCAGCATGATTAGAAACCTGAGAGCACTGAAAGACTCTCGTTTCGTCCTGGCATACGACTCATCAGAATTGCACATTTACAACTGGTACTCCACTTAGCAGGATTCGAACCCTCGACCTCGGTATCTAACATTGTTCATGTCTAACTGCGATTGATCTAGGGATTTTTCGCGACCCCACCGATTTGTCTTAGGTAGTTACTGCCTACCTACAGCCGACAGCGTTGGACTCCACTGATGTTAAAGTCCTCTCCCTAGATCTCCGAGCATTTCCACACGAAGCTGGTTACGAATTTGGAGCCTATTTCACCATATTTTCGATTGGAGTTCATGGAGGTTTGTTTATTTTTGCACATTTTGAAAACATCAGTTGCTTGTTTGTATTTTTGTTTTCAATCTATCGTTAGACGTTGAAAATGGATCGCATGTAAATATAGGTCAGATGAATTAAGTCATGGATGATTAGTCAACGATTTTACAATAAAAAATGGAAAATGATGTACCGGCTTGTAATTTGCTTCAGCAGTATTATTAACAATAATAAAATAGCTAATTAAACCATTATTTTCATTATTTTCAAATTATTTCAAAATACAATATCAAAATTGGTTACAGAGAAGAGACATTTATAATTTTACCTTTCAACAAACAAATTCTGCTTCGCATTTGTTTTAACAATCAAAGCTTTCTCCCAATATCTGGAAGCACTTTCAATTGCTGTCTGTAGTGACATAAATTAAAATGTATAGCAACATGAATTATTTGTGCAATTAATGATAGAAATGTATACATGACAAAACTTCAAACTATCTTTAATCATTTTGTAATATGAACTAATTGCCAACCATTGATCAGTCTTCCTTAACACATCACTTCAATATTTAAATATATATATGCTGCGATCGCTACTCTTCTGTCAATACTACCTGAAACTTGCTTATTCAGGCAATTGCAGTAAGAGTCAGAGGTCGATGTTTGATTACAAAATAATGTTAGACAATAAAAATATAATTATCAATGCTTTTATGTTGCTTTACAAACTTAACTGTTCTTACTGATATTTCAGTTTCAATGTATGGGAATCAAGCTCCTTACTACAACTTCTCTTCTATCAACATCACGTAACACATAGCAGAAATCTCTTTTTCTTCATTTCTGAACTTCTTCATTTGTTGGCTTTATTACTAAAATTTACTTTCATTTTGTGGTGACCATGTTTTTGAACTTGAGTTACAAACAGTATTTTCTACTTCATCAAGACAGGTTACACAGTACATTGATTATATACATAATTCCATTTACAGTTGCTTTTTTGCTACCTCTTTCACTCTTCATTTCCCCCCTTCTCAGAACCGTATTCATAATGGAACACCAATGGTGCTTTTAGGCAAGACGCACCGTTCGTGCGTTTGTCTTGGCCATAGCTTGTGTAAATCACTTTCCGATCGACACTTTCCAACAAACTAACCCATGCATCGTGCTGACCAACCAACACGTTTACTGTTTGCCTAATCATTTTGTGTCCATCAATAGAAAATGTGACTGTATGAAACTGTTCATTCAGTGACATGATGTAAATATGCTGTCTGACACAGACTCGTATGTTTAACCTAACTTTATTGACCTTACACGGTAAACATGAAAGCATTTGTAACTATTCTATCTAGCTAGTGTCATAGCTGTCTTTGCATCAAACTGTTCTCACATGCACAAATGGAAATGCAACATCATCATATACAATACGTCATGCATCAACTCAATCACACTCTACAAACTACGTTCAGCAAGTAGTGGAAAGCTGTACATTCGCGCCGGGCATGCAGACCTGAATAACAAAATCGACGAAGCGTAGGCAGCATATATACAGTTTAAGAACATCTGGAACTCAACACGTGCAAAAAATTGGGCATCACCAACGCAAACATCAGAAATGTTTTAATGTATGCAACTGAAACCGAGATAATGACTAAAGACACAGGTGTTGAGAAACAGTTATGTACGCATTATGCTCTGGATCAGCTGACCGTACGCTATAGAAAATACCGTCCTATAGCAGAGAAGGAATATAGGTCTGTTTGAAAATCCGGAAACGATGCTGTAGGTGATGGGGATTCACTGCTGAAATAATCCAACGTCATGACGAGGAAATTGAAAGCATGAGTAATGAAGGGAAAAGAAAAGTGGAAGACCGAAGAACACATTTGGCGGAGAACTGGCGATGGACAATGATCGATGAAACCAGGAATAGAATGAGTGGTTGTTGAAGAGTATAAATTCGCGAGAACCGATATCTCTTCCTATGTATGTGAGCTCACTGAATAAACTGCCACTAATCTGAGTCCAAACCAGTGCTTATCATAATTATCATATCTGATTGCTAACTGAAAAGAACTATATTATTTCGCAAAGTCACATTCATGGATATGGATAGATTATCGAAATTCCGAATCATTACTATCCCAAAACAGATTAGCTATTTGGCTGTGGCAAGTTACTCAGCAGATCGTTTGTCATGGAAATGCTGAAGAAACACATATTGACTATATATTTATATATATATCAAGAGTTAAGTTCCGACATATAGCTGTGGCATGCCTTACCAATCTCAAGGAAAGTCCGAATAAAAATTATACCGTTATTTATATCCTGCCATTGCCACAGTGATGCCGATTTCCTTCCTAACAAAATATTAACTTGATGCTCTTTCTCGGTCATCAAAGTGTTCATTTAAAACAAGTCAGATGAATAATCAATCTATGAATGGTAAAAATAAATATTAGTATTAGCATGCATAGAAAGAATATCATTTGCCATTATTCTTCATTCATTTTTGAATATAAGACCACACAAAAATTAGGAACTAACCATGACTTTTGAAAAAGCTATACTATTGACTAATGCTCTGTCATAATACACTGTAATTTTTAAATTCTGCCGACCAACATAGCGTTTATTAATGACACCTGAGTAAACACCGAACTTCTGATAAGGTAACAGAAGAAAATAAAAACAAACTGAAAACTAACCGGTTCATCAAACTGAGGAAGTCGACAAACGTGTTCAGAATTATTTCTGAACAAAAGAAATAAGAGAAGAAATATTATTCCGACGAAATTCATGAGTAATACCTGGCACAAAATGCATATGCAGCACAAAGGTTTATATATGCCTACTATCAGGGGTGAAAACAATAAAGGTTCATGTAGTCTTCAACATATTACAGTTTCGCACGAACTCATTATCATTATTTTCTCATCAAACGAAACGTGAACAAAGTAAACTGAGAGTAAGGATAAGTGGGAGTGAGATACGTTCACACGGAGGACACGAAAAGTGCAATCTTGCACCAGTAGAATCGCGAGATTGAAATATTGTTTCTTACTACTGTGAATTTACACTTCTTTTGCAAAACCACAAAATTTATGGACTATATTCTTTCGATTAAATCAAAGTAAGCCGCACATTTATAGTGTCATTTCAAATTATTCATGAGTTGCGCACATGGCAAGTGAGTAACGTGAGCTTGTACAACTTCCTCATGAAGCTCGCGGTTGCGCTGATTCATCTGTACGCGTGAACTCACTTTCACCATGCTTCCATATAACCGACTGTCCAAACATTTAAAATACAAGGACTTCAGTGCCGCGTTCTATTTGTTCATTTAATACCCTCGTAGGTAGCATTCAATTCCTCTAGTTGCACACAAATCTCCCTAGTTTCTACTTGAAATAGACAGGATGCATACGGGGCCGATCGACAGTATTTAATTGTAAACTGGCTGATTAGAACGCACATTGACTGTCGTTGGCACAACTACATCAACACTCGTAATTTTGTGAGTTTCACATTGCCAAGACGTCATGAAGCAAGATGCAACGATTGTACGCACTTAACTAAGTCACTGTTTATATTAGGCGCATTGTAACTGACATTTTTATACGAATTCATTTCAGATGTGAGCAAATCATGCAACAACCGTACTGTTTGACTTCTCGAATTGTCCTCAATATTCAAAATTTTGGTAGTACCTGACACCTATCTACAAGAGATAAAATTACAAGAAAGTCCGAAAAAGACATGTAGCATTTATGTGAAATTGATCAGGCCGCAAAAATGGCAAAAAAACAGTCAGACGCAAAATTTGATACCGAATATATTCAGAAGATTAACATTCACCACAATCTGACGCGAAGGCTTACAATTTGTTTCATACGTAGACGCAGAAAGTGTGCTTGTGCAAGGAATCTATGGAAACGAGCAATAATCGATGTCTGGATTTTGCGATAGATATGCTATTCTCATGCGACATTGATCTCATAGAGCAGATGCTTTCATATTTCAAACATTTTCCTCAAAAATCTCTAATAATAGCAATTTATGAACGCTTCTCGAAGCTGTACTCGTTTGGTGGATATTTTTCCGCTAACGGATATTGCTGTTGAAATTCAGGAAAACTTCGTTGTTTCGCATATTTGCCTTGTAGTGTTTGATCGTGACTACCAAGCACCAATTTTCCTGGTAGATATACATCATTTCATCACTAATAGCCTATTCGTAATTCTTTGTAGCAACAATCAATTTATTTTTATTTGACATCTGATTTGTGTATGTGGAAATCGCTATCTGTGTATCTGATATGAAACGATCATGGATATGTTATTTTCACACACTACACGCATGTTCGTAAACGTCATGTAGCCTTTATGTCAATTACTTCGCATTTTGATGAATATTATTGAAATCCTCTCTCGCTTCTGACAATGAATTTCTTGACGAATAATAATTACGTCTTGATATGCACTTCGCATTTTAGTTTTGTTCGAATTCTGTACTTTTTTAAGTCCACTGCTGATTCGAATAATACTTTCACAATATTATCCAGATTGATATTTGATGACAGTTCACCATAAGCTTTAAATTAACCTGTAGTGTTCTAGTAGAATTCTTGTGTAAGTGTAATGTATATCTCTGGTACACATCTTTACGACAAACACTGCTGCGGAACGTCACGCTTGAATGCGGCTGTAAGGTCAGACGCTCAAATCTGTTTATTTGTATATAGTCTTGTGTGTATAGTCTTGTCCGTGTCTGAAACAGGACTGATTTTCCGTAGTCTGCTCTTCACGAGCGCTAGATTGGCTTCTAAGAATAATCGAGGCTAACGATTCCGAAACTTTATTATTGTTACAAGAGGACAAGGAAAGATTAGACATTCAAGATGATTAGAGATCGTCATCAACTGATTTATGACTGAAGGCCAGTATAACTGATCCCTGAAGTGTTCGGCTCACCGAACCCAACTCCTGAGTTAAGAATGAATGATGCAGTCCTTCTTTTCTCAGATAATTTCGCTAACAAATGGATTCCAAATACCAGCTTGCTTGACAATTCAGGACAATTGTCTATGAACAAATACGACTACTGCATTTCCATGTCACGTTTGCAACAGAGGGAGCGACAATCCCCTACCGAACTGCTCCATCGCTCGCTAATGTCGATGTGATCTGTTTGGGTCCAGTGTTGTCACGATTTCGGGGTTCAGGAGGTCAAAAGAATGTTCTCCCTATGCCTAAAGTTTGCTACAGGTAGGTGACTCTCTGAGCATATTGGCATCAGACGGTTGCCATTATCTATTCTATCTAACATGATGGTGGGAAATAATCAATTCATGAATTCATTATTAACAGTGAATAGTCTACTTTCCTAATTAGCCTCACATCGAAAATCAGTGAATAGAATTCGCAATCGTTATTTGAGTCATACTATAGAACATACGAATTATAAAACTAAGCGTTGGATACCCATGAATAAAATTACGAAGAACAATGTAGAAATAGAAAATGGTAAACAGTAGAACAAGTGAAATTAAGAGATCGGTGTCCATTACGGTTTGACAAAATACGTTAACAATCCGTTAAAAACGTGCAAAAATTGGCAAACGAAGAAGATTATTCTAGTTAAGAAATATTATCAGTTTGTTCATACTCTGCACAATATGTATTCTCATCATTCACATAGTCAGTTGAATTTCAAATCAAAAGGAAATTATTATTCCTTATTAAGGTGGAATAGACAGAATGGAACTTCAAGAGATACCAGGTTATCTGTGCTAAGTAGAAGAAAATGTCTCATTGTACGCAAATAGTTGCACTGATAATGTCCAAAGAAGTTGGAAAAACACAAAGGTAATATTAATTTACTGTGGTTGACATTATGACTGTGTATTCGATGAGATAACTTTGGTACATTGGCATTCTATACAGACTGCTTTGGATGAGCGGTCATGATAAATGTACAAAGAGTGAAGATACAATGTAGCTATCAGTGGAACAAGGAATTCACCTTTCGTTCTATTTTGGAAGTTTTCTGTCTCTAGATGATCCTTCATCGCAGAACTGATGTTCACTTCCCAGCTCAAACTAAGTACCACTTTACCTCAAACGTGTTAAATGGAATCCACTGATAGCCACATTGTATCAATTATCCATATACGTGTATCATCAGGTTTTTTATTCAATGCAGTCCACCCATAATACTACGAAATGAATCATAATTCATTATACATCAGTCAATTTATCAAATAAGAAAGCGTTTAAATCGAATCATTATTGCTAAATTACAATGACCATTATCGTCATCAATCTTGATGATTAGAAATGAAATGTACAATTATTCAGTGTGATAGTCTAACTGTTTCATAAAAACATCAATTTTAATTTTTTTCAACTGGAAACGTGAATTTCTATGTGAATTCAGTGAGTAAAGTGAGATGCCATTTGATAATCATCATAAATGTTCAACGATCGATACTGTCTACATAATTTTGCCAATACAGGCACGACCACGCGAAATTCTTTATTGTGGTATAAATAGAAATGTGCAGAATTTAACATTTGAATATGGCTATGAAGACATACCTTTTTATTACCTCATGAAAGCGTACATCGAAAACTTTCAACCAGTAGTGATATATATACATTTATCATTCCTGGTGCATTAAATTATGTTCCGTTCAGTTTCTGTGATTGTTCCACAGGTTGAACAATGAAAACTGACTAAGTCATTTAGTGAATTCATAGAATGTGTGAAAATCTCGAGGACATAAATCGATCATTCAGAATGCTATTTCTAAAACATACGCGATTGAATAATATGAGAAAATATTTCCAGAAGCTAGGTTAACTAAAAGGCGATTAGAAAAGATTTTTACCATGAATAAAATTGCACTCTAAGAATGATAAATTTCGTATCTGAAAGCATGTTTGCACGTTTTGTGTTCAGTGTTTTTGATTTTTATCAATAGGTTGTCGAGTAAACTGATTATCTCTGTGAGATTTTCCACAGTTTGTCCTACCTTAAATGACATTGTTTGAGTTGAAACTCTTCGTAATTGCAACAGCAAAGTGAATTGTAGATCAGATATGCACCATTTTACTTTTTTCTGACTTAAACTTAAACGTTAAACTCTGTTGTATTCCTTCTTTTCATTATGCACTTATCTGCATGTGGCTTCGTGGTTTAGGCATCAAAATTTAGACCCGTCGCTTCGCATACTTTAATTCTGGTATTTTGTAGTAAATTTCGCTCTCACGTTTACCCCTGTTTGTATCTGAGTACCTGGTCGATGAGTTTATCAGATATAAATATATATGTTAGAGACACCTGGTATTAGCAGTTCAAAATAATGCTTATAGTCACAAAAAGAAATAAAACGACTGCATGTGTTTCCGTTGAAATTTTCGATTTGGTTCTCTTACACATAATACAAGGAAACTCTGTCATTATTCTAGCTACGCCTGTTTTCTTTCTGTTCACAACTAAATAACGATATCCTTATTCATACTTTTAGGAAAAATGAGTTACTTGGATAGCTAATTTATGTGTCCTCATATCACCTGAATCCCTTGAACAAACATTGAAAGAATCGAATGTCTGGCACTAATTACTACGTAACGAATTTTCGTGATAAACTGTTCGATTTTTCATTGCATAGTTAACAAGAACTACCTTATTACGTTGACTGTCTAATTTCACCTCTGTAGTTATCAAGGATCAACCTGCCATTTGACTTATTCCAACTGGAACCTATCAATCGCTTTGAATTCAGACTCAGAAACCGAAACATCGATGAGACTTTATTTCTGAGCCTTAAAAAAAGAATTTTCTTCAGAAAATTTTTATTTAATACAACATGATCGATCCTCACGAACTTCAACAGGCAGGCCAATTTTCGTCATCTTGTCACATTTCTAGGACGCGATGAATACGTCACAGTCCATTCCATTTAACAATAAACTTGTTTCATTCAAACTCATATTATTCTAATGATTCAGTCAATCCTTATGCAACATGCCCATAAATTACATCCAAATTAAGTAAAATCAAATGACCTGATAGACTTTGGAAAAGTAGATAAGCATATTCATCAATAGCAAAACGCAACATTGAAACTTGTCATAATAATGACATCAAAACAGCTTCCAAAATGTTGTGTAGAAATAGTCACATACGAATTCTGAAGTTAACATAAGCCTTGACGATTTGTTAATTTCATCTGCTTTAATGTGTACAAGAAATGAGTTTTTGCAAGTTCAAATTTAACCTGGTTAACGAAACGTGCACCATCTTACATTACAAGTGAACGTGACCATTTCCACCTATTCTTCTCCTACTACGTTCGTTTTCTCACTTCTTCAGTGACAATTATCACTATATGTTTATGTGAACATTAACTTGAATAATTTTCATGTATAAAATGCCTTACGGAATGTGTGTTGATCACCATACAGATTGAACCTACGAAAATATTTCCGATGAACTGAAACTTCTCATTGTTTATGGAAATTCATGAGGTCATAAATAATCATGAATATATTCATTCAGTTAATGAGAAAACATTAGATCATTTATTATTTCGATTGATGTTATGTATTCTATAAATCATTCAGTCATTTTCACGATATTGAAAATGCTAAATACCTAATTTCATATTATTCACAGATCTTATAAATGTATATAAATATATATATATATATATATATATATATATATATATGTATATAATTGGTAAATTTAAAATATCACTCTTACTTATGTAACCGGCGTATGATTTCAAAAGTTAAGGCAAATTATCATAGCAATCGGATCATGTAACAACGATATGAGATAATGAGTTGTATTGGGTCATTTAATGTCTAGCTAACATGACTTGACCCACTTGTCATTTGACCTTGTCAACCAGTCGGCGCTTTCATTCATGTGTGTGAATGCCCATCTCGCTTGTTACATGACTGTCTTATTCTTGTCTGACTATCAATTCCTAGTCATGCTTTATCCTTTCGAGTTTTCTCGCGAGCCTTCTCCACTCTACTTCACTTTATTCGTGATTCATTTAGTTGATTGCATCCAGACGCTCGCATGACGATTTGATCTTTGAGTGCTATCAGTCTATAGTTCGATTTTGTGGTGTGCCAACATACATGCAAATGAACTCAACACTACCACTTCACGGTCAGACGCTATTTAGTAGCGATTGTCTGGACGAGCGAATTACGAAGTCTTAGAACACGTTGAATACCGACAGTCACAAAACTAGTGAAACATCGTCCAGAGCAAACTAACCAAGTTCTATTTATTCAAAGTATATATTACTTTATGAAACTCTGATTAAAAAAGCAAGCAGCAAAGTTTGAATGTTGATCGCAGGGATGATATGAATAAAACAAATTGCCAACATATATTTTTAAGAAGAAATTTAATCGCAGACAAATGAATATTTCAGTTGATTAAGTTTATTTCAGTTGCGCGTTCGATAGATGTTCGAAGACCTTGGACACTTTTCCTATAATACGAAAAATACGTGAAGAAACCAATGGTTAGAATTGTATACATTTCTCATGCATGATTCAACGCATATAATGTGTTGCAATTTTCCGATATTTGACTGAATAGAATTTTCATCGATATTCAGTAAAGCATATTATGCTTCATCAAGTTAGAACTGAGTATATTAATTTATTTTCGGTGACACAGAAGGTTCATAACATCTGCAGTTTCATTTGTAACCATGAATCGATCAATGTTAGACCACCATTAGAAACCTGGAAGCACTGGACGGCCGTTTTGTCCTGGTATGGGACTCATCAGCAGTGCGCATCCACGACTCCTGCTCCTCGCAGGATTCGGACACAGGACCTCCGGTACTGTGCGCAAACGCCCTAACCTGCAGTTTCGTTGTGAAGGAGATCAGGAGAGATTTCAGCAATAGATTTTTTTCTATGAGTAGCATATTTGGTAAATCTTCGTTATGGACATGAATTATCACTTGAGAATAAAAAATGAAAAACTGACCTTACACAGTGATGGACAAGGCGGACAGTCTATTGTGGTGTTGAGAAAATTATTTCCATCATAATGAAGCTGAATAATCTTATTTCCACCGTTAACAGGACAAGGAAAATAATCTTCGAATAATTTAACTTCAAGACCGTTCTCGAGAGAGCATCGAATCTGAGAAAGGATAATTTCAAATGATGAGAATAGAATGTGAAATTCGTTTTTGAAGCAGAAATCGGAGAAGAATACTTTTACAAAGACAGTTTATAAGCAATGAAACGACCCATGTCGTACATAATGTCTTTCTGTGACTACATATGAACTATATTTTGAAATATGAGATACTTCATTTACTTACTTTATGACAAGCTGCCTTTGGTTCATAATGAGTCCCTTCAGGTTCATTCATCGTAAAAACGCTGGTTGAAACGTGATGAAAGCAGGCTGAATCATAACCAAATTCTTCATAATATGGGTTTGTCTTGGAATTCTCGGCTACATAATAGACACATTTGTTATTTATGAACATTTTACATCGACGACAATTAAAATTCTCATTTATAGCAATCATAAACTATTATTACACATTATATTTGAACAGCGTAAAGCTTTCATTTAGTGTTTATAGGTGAGATGATTGAATGGTAGATTAAGGAATCCTTCATCCGCACTTCTCTCTACGGAGTTTAGTAGACCTTGATCATATACAGGAGATGCTACGCAAAACGAACCAGTTAATTGCACTACGCATATCAATAATTTGCGGAAATGTTTTTACTGATGTAATAATATGTATCACCGTTCAAGAAAAGTAACGTTTGGTCATCCATTAATTCCATCTCTGTTATCGAAGCTCAGTCTTCAGCTTATACTCCACGCAAAGTCCAACAATATCTCATCTGACCTCTTCGTTGTGATTTTGCATAATGTCTAATGGCTTATATTATTTAGAATACAATCCCTATGTGGTCATAGCTATCTAGTGCGATAAATGTGTTACAACTAACTTATATATTATGTGAGTAGAGTTGTTCGCATCAGTGACTTGAATAAACACTTCTCACTATGATGGTTTGTCGTACAACCTAATAGACTTTGACAATAATCAATGAGGATAATCATCATTTGTGTAAACCTATACCTATGTATGTGTACACTCACAAATAATAAATTATATCAACCAACCTTTTTCAGAAGTGCAAACAACTGCACGTATCTATAAGGAAACAATGGTGAATTTTGTAAAATGATTCATTCAGAATATCAACAAGCATTTTCATATTGAATAGTAAAAATCAATAACAAAGTACAAATGTACTGTTATTCGGGGTTCGTTTTTTTTAAATAGAAATCATGTAAAAAACAGATGATCATAATCATATTCCTGCTACAGATTATTTTCATTTCATTTGACGATTATTAGACAATCAAGTGACACAAGTAAGTATACATGCATATAAATGTGTGAGGACAAGATGTAAAGAGAAAATACATGAATATGTAATCATTTTGTTAGGTTTTCGTCGGACGCTTACAACGTGTATATTCATTGTCATCAACGTCCTATTGATGACGAATATTCATAACAATTATATTCAGCCTTCAGCTTCTACAGTAGTCATCCCAACTAGATCAAACATAATTCGAAATGTAGTCAGATTTTAATGGTAAATACATGGCATGAAATTGAAGCTTGTGAAATGAGGATTGCGTATCGAAATATATCATTCGTACTGAGATGTCTTGCATACAGTTTTCTTTTTAATATAAATTAAAAAAATTAATAATCATAGTAAATTTGATTATGATTGACAGACGGAGATAATGGTATAGTTATAAGTAAGGAATCACGTATTATGAAGAATAACATGAATGGATTCGGTCAGTCAGTTACAACGTAGAACATCGTATCTACGTACATTAGTTTAGATTGCCACACTGAATCAGCACAGGGACACAACTGTCAGCTGAAATCCCATAGTGGTAGATGTGGTAGAATAACTGGTTGTAGGGAAGAATATTGAGGATCGAAAATATTCTTCAAGAATTATAATGCAGTGCATTATAATTTTAACCTAAGAGCATATCCAGGCCAAATTTAAAAAAGTACGGAGAGTGAGCAATCATGACAGACGCCACATTAAGTAAAGAAGTTTGATGACAGTTCAGCATAAGCTCTAACGTAGCCTGCAGTTTTCGAGTAGAGAGCTTGTATAAGTGTAATGTACTTCTCTGGTACACATTTTAATGACAAAAACTGTCACAGATCCTTACTCTCGATGTAGTAAAGTGCCGCTGTATGTTAGGACGCCTAATAAATGTGTCTGTGTTCCAAGACCTATCGTAGTGTTAACGTGTGGTCTATGTTGTCACGTCCGGGTCTTCAGTCTTCGCCTCACGGGCGCTAGTTAGGCGTCTAATAATAATCGAGGCAAACTATTTGGAGACCATATTATTGAGACGGACTCTTCTATGATTGTCACAGTAGGACTTCTGTTCTATTTTGAAGACTGAGAAAATCAGTGATTAAGACCTGTCGAATGCGATTATGCTTAGTTTTCAAGATCGAAGTTCTAAGATATAAGATATCATTCAATGCAAATGGTGAAACTGGACTACAGTCCTTAAAATTCCCACAGGTCAGTTTATCAGGACCCCTGTTCTCCTTTGGCTTTGCAACTTCATCAAGATTCCTAATACCGGCTTCCTTGATAATTCAGGACGATTGTCTATAATTACCTGTGACTAATGCCATTTCCATCTCACTTGCTTTTGCCATCCACCACTGTTCGCGATCATTGCGTCTGCCTTTTATCAGTTTGCGAATAAGCTGATTTTGCTTTTCATCATTTTCAAAGCCGGGTGGGACACGTTGACTAGCATTCGGTGGATGCCACAGCTTTTTTCTTGCCATATGTTTTACCTTAGTATCAAATACCACTGCTGATTCCACAGCATTTTCCTATCATTCCAACCGGCTACCTCGATCGGAATCACTGAATTCGCCACTCAACTGGTTCTCCAGTTGCTCCTGAAATATATTCTTAGCTCTGCTATCAGCAAGCAGAATCCTAAGATGTTTTCTCGCGGTGTCTTAACTACATCCAGTGAGTCGCAAACAAATACGTGCTCGCACTGAAGCATGATCAAAATCTAAACATTTGCATCAGAACGAGTGACAATTCCCTACTGAACTCCTCCGTTGGTGGCTAATGTCGATGTGATCTAGTGGTGTCCAGTGTTGTCACGACTTTGGGGTTCGCTAGGTCAAAAGAATGTTCTCCTCATGCATAAAGTTAGTGTTTGCTACAACTGGGTGACTCTCTGAGCATACTTGCATCAGACGGTTGCCATTATCTATTCTTGGAGACGCGATACCGTGAGTTCCACCCAGATGTATTTCCTTTTCTCTCGACCTGCCTGCTTGAGCATTGAAGTTGCCAGCAAATATTATTATACTAAAAGAAGTCATTGTGAGCGTGGACAGATACGACGAAGAGACAACGATGAGTGTCCGTATCTTTAGGAGTTATTATTGTTCCAGTCACTTGGTCAGCGCGCAAGCAGCAGGTGTTCGAGAAACACGGAGGGATATTGGAGTTGCTTATTTATCTTCAAATGGAGGCTTCAATTGAATGACACTACTCGGATTCGGTGTGCACGTTTTCGAGACGCAGCATAAGAGAAATGTTACGCCGTTTAGGAAAGATTCGGTTGTGAAATATGATTAGCCTTGCTGTCACTGGTATGAAGGCGGATGTCACTTCCTATCTGCCAGCACTGTGGAAACGTTTTTTCTTGAAGAACCTGTAAATGAAAGTAAATCGGTGTTAGTCTCATAGACCTGTGAGCGTGACCGCAGAGCTCAGTGGTCAACTGCTTGTGATCGATCTTTCACAGTCTTTTAACGAGAAGTTGTTGAAGTGGTAGATCCGCTCACTGAGTGATTTAATGACCAGAGACGGATTGCTTGAGATTAAATGACGTGTGATCTTTTTTTGTTTATTTTTGCAACCTATTCCTTACTAGTGAGCAAGCAGCAAGCATCGCTAGAGATGCTGGTTGTCCGAGAGAAAGGATTCAGTGCTTTCATACCACTCTACTGTTGGTAGTACGACATTGCCTTAACAACTTGAGTAGCTGCTTTTAGTCTCATCGTTCCTCAAACGACCTGGCTGACAATGGTAGGACATAGAGAAACATATGCTCGGTCGTGTCATGATGATAGGCAAGCTCGACCGCCACGTTAAGGTACCAGTACACACAGGACTTGAATGAATTAGGAATTAGTGAATTGAATTGGCTGTTGAATATAATTTTCAAATTGTTTGCATATGTTATAGTAAGATGTGAATTTTTATTGATCAGAAAGCCGCCTTTATCCACATCATTCAACTATTATTATTTGTAAGATAAATGGTTTTAAAGGTTGTAGATTTTCATTGCAATCATGATAACAAGCACTCTCTTGACGAGACTTTTGCTGATAAATAACAGCCTACAGTGCTGTTAGGATCCTCATGATGATCGAAAATTAATCAATCCATGAATTCATTAATAACAGTGAATAATCTACTTTCCTAATTAGCCTCACATCGAAAATCAGTGAATAGAATTCGCAATCGGCATTTGAGTCATACTATAGAACATACGCATTATAAAACTAAGCGTTGGATACCCATGAATAAAATTATGCGGAACAATGTAGAAATAGAAAATCGTAAAGAGTAGAACAAGTGAAATTAAGAGATCAGTGTCCATTACGGTTTGACAAAAGCATTAACCATCCGTTAAAAACGTGCAAAAATTGGCAGATGAAGAAGATTATTCTAGTTAAGAAATATTATCAGTTTGTTCATACTCTGCAAAATATGTATTCTCATCATTCACATAGTCAGTTGAATTTCAAATCAAAAGGAAATTATTATTCCTTATTAAGGTGGAATAGACGGAATGGAACTTCAAGAGATACCAGGTTATCTGTGCTAACTAGAAGAAAATGTCTCATTGTATGCAAATAGTTGCACTGATAATGTCCAAAGAAGTTGGAATAACACAAAGGTAATATTAATTTACTGTGGTTGACATTGTGACTGTGTATTTGATCAGATAACTTTGGTACGTTGGCATTCTCTACAGACTGCTTTTGATGAGCGGTCATGATAAATGTACAAAGAGTGAAGATACAATGTAGCTATCAGTGGAAGAAGGAATTCACCTTTCGTTCTATTTTGGAAGCTTTCTCTCTCTAGATGATCCTTCATCGCAGAACTTATTTTCACTTCCAAGCTCAAACTAAGTACCACTTTACCTCAAACGTGTCAAATGGATTCCATAGTTAGTCAAGAAATACAGTGCTTTCAGACTTATTCAAAATTCAATGTTAGTTTGAGAAAATTTAGTCAGATGATTACTTTGATGACAAAGCTCGAAAAATATCACGAATCTACATTTTCCCATAAAAGTCAATATACGTAAGCTTAGAAAAGTAGTAGAATAGTAGTAGTAGTAGTAGAATAAAAAGCCTAAATATCAATTTCACTAGATGACTGATAATATCAATTTTTCAACGATGCACCGAATTATAGAATATCACAATATCAGTGCTCAGTAAGATTTCTATCCAAAACTATACCAACTTACACTAAGAACGAAGCAATCATCATCGGAACCAGGATATTTTGTTGTGTCTGCAAACCGAAACGATTTATCATGGATACAAGCTTGATATTCATTCGCAGAACGTGAACATATTTTTTCACTTTTTTTCTCACAGAATGGTGCGATATCCAGTCCTCTAAAAAATAATTTGATAGTGGACTGTAAATTATTCAAAAGTTTTGAATACATTTTACCACTTTGTTACAAGATGATACAACATTCATTCGATTTATTTATTATGCGACGATATTTGAATAGTTTGACCAGTCAGTCCAACGAAATAACACTCATATCTCAAGATGAACGATGACGTATGAAAACTGTACTAATAATACAATTACAAAACTGAAAACCGATGTGATTTTAAAGAAAACCCTCTTTGTTGAGCCAAATTCTGTCGTTTTCAGATGTCAATGGGATCGTTCCATAGTTTCACGCTAGGAAGCGTCAAATA
Source organism: Schistosoma turkestanicum (assembly GCA_944470395.2). Classification (NCBI taxonomy): domain Eukaryota; kingdom Metazoa; phylum Platyhelminthes; class Trematoda; order Strigeidida; family Schistosomatidae; genus Schistosoma; species Schistosoma turkestanicum. The sequence goes on along the minus strand of OX103974.1, from coordinate 36,697,903 downwards.
TCTGTGGAGCTGTGGAGTGCATGGTAGCTTGGCTTTAGTAACATAAGGAACGTCACATCAACTATTTTAGTGTTTCAGCTTTGAAGACAGTTTATCAGAGTAAATATAACAGGAAAAATTGAAAACATTATTTAGTATGGTAAATATTCATAAGTGAAGATACGTCTTTTTGATTCAAATGTATCAGCAGTAAATAATTCCGCTTTTTTTAATCGTTAGCTTTTACCACTGTTTATTTCAACTTCTAAGAATGCTGTTTACTGTAGAATGGAGGTTGAAGTAAGTGAGAAGACACTCTGACCTGACTTCCCTTGTATTTGTGTCATGCCTGCACGTAAACACGTTGACGTGATGTGCTTGATCTATTACGAGTTTACCTAGTCAGAAAACGAGAGCGAGGATCGAGGATCCGGCGACACAAAATGCTACTCAAATCCGATTATCTGAGCAAAAACAAGAAGACATGAATGTGAAGTAGAACCTGTATTCTACAAGCATCCAGAAAATACGAGGTCCGAACCCAGAAGAGAATCAGGATCCCGGACTGGGGATCCGGGACCAGGTCCCGGTCCTGGTATTAATACGTTTTGGTCGAATAGGAAACAGCATCGAAGTCTGTGACATTGACAGTTAAGACGAGCAATAGGAAGCAACATCTGAAGTGACACTGATATTCACGACCATAAAATTGACCAGTATGAATAAACTAGTAGGAATCAACTAACAACTGTCTTAGGATATTGAATGAATATCTTAACAATTTGGCACTGTCCAACAACTTGTTTCAGTCAGCTTAAAGACACTGATGCTTCCTGTTGAATCAGATCTCATGTAATCAATTTTGATGATCAAATATTTTCCAATGAGCTATTTGTGCCGTAACTGAACTCATGTGACACTGAGATGCACTGTTGAACATTTAGGTAGAACTAATAATCATACTTATTTAGAGCCATTTATGATACTGGTCGTCTTACATTTCCAGTGATAATACAATTAAAGCTTTTCTTCTTTTTTGAACTGTAACCAAAAGGAAATCTCCTATTTTGCTTTATTCTTTCATTAAATATGTATGTTCAAAGTCTAGTTGTGGTAATGTCTGCAGCAAAAATTGCCGTACTAGAACTTGATTATTTGTTTGAGAAGTCTTATTGAAGATCATACTTTTTGAAATTACACAAACTATGGAGCAATAAATTATATGATATTCGAGTAAAGGAATTGTATTCTTGCATTACCTGCTTTTCCGTGATCTAATAAATTCATTACAGCTTTTCATCACAAAGTCACAACCCAGTCCTTTTCCCCATGTGAAGTCTTCGGCCATAGAGAAGTCAACATCGTATAACCTTAAATAGATTGAAAAACATCAAGAACGAACGGATATTAAAAGTATAAAGAAATCAGAAACAGGTGTTATTTCATTTTTTAGTCTATATTTACTGCATCTCCTGCTTTTCTTTCATTTTGAAAAACACACTTTATTGTCATTTTAGGTCAATACTACAATGAAAGTATAACGAAGCGACGATTCATCTGAAAATGTGTCTTGGAAACGTTTTCGTTGTAGTATTTTATATTCAATAAGTAGATCGTGTACCGATTTCAATAAATTGATCGTAGTGTTAATAATTTTGGAGGCGTTTGACGCAGTACCTGATGATTGATTATGAATGACTTACTGAGTTATAAATCCATAAAAATTAGTAGGCAAACAACATATTATTGTCAGTTTGTTGACTATATTTCCATTGTTTATATTGTTTTGACTGATTGGTTCATTAGTTCACTATCGTGAATCTACACCAGTTTACAAGGTCAACGAAAGTTGATTTACATTTAGTTGAAGTTCAGAATCAAACTTTGAAGCATCAGATATGAATCACTGTCAACTACCTATTTTCTGTCATAACGGTTTTGTTGCGAGGCAACTTCTAGTTGCAAGTATCAAATTGTACTGATCTCTCATCACATTTTTATTTGTTTCTTAAACCGTGAGTAAATATCTACAGTCCAAGGTATGCAGAATAATTATTTTTATTGTTTATCAGTATACGTATATGTATATATATATATGTATATACGCATAACTTACTTTGTATCCTTGAAGAAAGCTAGAGTGATTCTAGAAACAGGACTTAAACCTCGATTGGAATAAGTCATGGCTTCGTTCTGAAAATTACGTAGTTTGTGTAAAAAACATGAATTGAAAGTGTTTTAAAATACTATTCTTAGTTAACATAGATTGTTTGTTAATATTATCTAGTCTTTATATGCAATTTTGCTTGCTTTGTGATGCTTATAAAAATTTCCAAGAATCATGTCATTAACCATGATGTTAAACATATTTTTTCGAAAAATAATTGGTTTATTCAGCTGAAATGAACTCTGTATATGGAAACATGTTCGTTGCATCTCCAGTCACAATTCTTTGTGCATACTAGAATCCTACGTAAACAAATATATGTGTAACGCAAGTGTTGGAAATGAAACAACTCAGGAGTATTACAACAAAAAATCTAAAACACGAGATAAATAGGAAATAAATGAAATTCAATGCTATCCACATTGACTGCTTGTTCTTCGAGTCATTGATGAATGTTATTTTCCCGATAAATTCAGGTGCATTAGATCTTGATGCATGGACGAAAATTACTAAGAACCGCTTCATTGAATTTGTATCAGTATTCATTTATATTATTCTTTTCTCAGTTTGTCCCTATTATGAAGACCACTTCTGATAAACTGAATCATTAGGTGATGCAATACGAGCTATTTATTCTATGACATCATGTTCGTAATACGTCGATTTACTGCGTGTTCTTAAGCTCGGTTTATAAATCAGAAGATGAACACAAAGTGATGATCACCTTCATTCGGGACATAACACAAAGCGAAGTGGAGAAGCAGTGAATAAAATAACTGAAACGACGTGAACTGGAGACGGATTTGGAGCCAACTCCATGGGTTACAATTCGAACGAATGGAGGATACGAATTTGAGAATGCTTAGAGCTAACTCAAAGAGATAGAGCATGACTAAGAATATAAAGTCAGATAAAAATAAGACAGACATATGACAACCGAATTAGGTATGCACAGACATGAACAAAAACGACGAATGACTGAGAAGGTCAAAGGTCATCGAGACAAGTCATGTGAGTTCATAGACGTATTAAGAGAATAACGTTAAGGCGAGAAGGATGAGTAAGCGCGTAGGCGTATGCAACGCTCAGTCGTACAAGCTCATACAAACCAGATAATAAAAAATAACAATGGTACATATAGGTTGTTGCTATACAAATAGCGTCAGAAACTATTTACAAAATAAGTTTGTCATGCCATCTCCACATGTTATAGCATAATAAATGAGTTTTAATTTAAATGCTTTAGGCAATGATGAACTTATGGTTACGAACTACTTACCCCCATGATTCTATGACTTAGATGGCCATTCTGTAATTCGATTGAATCCAGTTTATTGCATCCGAAATGATTTCTTGCTTCCTCCTTTAGTGAGAAGATATCATCGATTGACATTAACTACATTCACAGGTACTTTAAATATAGTGTTTTAGTAGCACAGGATTCGAAACTAATTTGAACAAACAATCTAACCTCCAATGAAACTAGTATGTTAAACTATGTCTGATTATTACACTTTGTGTAAGTCAGCTAGAAGTTGAAAAAACCGTTTGTTTATTTGTTTCATGTAATGAGTATAAGTGATGCAAATGTGAGTTGCGGAGGGGAATAAAGGTTATTCAATTCAATGGGATGAACGACGATGAAGTAATTACAGTCCAAAAAACGTTAACTGCTGTTACCCAGCCGTCTTGATCTGCATTTGTCTTTATGAATGAGAGTGAAGGGTCATATCATATGTAGAGTCCATATATTCCATATCGTCCATCTGCATCAGAGCAGTAGACAGTACTAAGTAAACTGTGAGGAGCAATGGTTCTTCACCCCATATTTGAAAACGGATAGTCTAAAAACATACGACCAAGTTCAAGAAATCTATTGCAATCGAATTCGATTTATTTTTGTAGCAATGAACGCTGAAGGTATATGGAATATACATTACGGAAAGCATCCAAATGCGTCACAAGGCAAGCCTCACGTGGAACCCTCAATGTCAAATTAAAAGCGGATGGCCAAGAAACACACTAACTTGAGAAACGGAGACAGGCACAATAAGAAGGAACAAACATAATGGAAAACTGGAAAGGGAAACCCAGCACACAGAAGTGGCAGAATTGCTGTTGGCTCCCTATGCTTAGGTGACAAGTGCGAACAAGTCAGTAAGTCATTAGTTTTGAATGACACAATCGCAGAATAAAACTTCTAACCTCATCATACCGCTACGTTACAGACAACTTATTGAATCAAACAAAATATTCTAGTCAATGAAATTGAAAATAGCTAAATAAGTGAGGTATTTAGTACCCTGAAACGCATCTCAAAATCAAATAATTTTAAGCAAAAGATATATTGCGATATTGGATGGCGGATTTGTTTCACAAATGTAAGTGTAATCGTTTATTCATTTCAAAAAAATAACAGTCTCAACTTATGATAATTGAATAACAATGTGACTTACAATCATGTGAGGCAAAGTAAGCGCTTTAACTTCTCTAGATTGGTAGCTTAAAAAAATGCAAATCATAAACTTGGTTTATATCAAACAGATTCATTTGAATTATCTAAAAGTTAAACACTTAACTAATGTAGTTCAATATCCTATTTATTTGTCGAAATAAGTAAGATACTCAATAGGTCATCGAATGATGAATTAATTCCGGCGACATCTAAAAATATAGTAATAATAATAATGATCTGTTGTTCTATTATTTCAGGAGTTAATTTAAGTCACTTGTTCAGAGTGGATAAATAAATAACCGGGATTAATGAAGTGACATTTAAATAGACAAAATAAGGAAACAAAACATAATATCTTTAGTTGAACTACTATAATTTCAGGTTTTAATGTCATATCTATTTTGGTCAAGGTGTTATGATGCAGTATGACACTTTACTGTGATATTTGTTTATATGATGAAGATAAGAAAAATACCTTAATTCTGAAATATAGTTGAGTTAAAATAAATAATTATTGCAAAATTTGTGTTTGTGTATATTATAATGGTATTGTTGAGAATAGCGTTCACTGTTATTTTTGATGCAATTTACAGAATTCCTAGTTTCAAGGGATAATAAGTGGTCTGCTTGTGCTTTTTAGTGTTCTTTGGCGAATGTCTGGATTTCCAAGAAGAAATTTTCGTTACACAACGCATCGAAGTCGACAGAGTTACGTTTGTATATACAGTTTTGCATGGATGTAAACAGATTCTTGTTTTTTTAACTAATAAGTCTTGTAGACGGTAAGTTCTTGAAGTGGAGTATTGATAATTGATTCTTCTATTAATACTATTCATTTACTCGGTATTATTTAGATACCATAACCTAGGTTATTTAATTCAAAATGTACTGTCAAAGAACAATGGAATGAACAAAACATACAATACTCAGTCATACTGAAGAGAATGGTCGACGACAAGAAAACTTACTCTTTAGTGACATCAATATTCTGACTGATATCTTCAAAAAGACTGAATAAACTGTTAGCGAATCCCTTACCAAAAAAATAATGAAACAATTATTTATTCGTTATGGGTAATTATGTTTATTGTTTAAGTGAAGTTTCATTTGTTTAGCTGGATAATTGTTTTTACATGAAAATTCCATTATTCATTTATAAACATCCCTTTGATTGTGAGCTTGTGAGAGAAATAAGTTGTTATTTTACTTTATATGATGTTAAAGTTTAGTGATAAATAGTGGTACTTTTAGATGAACGCTAAAACATTCAATATTTAATCAAACAGTTCACGGAATCCAACATTGTCAAATATTAGTTGATTGCAGCTTCATGCACATTGATTTTCAAGTTTCATTAGTGACTATGCATACAGCTCATTTATTATAATTGAAAAAGCGTGAAAAAAGTAAACATTCTCATAATGAAAATACCAACAGTTTTATTTTTGAAAGTCTCTTTTTTAAATGCAGTCGTTCAATTTCCCATTCAGTTATCACATTCTTGTTTCAGTGATTTACATTCATTTAAAATATGATGCCATCTAAGTGTGTCGCGCAAGGACGAATTGTGATTGACGCTGACAATGTGGTCTAGAAGTTAAGCGTTCACTTACGAAACATGAAGTCTTATGTTTGATTTTTGCATGCAATATTACCAAACGATTAGTCTCAAACTTTGAGTAAATAACCAGCCTGTCGTTTGAGTCTTCAAATAGCGGTCTTAGATTGTTTCATGATTTCAATTTGAATCTCTTAACCACATGACATACAGTCAACTTAAATATAGAATATAAAATTTTTATAAACTCATTCCAAGTCAAGTAAACGTACTGGGTTAACAACGTCATCATATTTTGTATAATACAAGAAGAAATGGCTTCAATGTGAATTTATTAACAGGTTCAGAAACGTTATCCGAAGCATCAACTTACCAATACATGAGCTATTTCATGTTTAGCAAAACTTTCCATTATATCATTTTCTGTTTTGATAAGTTCATTCTCCGATGCACAAAAATTTACCGCACCTATGAATGGCCTTATTATAGGCATCAAAATAAACACATTAGTTTGAGTATTCGTATATTATATTTATTTGTCACTGTTACATCACACAGCTAAATTCATCTTAGCTGTAGTATACAGTGTTTGTCATGAGATAATATCACAATTCACTACATTGTAATGATGTCAATATTGCAGTGAAAACACTCAAAACTGTGTACTACTACGATGTAACTGCACGATATGGACCTCACTGATAATATGATGCTTCTCTCTCACATATAAAGGCGAATGCAGTTGAAGAAAGCTAGTGTATCAGCTGTCTGCTTCGGTAGGTTCCAACATGCACAACTGGAAAAGCAACATCCCCCTATACAATACATCGTTCACCAACTCAATCACACTCGAAAATTAGGCATGACCAATGCAAACATCAGAAATTTTTAACTGTATGCAACTGAATCTGGAAGAACGACTAAAGTCACAGGTGTCCAGAAACAGTTACGCCCACAAGATACTCCTAATCAGCTGACCGTATACTATCGTTAATAACGTTGTTTGGCAGAGAAGGAAATCGAGAAACAATGCTGAAGGTGACGAGGATCCAATGCTGAAATAGTCTAATGTCATAAAAAGGCGATTGGAAGCATGGAATACTGAAGGCCAAAGAAAAAGAGGTAGACTAATGAACACATTGGACAGAGACTTGGTGAAGGGCAATGAAAGATTGAATTATGATTGAGAACAGGCTGACAGAAGATTTCAGGACAGAAGCATTTGTAGAAGAGTTTTCGGCCACCGACACTACGTTGCGGATTTGATGTGAAACTGATTCTGTAAATGCACATGGTCATCACATCACGATTACGTCCAAAATGAATAACTATCGCGAAACGTCAATCTTAATGATGCTTTTATTTTCCGGTTGTCTTATTTTTGATAGGTAAGATAATCTGTTGCTAATTTGAAAATATTTTGCCTTAAATGCCATTTCAAGAGTTTTCACATTACTGTGTGGAATAAATCAAAATACAGAATAGAAATAGTTTACCTGTTTGAATCTGGGTCCCGCGCGCAAATGGTGGACCATGCAAAACTGGACTGACCACAATAATGAGAAATGTTATGCTTCACAATTAGTATCAGCTCATTTGGCGCTACTCCTTCTCCATCATAATACTCCTGCCAGGTTTCAGCATATTTACGATGATAACATCCCTGAAAATTTTGAAATGACACAAATTCTAGCATTTAATTTCATTTCATCCAGTGTTATTTATCACGACCGTCATTAATATTACTGCATTTTTGTCACAATTTGTTGACCTATTCCGTTTCTGAAGCAAAATCATGATGAATAGAAATGTTGTTCGTTTAATAACTTTTAGAAATTCCGCGCAGTATATGCACAAAACATATACACCAACAATCACTATTTGTGTTTTCTTTTATTTCTGTTTCATATGATAGTCTTAATTGAAATGCTGTATTGTTATTTCGCAAACAATGCACATTTGCTTCTTTCAATAAAATTAGGAGCGAATCAGTTTTCTACCACTGTGAGAAATCTAGAATCATCATCAATCACGACAATGAATTGAATTCAGGACATCGGCTCTTGCGTGTGAATACTCATATTTCACATTGGCGAGTCAGGTTTCGACAGTGTAAATGATTACCTGTCACATCACTTTTCTGTGGGCACTAATTCACACTCGACACAGCTGGAAAATACTCGAAAGAACTAGACATCACTAATTTCAAAATTTTAACTGGTTGTTTGGTGCAAGCCGCTTAAGAAAATCAATCAGAATATACAGCATCAACGATAAATGAAAGTAAAATCTAATTGAAATTTAAAGACTTTGTTGATATAAAAGCAACGATTAATCATGATTGTAAAAACAATTTCAAACCTTTCGTTCAAGTTTTAAGAGTCACTGATCTCAACTAATTAAAAGATAATAATTTATAATAGCAACAAATAATTCAAAATAACCATAAATGAAGCCACTTAGTATATATGAATTCCTGTTCTCCACATTCACTTACCTTTATATACTTATCAGGAACAGGTAGACCACTACATAATACGTCATGTTTACAATGTACCTGAGAACAGTGCGGTATCCGTTCATAAGAATTCGATACTTTCGGTTTTTCCTCTTCACATTCTCTAAAATATCAATGAATCCATCATGATAAAATCAAACTATTTGAATTTTGTAGATTCGTAAATAAACGACTAACATAATATTGCATTGACAAAATATACATTGTCACCTTTAGTAATACATTTAGGTTTAAAATGAAAATTAAAAACAGACATAACTCAAATGTGATGACGATCCAAAACCAAGAAATAAATATTATTCGCCTGACAAAGTCCAATTCAACTTAGTCTAATTCAATATGATATTAGATTTATCCTATAATCGATTTTCAATGAGAGTCATGAAGTTTGACAGTCTTTCACACATTTAAATTCAATAATCAATGATTGTGAGACCTCAATGATTAGAAACCTCAGAGCACTGAAAGACGCTCGTTTCGTCCTGGCATACGACTCATCAGAATTGCACATTTACGACTGCTACTCCACTTAGCAGGATTCGAACCCTCGACCTTTGATATTGTGCGCGAACACCTAAGCTTCGTACCGTTGAGTCGGTATCTAACATTTTTCATGTCTAACTCTGATTGATCTATGGATTTTGCGAAACCTAAGTAATGTAACTTAGGTAGTAACTGCCTACCTACAGCCGACAGGGTTGGACTCCACTGATGTTAACTTCTTCTCCCTAGATCTCCGAGTATTTCCACACGAAGCTGGTCACTAATTTTGGAGCCCATTTCACCATTTTTTCAATCGGAGTTCATGGAGGTTAGTTTATTTTTGCACATTTTGAAACCATCAGTTGCTTGGTTGTATTTTTGTTTTCAATCTATCGTTACACGTTGAAAATGGAACGCATGTAGAAATAGGTCAGATGAATTAAATCATGGGAAACTAGACGACATTCAGATGATTGGTCAACGATTTTACAATAAAAAATGGAAATTGATGTACCGGCCATATACTACACATTAACAGTATTATTACCAATAATAAAAACACTAAGTAAACCATTATTTTCATTATTTTCAAATTATTTCAATACACAATATCAACATTAGTTACAGGGAAGACACATTTATAATTTTACCTTTCAACAAACAAATTCTGCTTGGCACTTGTTTTAACAATCAACGCTTTCTCCCAATATCTGGAACTACTTTCAATTGCTGTCTGTTGTGGCATAAATTAAAATGTATAAGAACATGAATTAGTTATGCAATTAGTGCTAGAAATGTATACTTGACAAAAACCCAAACTATATTTATTCTTTTCCGAATATGGACTAATTGCTAACCATTGATCAGTTTTCTTAAACACATGTGCATTCTGCGCAGATCACTTCAATATTTAAATATATATATGCTACGATCGCTACTCTTTTATCAAGAATACCCGAAGCATACTTAATCAGGCCATTGCAGTAAGACTGAGAGTTCAATGTTTATTACAAAAAAATGTCAGAAAATAAAAAGTATGATTACCAATGCTTTTATGTTGCTTTACAAACTTTACTCTTCTGATTGATATTTCACTTTCAATGTATAGGTATCAACCTACTTACTTCAACTTCTCTTATGTCAACATCACACAACACGTAGGACAATTCTTTATTTCTTAATTTCTGTAATTCTTCATTTGTTGGCTATATTACTAAAATTTACTTGATTTTTAGTGGTCACCATGAATTTGAACTTGAGTTACTAACAGTATTGTCTACTTCATCAAGACAGGTTACACAGTACATTGGTTATATACATATATCTAGGTACAGTTGCTTTTGTGCTGCTTTTTTTCGTCCTTCTTTTTTCCCTTCTCATGACCCTATTATTGATGGAACATCCGTGGTGCATGGTTTAGGCGGTTGCCTTGGCAAAAGCTTGTATAAAGCACTTTCCGATTGACACTTTTCAACAAACAAACTACTGCATTATGCTAACCAGCCAACACGTTTACTATTGGCGTTGACTTTTTTTGCACCCCAGATGAAAATATGACTGTTTGAAACTGTTCAAGTCAGTGACGTGATGTAAATATGCTGTCTGAGACAGACTCGTATGTTTAACCTAACTTCATTGACCTTACACGGTTAATATGAAAGCATTTGTAAGTATTTGATCTAGCCTCTAAACTGGCATGCATCGTGTAACATGCTGTTATAGGAGAATAAAAACAACAATGATATAAATAATAATACTTTCAGGTTAGAAGTTTTAATAACAGATAAATATAGTGGTAAAACCGAAAAATGCACCTTCGATTTAACTACTATCCTCTATCGATGTCTGCTAATAATGTTCATAGCGTAGTGATAGTACCCGAAAACTCCTCACACGATGCAGTTATGCTAAATGAACTGATCAACTGCATAACCTAAAATCACTTTGAGTATTCAGACAAGGTGTAACTAATGTGATGGAACGAATTATGATGTATATTGTGAGAAAGTATCAGTTGAAGATAGGAGGACGTTTTATTTCGTACATTTCGTACGAGAAACATCTTTTGACGAAACTTCTCCCATCATACATTATTTAGGTTATTTATATTACAAATGATCTCGATCAATCACCAAAGATGATCAGAATATGACAACATATCGAGGGGATAAGATTCTAACACTGATCCTTCCTCGGTTTTAGGTGACACGTAACGAGCATAAAGAGCGATTTACAAATACAAAACAGACAAAAACCCATGGTTTTGAAACACTAACTATATGAAATCATTCTAACTGATTAGCTACCACCGTATGAGAAGAAAAAGTCTTCTTTTCTCAGAACTAATGACAGCTAACTGCGAAATTCACCAGTATTGATGTGACTGATGGTGTTCTGAAAACCTGAACTACAATGTGACAAACCTGATTGATCATATGAGCAGTTGTAAAGATTAAAAGGTGAAGCTTTAGAGGGCTCGTAATTAGCGAAAATTAGCACTGAAAAAATGCATTACACTACCGATTTCTGTAGTAAAAGAAAAAGCAAGAATCCGTCAAGAATCGTCTGCGTCAAAAGTCATCGATGCACCTTACTATCTTACGCGTAAAGGCGAATTCAAATGTTGACAGCTAGTATCACAGCTGTCTTTGCATCGGTATGTTCCCACATGCACGAATACAAAAACCTTTTGCTTTATTCGCCGGAAACCAAGAGAACGACAAAACACACAGGTATTGAACAAAACAGTTATGTTCGCAAGATACTCCGGATGACCGTACACTATCGAATATACCGTTCTACAGCAGAGAATGAATGAACTTCTGTTTGGAAATCCGGAAAAAGTGATGTAGGCAATGAGGATCGACTTCTGATTTCATCTTACGTTATGTGGTGGCTATTGGAAGCATGAAATACTGAAGGGCAAAAGAAAAGTGGAAGACCGAAGAACACATTTTGCTAAGGTCTGGTAATGGACAATGATCGATGAAATAAGGAATTGAAACAGGTGGCCGTCGAAGAGTATAACTTCGCGAGAATAAATAGCTCTTCCTATGTATGTTAGCTCAGTGCATAAACTACCACTAATCTGAGTCTAAAACAGTGCTTAGCATAATTATCGTGAAGTCAGTGCGAATGATATTAGATTGCAAACTGAAGTGAACTATATTATTTTGCGAAGTCATATTCATGGATATGGATAGAGTATCAAAATTCCGAATGATTACTATCCTAACTGTGATTCGCTTTTCTGCTGTGGCAAGTAACTCAGCAGATCGGTTGTCATGTAAGTGCTGAAGAAACACATCTTGATTACATATATATATATATATATATATATATGTATATATATATATATATAAACATATAAATCAAGAATTTAGTTCCGACATATAGCTGTAGCATGCAATACCAATGACAAGGAAAGTCAAAATAAAAATTGTACGGTTATTTATATTCTGCCATCGCTACAGCGATGCTAATTTCATACCTAACAAAATACACTCCTTTATGCTATTTCTCTGTCATCGTATTGCTCATTTAAAACAAGTCAGAAGAATAATGAATCTATGAATGTTAAAAAACATATTAAGATTAGCATGCATTGAATGAATATTATTTGCCATTATTCGTCATTCATTTTCGATTAAAAAACCACTCTAATATTAGGAACTAACCACGATTTTTTCAGCAGCATAACTATTAATTACTGTTTTATCATAATATGTTGTAATTTTCAAACGTTGCGGACCCAAATAGCGTTTATTTATGGAACCAGAGTAAACACCAAAACTCTGAAAAAGAATAATCAGAAAATAAATACAAACTGAAAACGTACCGGTTCCTCCAATTTAGGAAGTTGACAAACGTGTTCAGAATTATTGCCGAACAATAGAAATATGATAAGAAATATTGCTGCGATCAGTTTCATTGTGAAAATCAGAAACAAAATTAATATGCAGCTGAAGAGTTTATATAGTGTTATTAGAAGGGGAGATCTGAAAAATGTTTCTGCACTCTTCACTGGTTTGCAATTTTCCCGTGACCTCATTACCATTATTTTCTCATCGAATGAAATGAGAACAAAGTAAACTGAGAGTAAGGATAAGTGGGAGTGAGATACGTTCACACTGAGGACACGAAAAGTGCAATCTTGCCTCAGTTGAATCGCAAGATTGAAATATTGTTTCTTACTACTGTGAATTTACACTTCTTTGGCGAAACCGCACAATTCATGGACTATATTCATTCGATTAATTCAAAATCAGGCCACACAGTTTTAGTGTCATTTCAAATTAAATATTCCGTTAACTGTCAAACGAATCTTCTTAACACTGACATTCTTTCATGTGGAGATCCTGAATTCCTTATCACTACTGGTAGTCGAAAATCTTTGGTTGTTGAAATCTGACATGTCAATTATTGCGCATTTTGTAGAAGTTAAGTGAAAAAGTAAACGGTTAGTAAACGGTTCTTGCTCAGTCATCATACCTGTTTCATCTCAGTACCATCAACTAGCATCTTAGCAATATTCAAACCGTCAATATAACCCACAAACCCACTGTCATCTCTGGTGCGAAAGAAATATCATGCATGCTCTTTGAAATTGCAGGTCCAAACATTCAAGCACTTTTTCTCAATATATTTACATTAGCATTTGAAGCTGAAAAGTAACTTATGTTCTTCTTAAACATAAGTGTGGGCAGAAATACGTAATTCAAAAATACAGATGAAATTTCTGCGGTCAAACTTGAGAAGTATATGTAATCGGCAACCCACAAAAATGCGCATGGCGAGTGGGTAACATGATTTTGTACAACTACCTAATGAAGCTCACGGTTGCGCTGATTCATCTGTACGCGTGAACTCACTCTCACCATGCTTCCATATTAGTGACTGTCCAGACATTTATTATGCACTAACTTCAAAGCCGCGTCGTTTTTATTTATTTATTTAATAATTTCGTGGGAACCATGCATTTCCCGTATTTGCATACAAATCTCCTTAGTTTCTACTTGAAATAGACAGGATGCATACGGGGCAGTATATAATTATAAACTGGCTAATTAGAACGCACTTCACTGTCCTTGGCACAACTATATCATCACTAGTTATTTTGTGATTTTCACATTGCCAAGACGTCATGAAGCAAGATGCACCGATTGTACGCGCTTAACTAGCTCACATTTTGTATAAGACGAATTCTAACTGACTTTTATGCACAAATTCATTACAGATGTGGGCGAATCATGCAAAAACCGTACTGTTTGACTTCCCGAATTGTTCTCAATATTTAAAATTTTGGTAGAACCATAAAACTGACTGTCCGGACATTTATTATGCAAAAACTTTTCAGGCATTTAGTTACTAGATAATCAAATACCGAATGTGTGATCTTGTGTTCAATGCATTTAAAAAGGAGTTAGCATGAGATAAATTTTAAAGTGAATAGCATAAATTATCTGTCAAATGTCATGTAAGAGAAGCTTGATAATGAGTGGATGCCAATTTTAGTGGTAATCAAACTTGCGGAAAATACGATAATCGGAAAAAACAATTCAAACCATTTAAACTCTGCTCCGAGATTTAGAAGTTCTCTGTCTAGAAGAGTTATCGAGACTATTAAAAACCTTAAAGTCAGCTGAATTCACGAATTCGATACCTTTTCTCCTTACCAGAGAATGTTCAAACGTTATAGGAGACTAGACAAGCAAATAGCAGTGCGCTTAACAGTACGGTGCTGTCCGAAGCAGCACAAAGCGCACTGAGAAGATTTAAATCCTGTGAACCCTAGGATCATCAAAGCCTTATTCAAAATAAGCAGGAGTTGTTCAGCAATAAGTACAAGCTTTTTGCAATCTACTTGATGAAGAGGAAATTACCAAGGAAAACAACTGAGAAGGGAATAATAAATAAATAACTTCAACATGTTATGAGGTTTTCGGCTAAAATATCAGCAACACCCGAAACAGCACACCGTGGATAACCTGGATTAGACATAAGAAATAACGATCAAGAAGGCAGCAATAAATATCACTCAAACAAGAGTGGAGAAAGCCAAGGCACAATCTGAAAACCCAGATGCAAGCAATCAAGTGGAGGGGAGAATCAGAACTTTCAAACATAATTACGTAAAAGATGAAGTGATGAGAGAACAAGAAGCTCTCAGATAAACCATCGCGAGCTAACTTGATGATACAAGGAAGAAGATTGCTGGAAAATATCCCAAGCCAGAACGATCAGTGTAAAGCAAGGAAGGTAAAGTAATCGGTGTGATTAAAGAACACAGAGGTAAGTAAAGTGTGCACTTCGGGTAATCTTTGCATACGTTTGTTAAAATGGACTCACCAATCGTCCAATCAGCACACACAGACCTCTCAATCGGTCGGTGTTCATCCACCAACAAATAAAGACATCGGAATGGTCCTCAATCTTATCAGCAGTAGCAATGCTCAAGGACCGGACAACATTCCAGCAAAGAAATTATGGTTGAACACAGCAGTGACTAACGCCAAAGTCAGAATTTTCGACACAAATTTCAAAGCAGTTCCATTCTATGGAACAAAAACTTGGCCATCATACAAAAGATACAAGTGTCTATTGACAATCGTCTACGCAATATACTGTTGACCAGGAACCATCAGCAAGAACCTACTGTTGAAGAAAACAAACCCGATTCTAACAGGCGGAGAAATCGGGAAGTAGCGTAGGAACTAGGCTAGACAAACATTGAGGTATGCATCCAAGAGAGTTACGAGAGAAGGCTCAAGTTGAAATCTTTAGATCCAAAGAAAAGGAAGCAGAACAGACAATAAAAATACACCGAGAATTATAGTCAAACGTGAAAAGAACGAACAGGAATTGGATAGAACTGGGAAAAATGTCTCAAAACTGAGTAGGCTGGAGAATGCTGGTCAGCGGCTTATTCTGAATCTGGGTGAACAGGAGCAAGCAAGTAAATAAGATGCGTGAAGCAATTTATAATACTAACATAGCAGAGTCATTAGCATGAAATATTTCGTTCCGCACAGCTGAAGGCAATTATACTCACTCATTTCACAGTAGAAATCGATGAGAAATCGAAATCATATATTAATTAGTTGCTAGGCTTTGCTCGTTGTTCAGTCACGTTTTCTCTTGGCAACTAGACATTTGACAGACTAAACTTATTCAGTTGTTTTTGTTAGGTAAATATAAGCAGAGAAGGCACCACCACGATTTATTCATCGATTTGATTACAGTTAACTAAAGCAATATTTAAACAGTGGATAAATCACTGAAAGTCAGTTCCCGGGGATGATGTACTTCAAGATACAAGTATTCATTCTTGGACATAATTAGAAGCATTATAATTTTATGTGATTAGAAAAGAAAAGGAAATGCAAAAATTATATTTTAACAATGAACATTATTTAAGAACCCGAAATATTATTTGAATGAAACGATAATATTGTTACACAATTTATTTTCAGAATGATTTGATGACGTTTTCCAAACAAAGTACAACTCCTGTTACTAGAATTACTCTGGCTTACTTCAAGGACACGAGGTAAGTTGTTCATAGTTAAATAACATACTTAATAAAAATGATAAGCGTTATTTTGTTAAACTTCGACATTAGACTAACACTCAGAACCCGAACATTAAACATTTTCATAGAAATCGATGCATATAATCTGATAGTAACATTTACTTAAAACGGTTTACTTTAATTAAAATCATTTAACCTATCTTGCACAAACAAAATATTTAGTGTACATATATAAATGTCACTTTCTCATTTCTTAATAATATAATGAAGAGTTAAGTAAACTGACTCAAAAGATACTGAAATCAACAGTACTTAATACTGGATTATTTATGAAGCTATTTGTTAACAGACAACAATACATTATAAGATAAAAATTCAGTACGACTGAAACATAAATGTTGAAATTAGAATTTTTCCTTAACGATTACTCAGTTTAAATTTGAATGAATAAGGCCTAACTAATAATAGTAAATCTAGTGTGTGAATTTAGTATGTCACATTTACCAAAGGGTGTTGCGGATATTTTCCAAGTTCAGTTTAAATATCCCTAATTAACTTGATTATACAATCGGCAACAAAAGTGCATAACTCTTCCGACTTACTATGAGACCACTTTGCAGTTTCCGATCAGAGTTCAACTAGCTTCATCCAGTGGAGTTCACCTACATCCAGTCAACCACTAAGAGAATGAGAAAGGGTGAGAGAGAGAAACATCGTTTGACAACAGTTTCGACTTTTAAGGAGTCTGTGTGCTGTCCTTCACATTGTCTTTATGTCCAGACAGTTGAGTGCTTTCTCGTAGTAATCGAAAATAATGTGCACTGGTGAATTATATCATATTGACTGTTCCTCAAATAATCTGTAATGTTGCAATTCGGTCAGTGCACGATCAATCCTTATGGAATTTAACCACTTGATCTGGAAGTTGAGCGCCTACGAAGTACTCCTTTCTGTTCAACAACACTCTGTTGAAGAAACAGTTTACAATCTGTGTTTGTACAAACGTTTTTTAGACCTCAAACATTCTCGAACATCCTCTTACTTCTCATGCACAAAGAATATATACCACATGCATAGCGTTTGAAGTAATCGCTTTTCATTAAATAGAAATATAAGTGAGCACTGAAGTAAAACTAACTGAAAATTCACTGGGTAAACAGCCCAAATATAAATATACCAACTGAAATCATATATGAAGATTATTAGGAGCTTACGAACAAAGATTTATTTAACAAGTATTTAATTCCAAGTTGGACTGTGTGTTTTCACCATAGACGAGTTACGTACCAGGATAAAACAGGTGTTCAAGGATCCTTGGTTTTCTCGGAATGCTTTCTCCTGTTAATAAACACTTGTATCTTCTGGATGATAGCTTTGGTGGTTCTCCAAGTTTCCTCTCCATACAGTAGAACTGTCTTGACATTTGTATTGAAACGCCTGATTTTGGTTTTGGTTGAAAGTTGTTTGGAGTTCAAGATATTTTTCAACTGTAAAAATGCAGCCCTTGCTTTGCCAATCCGCGCCCTTACATCTGCATCGGATCCACCCTTCTCGTCAATGATGCTGCCAAGATATGTAAAGGTGTTAACGTCCTCCAAGGCATCTCCATTAAGACTTTTTTGATTGGTGCATGTTGTACCGCATCGGAGATCTACTGCTGCAGTGGCTGCTGCTACACTGGTCGTCCTCTCTTGCGTTTGTTGTTGCATGTGCGATAGAAGAGCCAGATCATCTGCGAAGTCCAGATCGTCTAGCTGCGTTCTGACTGTGCAGTTGATACAGTGCTTCGCTCCAGACGTCGACGTCTTCATAATTCTGTCGATGTCCCCGAAGGTTCTATTGGCGGAGTTATTATCAAACTGGCCTAATATCAAATGGTGAATAAAAAAAGACATTCTTTCATTTCTACTCACTAGTTGTTTCGGATGTTAGATCGCCAGAACTCGCTTGATGAATGCCTTATTTCGGATATATTTAATTGTCCGATCAGTTGACCTTGAGATATCGTTTCCCACCAGCAAAATCCATGGCTATGATTGACTGCTGTGTATTGTGATGTGCTATTTTTGTGACTGTCTCAAGGATGTTTCTATGATGGATGAATAAACTAGAGTTGTGCGCTCGATTGAATTGTGCTTTCTACGCTTATCAAGACTTC
Organism: Schistosoma turkestanicum; assembly: GCA_944470395.2. Taxonomy (NCBI): domain Eukaryota; kingdom Metazoa; phylum Platyhelminthes; class Trematoda; order Strigeidida; family Schistosomatidae; genus Schistosoma; species Schistosoma turkestanicum. The sequence continues at coordinate 36,679,054 of OX103974.1, read as the reverse complement.
TGTTTTGCCGTTTTTGCATCAAGGTAGCCTATCTGGACGCCGGTTGATTGTCTCGTTCAGGTTTATCGACTAAGGTGAACCCGTAATAGATTTAAGCATACCTAGAAATGAACATAACAGCAGTGGAAATTTATCAAATGGACAAATTATTTACCGATTGTTATAGAACTGATTAGTTTTTTTGTCGTTTGACAAATGTTTATTTGTTTTGTTTCTTTTTAATTTATAAATAATTCTTTGGTTATGTTTTTTTCGTTCGTTTATTTGTTTATTAGTAAACAAGATATCCGACCGTTTTGTGATACTCCTTGTGAATATAAATGTTTAATCTATGAAAATACATATGGATTTTGTGGACTGCATCTATTTGCAAACAAAACGGAACCCTATGTAGAAGCTTTTTTGAGTGGTTTGTTTTTTGGAAAATCGCTCCATGAATATATATTTCTGTTATGATATGACTGACTCTTTCTGTTGACATTTTGGTATTTTATTTGATTCCATTTTGAGATTTTATCATTGTATATTGTTATTATTTCTATATTTTGTACTTATATTGAAGTTTTTATGTTTGCTTCTGAACTGTACATATGTTGTTTAAATTTGATATTTGATATGGCTACAGCCATATTTGGATTTGATACTGTAGCCATTTGGACTGGAAGCACTTATTCTGCCAGAAGCAAATACTCATCAAGGTAAATTGGACTTGGAACAATTGTTGGGTAAATGTTAGTATTTCCATTTTATAATAAATTAGACCGATTTCTCCCAGAATTATTGTGTTTTTGCTATTGGATCCGGAACGTCCAGTGCCAACCTGCGCCCAATGGAAACAAAGTTAACTACTACGGTAAAAAATTCATCTTCATTCCAACAATTGGTCAGAACAAGGAAACATTTGGAATTTTCATCGTTTACAATATCAAACTTCCTGGAAGAAGAACTTTGGATTATTTATCTTTAACCCTGATCATACGGTATTTTGGAAAACAATCTTCTGATGTTTTTGGATTTTCATTGACGAAGAAGATTTACCGGTGTAAACTTTATATTTTGTATTTGTTATTTATTTTCCGTTGAATTTCAATTAATTATGAGCTCTCGAAAGAAAACAAACACGAAGAGGGTGGAAGCCCATGAAGAATCCCGACATGCAAGCCAAGTCGTTTACGATGCTTCATGTTTAATGAGTACACTCTCAAACGAGAATGACGTTATGCTTGATACTTATTATTGTAAGTCACCCTTAGAAGTAACTAAGAAACAGGATTTGGACGAGAACTCTAAGGTACCTGGGAAAGAATTGATGTTTAGAACACCGGTATTAGGCTTGGAATTACCAAAGGTTGAACTCCTATTCTTCGACGGTAAACACCGCGATTACTTTAGATTCGTAAGACAGTTCGAGACGTTTATAGAACCCAGAGTAAGATATGATAATCTGCGTTTATTATATTTATTTCATTACTGTAAGGGAAAGGCAAGAAATGCGATTGAATGTTGCCTTATAATGGAACCCCACGTGTAATATAAAAGAGCTAAGGCTATTTTAAAGCAGTCCTTTGGACAATTGCATGTAACAGCACGTAAAACTCCGGAGGACTTGTTTAGAACTGGGGATGCGGACTACAATGACCCAGAAAAATTGACGGATTTAGCAATTAAGATGCGAAACGTTGCTCTTACTACGGAACAATCGAATGGTATTCCAAAACTTTAGAGCGAATAGTTAGGCTCTTACCTCATCGAATGCAAGTCCAGTGTGCGGAGCTGGGAATTAAGTGGGACGAAGAGGAAAGAGAGCATACTTTCGATGAATTGACGGACTTTATTATGTCTCGTGCTAGGATAGCTAGTAGTAGATTCGGAAGATTAGCTAATCGCGCTAAAACAGGACATGATACGGAAGCTGTTAGTGATCTGCGTGCGAGACATGGGAATTCTTCAAATGCGTTTGCACCTATCTCACGCCCGGAACTTAAAAGAGTGGTTAATTATATCAGAAAGGTATACCCTCTTGAAGAACGATTATGTGACCCGGATGGTTTAAAACCCCTTGATGTGTATGCTTGTGAGAAGCCTGTTTGTATAGCCGATAAGATGGCTTTTTTAAGTATGGAAAAGAAAGAAAAAGGCAAAAAGGGTAGGCATCAGGATGGATCCGAGCTGTGTGATGGTAAAAGCCTCTTAACTGCTCGAAATGCAAGGAACGGTTATTTGGATTCGAGCAAACAGAGGTTAGTGAGTACGGTGAATATGAATAAGGACAAAACAGGATTGGCTGGATGGAATAAAGCTTATGTTCGGAACCCTTCACGTAGCGTAAATTATTTAACGGGACCTAGAATTGATCCTAGGACAACAAGTGTAAATAGTGACACAGCACTTCATGTTGCTGAGCAATCAGGATGTCTGCGGGCTACTGTATCTAGTTCTACGTAGCATCATGATATTGACGCGGAAGATAATAGCAGCTTAGCGCGTCCTGCCGATGTTTGTTTACGGTCAACGGATGGACGGTTATATACTAGTCCAAGTAGTCATAGCAAGATTGATAGTGTTAGTGTAAGTGGCAGCAGTGATAGCTTAGCTTCGAAGCTTGCATGCCAACTAACTCGCAACTCGTCATTAACTGTGAATAGTCGGAACATCATTGTGGACAACAATAACGTCAAGGTGGAGGTGAAACCCTATGTATCTAATAATAGTGTAGTTGATGTGAATAATAAACGTGATGGTAACTATGTGGAATCACTATAGGTAGTGCTGTTTCGTCGGTTGATGTTGCTAATGTGGCTTCTTTGAGTACTTCGGATCAAGATAATAGCATTGATGATACTCCTGCGAGTAATAGTGATCGATGGAATTTGAAAGACGCTCATCGTCATCGAAATGATCGTACGTTACGCTCACATACTGCTACCCAAGCTAAGAAGCATAAGAAACAACCTGATGCTACTATTATTAAGAAGCGTAAACTTCGTTCTCTTTCGGATGCTATGACTAGCAATCGAAATATTAGTCATCAGAATCTTAGTAGAGACGGCGATAGTAAAGAGACAGAATGTGTGAGCATTCCACCTACAGTTACTAGTCGATCAACTTCATCGAATGAGCCATCTGGTGTTTCGACGTCATCGGACCCTGCTGCGAATGCTAAGTTGATTGAGGATGCACAAGGTTGTGTAACTGTAAGTGTTCCTACTCCGGTTGACTGTCAGTCGAGTGATGATGAGAAGGAAGCGCCTGACGGTAACAGCCAGTCTACAGTGTTGCATGATAACGATGCTATTGATGTGCATATGTCTTATGTCTCTGAAACGGAACATAAGGAACAACAAGTGAGTTTATCGGTTTCGGATTGCGATACTAATGCTGTTCTTTCATGTAGCGAGATGACTGGAAGACTTTCATTCTACGGATGCCAGTGCAGGCAGAAACGACGCGACTTGTCTGACAGAACGGAATCATGAAAATGATGATAATAATAATCGGGATGCCAATGATGTGGCAAATGAGTTACCGACGATGACGAATGCTGATCAAACCTCCTCTGTATCAGGAGATGGAGAGTTAGATATTGTTCCAATGTCATGTCATTAAGAATCTTCAGGAGACGAGGAGATGTCAAAATTGAAGATCCCACCCTTGCATATTATCTATGGGTCAAGAGCTTCTGTTTATAAGTCAGCATCACGAACTTCATTGTATCTTCCGTTCGGAGCAAGTGATGGTGGATACAAGACTCATCCCCATTATATGGAATGTAATTCCCGGATAGGATATCACCAGCTTTACGACGTGTTGTACATGTTCATGTGGGTTAACTGGATAAGGTTTATACTACTGTTAGGTCATGCTACGATAGATAGGGTAATCAAGAGACTGATGGGAAGGTACAGGTACCTAGTTAGCTTGATAGGTCATATTCATGTTGGAAGGCGGGTAGGCGTTATTGATAAACTTGATATTTGATATGGCTGCAGCCATATTTGGATTTGATACCTCAGCAGTACGGACTTGAGGCACTTATTTTTCCAGAATCGGATACCCACCGCGGTAAATTGAAACTAGAAGGTGTAATATTGTTTTGTAATTTTCTGTATATAGGCATTTTTATTGAATTATAGGACCGATTTCTCCTAGAATTATTGTGTTTTGGTTCCAAGTCTGTCGGGAGCGCGTACCAAAATGCACCTATTCGAATCGGAGTGAACAGTTGGAGTAGAAAATTCATTCACAAACCGTTGTGTATGACTACCTGTTTTCTCCTCAGCATTAAACATTGTAGTATCAAAACACAGATATTTCTACGGAATTAAATTGTGAGAAAATCAGAATAAGACATGTAGTATTTATGCGAAATTATTCAGGAGGAAAAAACAAAAATAAAATCAGTAAAACGCAAAATGGAAAAGCAAATCTAATTATAAAATTAACATTACCAATAACTTGAAACGAAGAATCCTAAATCGTTTCGTACGCAGAAGAAGAAGGTGGGCTTACGAAAATAAACAACCAAAACGAGCAGTAATTGATATCTGGATTTTTCGTACCGATTGTGATTATCTCGACCTAGATTGTGAGTTTGATTATACATGAGTTGTCGCAAAGTTATTGCGATACGCGCTGTACTCTGCAGTCTATATTAGTCTCTGTGTTGACAATTTCATACTACTCCTGAAACGTGCATTCTGGTTTTCTGACGAGACAGTGGAAAATATTTCAACAACTAAATAGCTGTTCAGAACGATCGATCAGTCAAAATGTCACTGCCGAACAAGACCTGAATGAAGGCGTGGTGAAACCACGTTGCTAGCTTTTGATAATTATATACGGTGTGGTAGAATGTACGACACAACTTTGATGAGTTGTAGTCTTTATATGTATATACAAAGATAACTACATACATCTCACATTATTTTCTGAATTGCATGTCTTTCGTTTCAGCATTATTGTTCCTCCATTTTCACCTGGATGAAATGTTTACTAGACACTTTGAAATGTGCAAGTGCTCACAAACTGAAAGTCAAGAAATTCGTGTTATTTTGACCAGTACAAAAAGACGCCAGTATGACTGCCTAATCTGGACTGCGGAATTTGGATGGTGGTGATCCGACGTTGTGGTGTGCTGAACTGGAGTATCATTTTACAAAGCACTGCACAACATCTGGAGGAATTCGATAACCAGACCAATGCTCCGCAACCCTGATCCAGTTGCCCGAATCATCCGTCACATAATTTTGACTCTTCATACAACACAACCGAACATCCTTACAAGGCCTGTGATGGTGAATCACCTATCCTTATTTGACGGTCAAAGATTTGAAGGGCTTTTTCAAGAGGAAACAAAAATTGATGACTTGTCCCGTCCATTCCTCCGTCGTCACAACATCACACTTGACGACGACACCGACGGAGAAGCTGTCGTCAAACATGGATGGATACAACGTGATTGATGGCACGCCCAACACTGCTTGAATGCACATGACACGGAGATACGAAAACCACAGCACAAATGTTCATTGGGAATTTTCGAAGATAAAGCATGTTTTGTGGCTGCACAGTGTCTATGTCTTACTAAAAGCATGCGTAAATCTGATAAATGTTTCTGCACTCTTCACTGGTTTGCAATTTTCCCGTGACCTCATTACCATTATTTTCTCATCGAATGAAATGAGAACAAAGTAAACTGAGAGTAAGGATAAGTGGGAGTGAGATACGTTCACACTGAGGACACGAAAAGTGCAATCTTGCCTCAGTTGAATCGCAAGATTGAAATATTGTTTCTTACTACTGTGAATTTACACTTCTTTGGCGAAACCGCACAATTCATGGACTATATTCATTCGATTAATTCAAAATCAGGCCACACAGTTTTAGTGTCATTTCAAATTAAATATTCCGTTAACTGTCAAACGAATCTTCTTAACACTGACATTCTTTCATGTGGAGATCCTGAATTCCTTATCACTACTGGTAGTCGAAAATCTTTGGTTGTTGGAATCTGACATGTCAATTATTGCGCATTTTGTAGAAGTTAAGTGAAAAAGTCTCTCGCTTTTGACAAAGAAAATGTTGACGAATAATAATATTCTCTTGATATCGACTTAACATTCTAGGTTAAGTCAACTTCTCTACGTACTACAAGTCTGCTGCTCATTCGAATAATACACTCACAATATTATTCAAAACGTTTCTCTTTGTTTTACATGTGTACATAGAAAGTATGCTTGTTGAAAGCATTTTGGGCAACGAACAGTAGTTGATATCTGGATTTTGCGATAGATATGCTATTCTCATGTGACAGTGATCTCATAGAGCAGATGCTTTCATCTTTCAAAAATTTCCCTCACAAATCTCTGAAAGTAGGAATTTATGAACGCCTCTGGAAGCTGTACTCGTTTGGTGAATATTTTTCCGCTAACGGACAGTGCTGTTGAAATTCAGGAAAGCATCGCTCTTTCGCATATTTCCTTTGTAGTGTTTGATCGTGACTACTAAGCACCAATTATGCTGGTAGATATACATCATTTCATCACTAATAGCTTATTCGTAATTCTTTGTAGCAACAATCAATCAATTTCTTTTTATTTGACATCTGATTTGTGCATGTCGAATTCGCTGTCTATGTATCTAATGAGAAACGGTCATGGATAAGTAATTTTCGTAGCGATTGTAATTGTCTCGACCTAGATTGTGAGTTTGATTATACATGAGTTGTCGCAAAGTTATTGCGATACGCGCTGTACTCTGCAGTCTATATTAGTCTCTGTGTTGACAATTTCATACTACTCCTGAAACGTGCATTCTGGTTTTCTGACGAGACAGTGGAAAATATTTCAACAACTAAATAGCTGTTCAGAACGATCGATCAGTCAAAATGTCACTGCCGAACAAGACCTGAATGAAGGCGTGGTGAAACCACGTTGCTAGCTTTTGATAATTATATACGGTGTGGTAGAATGTACGACACAACTTTGATGAGTTGTAGTCTTTATATGTATATACAAAGATAACTACATACATCTCACATTATTTTCTGAATTGCATGTCTTTCGTTTCAGCATTATTGTTCCTCCATTTTCACCTGGATGAAATGTTTACTAGACACTTTGAAATGTGCAAGTGCTCACAAACTGAAAGTCAAGAAATTCGTGTTATTTTGACCAGTACAAAAGGACGCCAGTATGACTGCCTAATCTGGACTGCGGAATTTGGATGGTGGTGATCCGACGTTGTGGTGTGCTGAACTGGAGTATCATTTTACAAAGCACTGCACAACATCTGGAGGAATTCGATAACCAGACCAATGCTCCGCAACCCTGATCCAGTTGCCCGAATCATCCGTCACATAATTTTGACTCTTCATACAACACAACCGAACATCCTTACAAGGCCTGTGATGGTGAATCACCTATCCTTATTTGACGGTCAAAGATTTGAAGGGCTTTTTCAAGAGGAAACAAAAATTGATGACTTGTCCCGTCCATTCCTCCGTCGTCACAACATCACACTTGACGACGACACCGACGGAGAAGCTGTCGTCAAACATGGATGGATACAACGTGATTGATGGCACGCCCAACACTGCTTGAATGCACATGACACGGAGATACGAAAACCACAGCACAAATGTTCATTGGGAATTTTCGAAGATAAAGCATGTTTTGTGGCTGCACAGTGTCTATGTCTTACTAAAAGCATGCGTAAATCTGATAAATGTTTCTGCACTCTTCACTGGTTTGCAATTTTCCCGTGACCTCATTACCATTATTTTCTCATCGAATGAAATGAGAACAAAGTAAACTGAGAGTAAGGATAAGTGGGAGTGAGATACGTTCACACTGAGGACACGAAAAGTGCAATCTTGCCTCAGTTGAATCGCAAGATTGAAATATTGTTTCTTACTACTGTGAATTTACACTTCTTTGGCGAAACCGCACAATTCATGGACTATATTCATTCGATTAATTCAAAATCAGGCCACACAGTTTTAGTGTCATTTCAAATTAAATATTCCGTTAACTGTCAAACGAATCTTCTTAACACTGACATTCTTTCATGTGGAGATCCTGAATTCCTTATCACTACTGGTAGTCGAAAATCTTTGGTTGTTGAAATCTGACATGTCAATTATTGCGCATTTTGTAGAAGTTAAGTGAAAAAGTCTCTCGCTTTTGACAAAGAAAATGTTGACGAATAATAATATTCTCTTGATATCGACTTAACATTCTAGGTTAAGTCAACTTCTCTACGTACTACAAGTCTGCTGCTCATTCGAATAATACACTCACAATATTATTCAAAACGTTTCTCTTTGTTTTACATGTGTACATAGAAAGTATGCTTGTTGAAAGCATTTTGGGCAACGAACAGTAGTTGATATCTGGATTTTGCGATAGATATGCTATTCTCATGTGACAGTGATCTCATAGAGCAGATGCTTTCATCTTTCAAAAATTTCCCTCACAAATCTCTGAAAGTAGGAATTTATGAACGCCTCTGGAAGCTGTACTCGTTTGGTGAATATTTTTCCGCTAACGGACAGTGCTGTTGAAATTCAGGAAAGCATCGCTCTTTCGCATATTTCCTTTGTAGTGTTTGATCGTGACTACTAAGCACCAATTATGCTGGTAGATATACATCATTTCATCACTAATAGCTTATTCGTAATTCTTTGTAGCAACAATCAATCAATTTCTTTTTATTTGACATCTGATTTGTGCATGTCGAATTCGCTGTCTATGTATCTAATGAGAAACGGTCATGGATAAGTAATTTTCGTAGCGATTGTGATTATCTCGACCTAGATTGTGTGTTTGATTATACATGAGTTGTCGCAAAGTTATTGCGATACGCGCTGTACTCTGCAGTCTATATTAGTCTCTGTGTTGACAATTTCATACTACTCCTGAAACGTGCATTCTGGTTTTCTGACGAGACAGTGGAAAATATTTCAACAACTAAATAGCTGTTCAGAACGATCGATCAGTCAAAATGTCACTGCCGAACAAGACCTGAATGAAGGCGTGGTGAAACCACGTTGCTAGCTTTTGATAATTATATACGGTGTGGTAGAATGTACGACACAACTTTGATGAGTTGTAGTCTTTATATGTATATACAAAGATAACTACATACATCTCACATTATTTTCTGAATTGCATGTCTTTCGTTTCAGCATTATTGTTCCTCCATTTTCACCTGGATGAAATGTTTACTAGACACTTTGAAATGTGCAAGTGCTCACAAACTGAAAGTCAAGAAATTCGTGTTATTTTGACCAGTACAAAAAGACGCCAGTATGACTGCCTAATCTGGACTGCGGAATTTGGATGGTGGTGATCCGACGTTGTGGTGTGCTGAACTGGAGTATCATTTTACAAAGCACTGCACAACATCTGGAGGAATTCGATAACCAGACCAATGCTCCGCAACCCTGATCCAGTTGCCCGAATCATCCGTCACATAATTTTGACTCTTCATACAACACAACCGAACATCCTTACAAGGCCTGTGATGGTGAATCACCTATCCTTATTTGACGGTCAAAGATTTGAAGGGCTTTTTCAAGAGGAAACAAAAATTGATGACTTGTCCCGTCCATTCCTCCGTCGTCACAACATCACACTTGACGACGACACCGACGGAGAAGCTGTCGTCAAACATGGATGGATACAACGTGATTGATGGCACGCCCAACACTGCTTGAATGCACATGACACGGAGATACGAAAACCACAGCACAAATGTTCATTGGGAATTTTCGAAGATAAAGCATGTTTTGTGGCTGCACAGTGTCTATGTCTTACTAAAAGCATGCGTAAATCTGATAAATGTTTCTGCACTCTTCACTGGTTTGCAATTTTCCCGTGACCTCATTACCATTATTTTCTCATCGAATGAAATGAGAACAAAGTAAACTGAGAGTAAGGATAAGTGGGAGTGAGATACGTTCACACTGAGGACACGAAAAGTGCAATCTTGCCTCAGTTGAATCGCAAGATTGAAATATTGTTTCTTACTACTGTGAATTTACACTTCTTTGGCGAAACCGCACAATTCATGGACTATATTCATTCGATTAATTCAAAATCAGGCCACACAGTTTTAGTGTCATTTCAAATTAAATATTCCGTTAACTGTCAAACGAATCTTCTTAACACTGACATTCTTTCATGTGGAGATCCTGAATTCCTTATCACTACTGGTAGTCGAAAATCTTTGGTTGTTGAAATCTGACATGTCAATTATTGCGCATTTTGTAGAAGTTAAGTGAAAAAGTCTCTCGCTTTTGACAAAGAAAATGTTGACGAATAATAATATTCTCTTGATATCGACTTAACATTCTAGGTTAAGTCAACTTCTCTACGTACTACAAGTCTGCTGCTCATTCGAATAATACACTCACAATATTATTCAAAACGTTTCTCTTTGTTTTACATGTGTACATAGAAAGTATGCTTGTTGAAAGCATTTTGGGCAACGAACAGTAGTTGATATCTGGATTTTGCGATAGATATGCTATTCTCATGTGACAGTGATCTCATAGAGCAGATGCTTTCATCTTTCAAAAATTTCCCTCACAAATCTCTGAAAGTAGGAATTTATGAACGCCTCTGGAAGCTGTACTCGTTTGGTGAATATTTTTCCGCTAACGGACAGTGCTGTTGAAATTCAGGAAAGCATCGCTCTTTCGCATATTTCCTTTGTAGTGTTTGATCGTGACTACTAAGCACCAATTATGCTGGTAGATATACATCATTTCATCACTAATAGCTTATTCGTAATTCTTTGTAGCAACAATCAATCAATTTCTTTTTATTTGACATCTGATTTGTGCATGTCGAATTCGCTGTCTATGTATCTAATGAGAAACGGTCATGGATAAGTAATTTTCGTAGCGATTGTGATTATCTCGACCTAGATTGTGTGTTTGACTTTACATGATTTCTCGCACAGTTATTGCGATACGCGCTGCACTCTACAGTCTTTATTAGTCTCTGCGTTGACAATTTCATACTACTCCGGAAACGCGCATTCTGGTTTTCTGACGAGACAGTTGAAAATATTTCAACAACTATAGAGCTCTTCAGAACGATCGATTAGTCAAAATGTCACTGCCGAACAAGACCTGAATGAAGGCGTGGTGAAACCACGTTGCTAGCTTTTGATAATTATATACGGTGTGGTAGAATGTACGACGCAACTTTGATGAGTTGTAGTCTTTATATGTATATACATAGATAACTACATACATCTCACAATATTTTCTGAATTGCATGTCTTCGGTTTCAGAACTATTGTTCCTCAATTTTCACCTGGATGAAATGTTTACTAGACGCTTTAAAATGTGCAAGTGCACACAAACTGAAAGTCAAGAAATTCGTGTTATTTTAACCAGTATAAAAGACGCCAGTGGGACTTCGTAATCTAGACTGCGGAATTTGGATGGTGGTGATCCGACGTTGTGGTGTGTTGAACTGAAGTTTCATTTTTCAAAACACTACAAAAATCTGGAGGAATTCGTTAACCAGACCAATGCTCCGCAACCCTGATCCAGTTGGCTGAATCGTCCGTCCTATAATTTTCACTCTTCACACAACACAACCAAACATTCTTAAAAGGCGTGTGATGATGAATCACCTATCCTTATTTGACGGTCAAAGAGTTGAAGTGCTTTTCAAGAGGAAATAAAAAGTGATGAGTGGTCCTGGCAGTTCCTGCGCCGTCTCAACATCACACTGGCTGAAGACACCGAGGGAGAAGCTGTCGTCAAACGTGGATGGATACAACGTCATTGATGGCACGACCAACACTGCTTCAATGCACATGACACGGAGATGCGAAAATCACAGCACAAATATTCATTAGGAATTTTCGAAGATAAAGCATGTTTTGTGGCTGCGCCGTGTCTATGTGTTACTCAAAACATGCGTAAATCTGATAAATGTTCCTGTACTCTTCACTGGTTTGCAATTTTCCCATGACCTCATTATCATTATTTTCTCATCAAACGAAACGTGAACAAAGTAAACTGAGAGTAAGGATAAGTGGGAGTGAGATACGTTCACACGGAGGACACGAAAAGTGCAATCTTGCACCAGTAGAATCGCGAGATTGAAATATTGTTTCTTACTACTGTGAATTTACACTTCTTTGGCGAAACCGCACAATTCATGGACTATATTCATTCGATTAATTCAAAATCAGGCCACACAGTTTTAGTGTCATTTCAAATTAAATATTCCGTTAACTGTCAAACGAATCTTCTTAACACTGACATTCTTTCATGTGGAGATCCTGAATTCCTTATCACTACTGGTAGTCGAAAATCTTTGGTTGTTGAAATCTGACATGTCAATTATTGCGCATTTTGTAGAAGTTAAGTGAAAAAGTCTCTCGCTTTTGACAAAGAAAATGTTGACGAATAATAATATTCTCTTGATATCGACTTAACATTCTAGGTTAAGTCAACTTCTCTACGTACTACAAGTCTGCTGCTCATTCGAATAATACACTCACAATATTATTCAAAACGTTTCTCTTTGTTTTACATGTGTACATAGAAAGTATGCTTGTTGAAAGCATTTTGGGCAACGAACAGTAGTTGATATCTGGATTTTGCGATAGATATGCTATTCTCATGTGACAGTGATCTCATAGAGCAGATGCTTTCATCTTTCAAAAATTTCCCTCACAAATCTCTGAAAGTAGGAATTTATGAACGCCTCTGGAAGCTGTACTCGTTTGGTGAATATTTTTCCGCTAACGGACAGTGCTGTTGAAATTCAGGAAAGCATCGCTCTTTCGCATATTTCCTTTGTAGTGTTTGATCGTGACTACTAAGCACCAATTATGCTGGTAGATATACATCATTTCATCACTAATAGCTTATTCGTAATTCTTTGTAGCAACAATCAATCAATTTCTTTTTATTTGACATCTGATTTGTGCATGTCGAATTCGCTGTCTATGTATCTAATGAGAAACGGTCATGGATAAGTAATTTTCGTAGCGATTGTGATTATCTCGACCTAGATTGTGTGTTTGATTATACATGAGTTGTCGCAAAGTTATTGCGATACGCGCTGTACTCTGCAGTCTATATTAGTCTCTGTGTTGACAATTTCATACTACTCCTGAAACGTGCATTCTGGTTTTCTGACGAGACAGTGGAAAATATTTCAACAACTAAATAGCTGTTCAGAACGATCGATCAGTCAAAATGTCACTGCCGAACAAGACCTGAATGAAGGCGTGGTGAAACCACGTTGCTAGCTTTTGATAATTATATACGGTGTGGTAGAATGTACGACACAACTTTGATGAGTTGTAGTCTTTATATGTATATACAAAGATAACTACATACATCTCACATTATTTTCTGAATTGCATGTCTTTCGTTTCAGCATTATTGTTCCTCCATTTTCACCTGGATGAAATGTTTACTAGACACTTTGAAATGTGCAAGTGCTCACAAACTGAAAGTCAAGAAATTCGTGTTATTTTGACCAGTACAAAAAGACGCCAGTATGACTGCCTAATCTGGACTGCGGAATTTGGATGGTGGTGATCCGACGTTGTGGTGTGCTGAACTGGAGTATCATTTTACAAAGCACTGCACAACATCTGGAGGAATTCGATAACCAGACCAATGCTCCGCAACCCTGATCCAGTTGCCCGAATCATCCGTCACATAATTTTGACTCTTCATACAACACAACCGAACATCCTTACAAGGCCTGTGATGGTGAATCACCTATCCTTATTTGACGGTCAAAGATTTGAAGGGCTTTTTCAAGAGGAAACAAAAATTGATGACTTGTCCCGTCCATTCCTCCGTCGTCACAACATCACACTTGACGACGACACCGACGGAGAAGCTGTCGTCAAACATGGATGGATACAACGTGATTGATGGCACGCCCAACACTGCTTGAATGCACATGACACGGAGATACGAAAACCACAGCACAAATGTTCATTGGGAATTTTCGAAGATAAAGCATGTTTTGTGGCTGCACAGTGTCTATGTCTTACTAAAAGCATGCGTAAATCTGATAAATGTTTCTGCACTCTTCACTGGTTTGCAATTTTCCCGTGACCTCATTACCATTATTTTCTCATCGAATGAAATGAGAACAAAGTAAACTGAGAGTAAGGATAAGTGGGAGTGAGATACGTTCACACTGAGGACACGAAAAGTGCAATCTTGCCTCAGTTGAATCGCAAGATTGAAATATTGTTTCTTACTACTGTGAATTTACACTTCTTTGGCGAAACCGCACAATTCATGGACTATATTCATTCGATTAATTCAAAATCAGGCCACACAGTTTTAGTGTCATTTCAAATTAAATATTCCGTTAACTGTCAAACGAATCTTCTTAACACTGACATTCTTTCATGTGGAGATCCTGAATTCCTTATCACTACTGGTAGTCGAAAATCTTTGGTTGTTGAAATCTGACATGTCAATTATTGCGCATTTTGTAGAAGTTAAGTGAAAAAGTCTCTCGCTTTTGACAAAGAAAATGTTGACGAATAATAATATTCTCTTGATATCGACTTAACATTCTAGGTTAAGTCAACTTCTCTACGTACTACAAGTCTGCTGCTCATTCGAATAATACACTCACAATATTATTCAAAACGTTTCTCTTTGTTTTACATGTGTACATAGAAAGTATGCTTGTTGAAAGCATTTTGGGCAACGAACAGTAGTTGATATCTGGATTTTGCGATAGATATGCTATTCTCATGTGACAGTGATCTCATAGAGCAGATGCTTTCATCTTTCAAAAATTTCCCTCACAAATCTCTGAAAGTAGGAATTTATGAACGCCTCTGGAAGCTGTACTCGTTTGGTGAATATTTTTCCGCTAACGGACAGTGCTGTTGAAATTCAGGAAAGCATCGCTCTTTCGCATATTTCCTTTGTAGTGTTTGATCGTGACTACTAAGCACCAATTATGCTGGTAGATATACATCATTTCATCACTAATAGCTTATTCGTAATTCTTTGTAGCAACAATCAATCAATTTCTTTTTATTTGACATCTGATTTGTGCATGTCGAATTCGCTGTCTATGTATCTAATGAGAAACGGTCATGGATAAGTAATTTTCGTAGCGATTGTGATTATCTCGACCTAGATTGTGTGTTTGATTATACATGAGTTGTCGCAAAGTTATTGCGATACGCGCTGTACTCTGCAGTCTATATTAGTCTCTGTGTTGACAATTTCATACTACTCCTGAAACGTGCATTCTGGTTTTCTGACGAGACAGTGGAAAATATTTCAACAACTAAATAGCTGTTCAGAACGATCGATCAGTCAAAATGTCACTGCCGAACAAGACCTGAATGAAGGCGTGGTGAAACCACGTTGCTAGCTTTTGATAATTATATACGGTGTGGTAGAATGTACGACACAACTTTGATGAGTTGTAGTCTTTATATGTATATACAAAGATAACTACATACATCTCACATTATTTTCTGAATTGCATGTCTTTCGTTTCAGCATTATTGTTCCTCCATTTTCACCTGGATGAAATGTTTACTAGACACTTTGAAATGTGCAAGTGCTCACAAACTGAAAGTCAAGAAATTCGTGTTATTTTGACCAGTACAAAAAGACGCCAGTATGACTGCCTAATCTGGACTGCGGAATTTGGATGGTGGTGATCCGACGTTGTGGTGTGCTGAACTGGAGTATCATTTTACAAAGCACTGCACAACATCTGGAGGAATTCGATAACCAGACCAATGCTCCGCAACCCTGATCCAGTTGCCCGAATCATCCGTCACATAATTTTGACTCTTCATACAACACAACCGAACATCCTTACAAGGCCTGTGATGGTGAATCACCTATCCTTATTTGACGGTCAAAGATTTGAAGGGCTTTTTCAAGAGGAAACAAAAATTGATGACTTGTCCCGTCCATTCCTCCGTCGTCACAACATCACACTTGACGACGACACCGACGGAGAAGCTGTCGTCAAACATGGATGGATACAACGTGATTGATGGCACGCCCAACACTGCTTGAATGCACATGACACGGAGATACGAAAACCACAGCACAAATGTTCATTGGGAATTTTCGAAGATAAAGCATGTTTTGTGGCTGCACAGTGTCTATGTCTTACTAAAAGCATGCGTAAATCTGATAAATGTTTCTGCACTCTTCACTGGTTTGCAATTTTCCCGTGACCTCATTACCATTATTTTCTCATCGAATGAAATGAGAACAAAGTAAACTGAGAGTAAGGATAAGTGGGAGTGAGATACGTTCACACTGAGGACACGAAAAGTGCAATCTTGCCTCAGTTGAATCGCAAGATTGAAATATTGTTTCTTACTACTGTGAATTTACACTTCTTTGGCGAAACCGCACAATTCATGGACTATATTCATTCGATTAATTCAAAATCAGGCCACACAGTTTTAGTGTCATTTCAAATTAAATATTCCGTTAACTGTCAAACGAATCTTCTTAACACTGACATTCTTTCATGTGGAGATCCTGAATTCCTTATCACTACTGGTAGTCGAAAATCTTTGGTTGTTGGAATCTGACATGTCAATTATTGCGCATTTTGTAGAAGTTAAGTGAAAAAGTCTCTCGCTTTTGACAAAGAAAATGTTGACGAATAATAATATTCTCTTGATATCGACTTAACATTCTAGGTTAAGTCAACTTCTCTACGTACTACAAGTCTGCTGCTCATTCGAATAATACACTCACAATATTATTCAAAACGTTTCTCTTTGTTTTACATGTGTACATAGAAAGTATGCTTGTTGAAAGCATTTTGGGCAACGAACAGTAGTTGACATCTGGATTTTGCGATAGATATGCTATTCTCATGTGACAGTGATCTCATAGAGCAGATGCTTTCATCTTTCAAAAATTTCCCTCACAAATCTCTGAAAGTAGGAATTTATGAACGCCTCTGGAAGCTGTACTCGTTTGGTGAATATTTTTCCGCTAACGGACAGTGCTGTTGAAATTCAGGAAAGCATCGCTCTTTCGCATATTTCCTTTGTAGTGTTTGATCGTGACTACTAAGCACCAATTATGCTGGTAGATATACATCATTTCATCACTAATAGCTTATTCGTAATTCTTTGTAGCAACAATCAATCAATTTCTTTTTATTTGACATCTGATTTGTGCATGTCGAATTCGCTGTCTATGTATCTAATGAGAAACGGTCATTGATAAGTAATTTTCGTAGCGATTGTGATTATCTCGACCTAGATTGTGTGTTTGATTATACATGAGTTGTCGCAAAGTTATTGCGATACGCGCTGTACTCTGCAGTCTATATTAGTCTCTGTGTTGACAATTTCATACTACTCCTGAAACGTGCATTCTGGTTTTCTGACGAGACAGTGGAAAATATTTCAACAACTAAATAGCTGTTCAGAACGATCGATCAGTCAAAATGTCACTGCCGAACAAGACCTGAATGAAGGCGTGGTGAAACCACGTTGCTAGCTTTTGATAATTATATACGGTGTGGTAGAATGTACGACACAACTTTGATGAGTTGTAGTCTTTATATGTATATACAAAGATAACTACATACATCTCACATTATTTTCTGAATTGCATGTCTTTCGTTTCAGCATTATTGTTCCTCCATTTTCACCTGGATGAAATGTTTACTAGACACTTTGAAATGTGCAAGTGCTCACAAACTGAAAGTCAAGAAATTCGTGTTATTTTGACCAGTACAAAAGGACGCCAGTATGACTGCTTAATCTGGACTGCGGAATTTGGATGGTGGTGATCCGACGTTGTGGTGTGCTGAACTGGAGTATCATTTTACAAAGCACTGCACAACATCTGGAGGAATTCGATAACCAGACCAATGCTCCGCAACCCTGATCCAGTTGCCCGAATCATCCGTCACATAATTTTGACTCTTCATACAACACAACCGAACATCCTTACAAGGCCTGTGATGGTGAATCACCTATCCTTATTTGACGGTCAAAGATTTGAAGGGCTTTTTCAAGAGGAAACAAAAATTGATGACTTGTCCCGTCCATTCCTCCGTCGTCACAACATCACACTTGACGACGACACCGACGAAGAAGCTGTCGTCAAACATGGATGGATACAACGTGATTGATGGTTCGGTTAATTTGGTTAGAATCCCAACACTTTTTATCTTCGGCCCAATATTCAAGTTGTTTTCTTTATCGGTTAAGATTTTGGAGTGTTTTGTTGATCTCAACATGTTTTTTAAGATATATTTTTGTGCATCCAGCTTCACAACACATTGACTCACCAAGATCTGTAGGGTGATTTTTCATGCGTGCATTCATTTCTTACACATGATTGATGCGTTTATCAATCATTATAGCGTTGAGAGTTTACTATAATTGATTGACTGCTGTGACCCAGAAATTCGATCATGTTGTCTATCATCTTTTTATCCGAAGCTGACTAGTTATTAGATTTGCAGTAACATTTAGGTAATGATACGTGGTTGATGAGCAAATATGTTGGCAGCAGTGGATTATTGTTTGGCATTGTTTCAGCAGCCTGATTTGAACAAAAATGGGGCATGTTGAATAACTCGATTTTTTCTGAGTCGCTTGACTTGGCAAATGACGTTTGTCGTAGCACACGCTTGAAAACACGCATCTTTTAGCCTATTCAGGGATTTGGGCAGGTGAGCTGCCGTATATCTCTGTCCTGGTGATGACTATTTTGATCAGTGTCAGATAGATCACTCAACACGTTGCCTTCTGAAATTTCAGATTATGGATTTCTAGGATTTAAATTATCCTAATTTTCTAATAATAATTTAGTATACACAAGTATACTAACTCTTATATATTTGAGTATTAGTTTCAGTATACTGAGGGTGGATGTGAATGTGTTGTAGTACAGATGACTGGCTAAAGATGATGCATTTTTTGCATAGGATGTGCAACGTTTATAACTTGAAACTAAGGATCTTTCAAAAGAGACTCATCAGGCTGACGGTCTCAGTATTTGATGGTTTAGAACTTTATATTTTTTTTTCACTTTTACTCTAGTAGTTAGTTTTCTTGAAAATTAAAATTGTTTTGTGCTTGTTCAAACTCAGCCTTCAAAATGAACACATTAAATAACCATGTTACAATAATGACACCGCCAAAATCCAACACCCTGAGAGTTATTCAGTTTATATTCCTCAGGAAGTAGGCCCTAAATTGGATTGGAACAATGTCGTGCCTTATTAACCGATCAGTAGGAAAAACAACAATGTAAATAAGACTAAAGTTTCACATCACTAGGTTCTTAGATCCTATTGCCACTTCGCAAGTTATTTCGGATTTATTCTAATGGTCAAAATATTCGTGTGATATGAGAACAGTTTCTCCGCTTATTATGATTTACATGAATAAAGAAAAGCCAGAGAATAGTCTTTTATTTATTGATCATAAAAATTAGTCCCGAAATAAACAACAGTGCTGAGCGAAGCCGTCATAAAAATAACTAGCCTCAATATCTCGAAAATATCCTGTAGTGTATATCTTGGAACAGATAAATCTTCAATCAATGATTTCCGTCAAAACGAAGTTGATCATTCTAAAACATATTACAGGAATCATCAAGTTGCAATATGTATCAGAGAAAAACACGAACTTTCTTTTGAGATGCGCCTAAACTAGACAATCAATGCCATTTCTGCTCTCACCTTATCAGCTCACAATCACCATCACTAGGCGCAATCAAAATTGTACCTACTGCTCTTGTAGTGGGTCGATGCATAGATAACCAGACCAGTTTAGAACCGGAGTTAGTCACTGAACTGTACACTTATAATTTAGGACCACAGAATTAGTTTATACCTGTTATTGTCATTTGAAACTTCGGTTCACAGGATCAACCGTTTGAAAGTTGATGCTTTGATTTTTTTTAAAGTATTGGATATTTTTAAGTACGAACGATGGAAACATGAGAACACTCTGAAACCCATCATCATTTGACGCAACCACAAAATGATCTGTTTGTCCAACTTTCAAACGGTTGATCCTGTGAACCGAAGTTTCAAATGACAGTAACAGGTATGAACTAATTTTGTGGACCTAAATTATAAGTGTCCAGTTCAGTGACTAACTCCGGTTCTAAACTGAGATAAAGTAGGGGGGTTGACCCCATTTTATATAAAACTATACGGCTAAAAAAACTCTAACCAGAAATTTAAATTGAGACAACTTCAACTTTGCTCTGAGTGTTTAAATTTTTTCATTCCGAAGAGTCCTGATGCCCTCCGATGTAACTCGATTTCTTCAGAAAGTCGTTAGTCTGATGCTCCTTCTAGCTACCAGAGCAGCTATTCTCCTTCTAAGTACACGGAATTTGTAGGCATGGAGGAGGGATGAAAAACAGTTTTAAGTTGCCTCGCAGAGGAAAAGAGACTACCTCATAGTGCTTGGCAACAGTGAAACACATTGGACGCAGGTTGGAAAAATAAGATATGCTTCATAAGTTATTGTTATACTCCAGTCATAAAGAAGAAAATACCTTGCACGCCGCAAACGTTGCTTTGATACTGATCAAACAAGCAGAGAAAGCACTTATGGGCTTAGAATTTCATGTATTCAAAATCATCAAAGCATCCTTCCAAATAAAAAAATAGGGCAATACACTGTATGTCGTCCGATGCTATGCAACTACCAACGACTACATTGATAAATTCTACTAGGTACTGCAGTCAATAAGCTTTGCAAACGTTGTACTAGAATAACCAACCAAATAGTGTACCGTGAAATTATTTTTTTTCGTTTTCAGATGCTGTGTTAGTATGTACGGAGACGTTTTACGAATTTGTCAATCATTAATCTCATGTAGATTATAAAATTTCACATTCTATGTTTATAGAAATACGAGAATATCTTGACGTCAATTAAAAGCAAAAAATACTACAGAGTGCAAAGTCGAAAACTTTGAATTCGTACTGCTTATTACTTAACAGCTGGTGCACAGCAATCCATGACTTTTCTTATTAACTGTATGTCGTAAATTATTCACCGTGTGTATTGCTGATTCTACAACTAATTATTGTTTCATTAAGCCATTAGCCGTTCTCAGACTTCAAAACATGTCTTGTACTTTTTCAAAGAAGGATGGTGCTGTTCGTGGATTTAAAGCACTTCGATTCACTTGCACACGTAATGCATTATCTGAAAAAATGGAATAATTATTCACATCGTCTTATTCTCAGAAAACATCTACCTATTTAGCTTCAGGTTGAATTTAAATTATAAACGCTCATATACGATAACATCATCATCATCATCAAACTGTTAGTTGAAATTCTGCTTCAATTAACATACATCCGTTAACTGGTCACGAAAAAATGACTAATATTAATCGAATTAGTACAAAAAATGAGTCACTATTTAAAACAAATCTTCATATTCGTACAAAAATGACATTAGTTATCATTACCGATTGACTTCATCTATCTTTTTTATTATTCCCAATAACAAAAATAGATTGAGGAGATGTTTTTTCAATGATGGCTACTTCACGCTTAACTAAAAGGGTGGTTAGGAGAATATTTACCGCCCCTACAAACACGTCAAAAATGGTTAGTCGGACATCCCAATATCCGGAAAGGAGGTATAGTAATCGTGGCTTCCAATATTTCGACACTTGGAAAGTGGCCTTCGGGAGTAGTTGAAAGCTGCGAAACCGATAACGACGGAGAGGTTAGGACGGTAACTGTGCGTACGAATAACAGATTAGTTAGAAGTGATATACGTTTATGCTAAATATTGCATATAACTCGTTCCAATATTCGTTATCACATATCTTTCAACTGTGAATAGGTTTAAGAAGACAATCAGAAGTGTTGAGTAGAGTTCATTATCGCCTACCTCAAATAACTAAATCAAAAGGAAAAGTAAAACATGAACAGATGTGCAAATAACGGAAAACCAATGAATAGGTTTTAAAATTAAAATTAAAAATAAAAGGATTATTGAAAATATTTAGAAAAAACTAACATTTGAGCCAGTTAAAAAAAATGTGCTTGATTAGAATTTTAAGATGCCTTTAATCCTATTATCATTGTAAGATCAATTTTTGAAGGTTCTGTTTGTGAAAATCCCCCTCCATGTATACATTTGAAATTTATCCTTATTGGTTTCTTTAGTTGTACATTTTGTGTAGTCTGTTCGATTCCATTTTTGAGATGATAGTGTTTGTATTTTCTTATAGTTTCTATTTCTTTTGTGCCTTCACTGAGTTTCTCCATGTTTCCCGTCTGAACTACATACAATTGGGTTGTTTCAGCTGATACTTAGTCATGGTGACTGCCATATTAATTTGTTCATCTTTTGATTGTGTTGGTTGCTTGCTTGCTTTGACTGGAATTGTGTATTTTGATTGTGAACTGAAGCACTCTTTTAGAATAGGAAACACTCTGTGTTACAAAGCAATCAAATATTATCTGTCGAACGAATGTGATAGAATATCATTTATTTGTTGCTGTTGATTCGAATAACTGATAAATTGTTGATAGAATAATTGAGCGGTCATATAGCTATCCACGATGTCGAAACGTTGTTGCAAGTTTAATCTATAATAAAAGACATTGTTAGTAGTATCTTTCAACTGGATAAAAATGAGATTAGATCCATGATAGACTAACAGTAGCTGACCTTTTTGGAAGAAACTTCAGCTCACCAATTTCAGTGATGATCGAGTCAAAATGGTCTATGACCACCATTAAATACTAATGAAGAACCTGTCACTGAGAAGATAAATAAATCCTAGGCAAAAAAAATATATTTGCTGTTGATTTCGTGATATCAAGGGAACACCGGAATTAATCAGGGGAAGTGGGTAATTTGAAGAGCTGTTAGAGCAAAGAATGGTAGCAGCACAAGAAGGTTGCGCGTAAAAATTTGTTATGAACAAAAACTGTATTTTCTACAACTGTCTAATTTTGAACAATCAATCGACTTTGAATTTTAAAAAGAATTGATAGATTTGAAATTGTCATTCATATTGTTGTTTTATAGTTGATGTTATGAGTAATATTTTAACTGAATCGAATAGTAAAGATTTATTCGTTCAAGTAAGGGCCTGTGATAATAAATTAGAATTGGAAGAGCTAGTTTTTTTGACTTCGATATCCAAAACTATTGTTTCCTTAGGTGGTTTTTGCTCAGAAGCTAGTTTTCGTAACAACCCTACATAAGCTGCAAAATTGAAGAAAGTCAGTAAGTGCAGGGTAGTTGTCACATTCATATGCAGAGTTTTTCATCTAGTATTTAGGATTTAAAGTTCCCTTAACTACATGAGTATTATCTGCTGAATAACTTTAAACTAGAACAAAGTACCAGTCTATCTCTAGTTTTCACTACTTCTTCAGTTGATATCAATCAGTGACACATATTAACTTCACCTGTTATTGACTAATGTTTCAATAAAATTCAAGAGTAATACATTAGTTGAAAATCTGCCTACAAAATTGGTGCATTTGGAATATATATTTAAGATTGATCGTTTATAAATGCGGTGTTTAAACAGTAGTCGATGAATTCAGGTAATTCTTCTAAACTAGGTCATTTATAACCGTATAGTTTACGGCCGCAACAAAATACTCACCAAACAATTCGGATAAGTCGTTTAGAGCTAAAAAAAATATACAGCAAATCCTTATAGTTTCTTTTAAATATATCTCAAGGACTTCAGTTGGTTTGAAGACTTATAAACCTGATATGTTCAAGCTACTCATTCTTGCTATTAAAATGTTTTGCCTGAAATAATGACCTCGAACTGTGTTTATGGTGAACACAAACCAACCGGTAGCTGAATATTTCTGATTTGCAGGTGAATTTTCCTCTAAACATTCATCACAACAACACTGTTTTAAGTTTATGAATTACTGCTAACATATATAATCAATCCGCTCACTCTCGACCGTGCATTGCTTACAAAAAAAGTTTACCAATCAGTTTGTATTATCTCTTTGTCAGTCCGAAAAAATTGTCAATTTACGAGTTGTAAACAGAAAAAATCCTAAGCAGACAAAGAATAATAAGTTTTCCTGCGTTATCTTGAAGGGAACAAGGAGGAAAATTTCTGCTAAACTCATCCACCAAGTACTCATGTATGAATCACAGTAAACGTGAAAGTGCACTATAATATCTTGTTCCCGCAAACGAAAGTAGACGAAGCGACAGTCGAACCCTGTAGTTGGTGGTGTATATTCAGCTGCCTTAACCACTAAGCCACAGCTTCATTACCATATTGATGAAAGTCAGTCAACTCAAATTCCAAATTCAGGGCTTCGTGCCCTAACAACTTTACAATACCATATAGAACAACTTCTAGGTTAAATAGAGCGACTTTAAACTCTTAAAGCTTAGAAAAATACTGCCAGTAACCTATTACGCATACTTTTTTTTGCTTTAGTCAATGTACCTTGTACATAAATAAGCATTGTACTTATGCTCGGATGAAAAAAAATTACTGTACTAAAACATTCTAAGATATTTTGGTCCACGACTTTAAAATACCTTTTCGATAGGTTATTAAGTAATATTTCTCGGTTTATTCGCCATAGGTGATGTTGCAAAAGATCTAGTTCTCGCCATTTCACTCTAGGATGACGAGAAAAATAACCATTGAATTGAAATTACGTGTAGTCAGTAACAACGTAGAACTTGGTGCATACGTACATACGTTTACCTTGTCATACCACATTATCGCAGAGAAATACAATTGTCAGTTGTCAAATCGCATAGTGGGTATGGCAGTAGCAGTATTAACGGTAAGAGGAAAGATTAGGGATCAAAGATATGATTCGAGAAGTATATCCAAGTAAGTAAGTTCAAAAAAAAAAGATGAAGTTTATGAGGGATTCAGAAGTTTATAATTTGAGAAAAAAATTAAGAATGGATGCTTCCGTACAATTGCAAACAATCTTTAGCGATTTCATTTAGTCGCCAACCACCGGTGACGATTCACTTTAGCACTACAACCAGGAAGTCTACAATAACTAAATTGGCTCAGTCCAGTAGTCAATGTCGACATGGATTTGTACCATGTTTTGATACAGCCATCCCAAGCTTCCTTCCACTTTACTCTTACATCGGATAATGTCGCCCGTTTTGGTGGCTGCGCATACCTAAATTATTTTCAGAGGGGAGAATCGCATTCCGAATATGGTTGCATTGCTGCTTAAGGTAGAAAGAAGACTATCTTTACCCTTTGTAACCTCACTAAGAGTTGGAGGATTACATCGACTTGCTATTCAGGTCGACTTGAGATCGTGGTTAACTGAAGTGTGTTACGCATGCGTGTGACCACGTCATTTGATATGTTTGAACTATGACGAGTTCATCCTAGTCAGTAAAATGAGAGCGAAACAAAGACCCAGTGACAGGATAGGCTACTCTAATCCGAGCGTCCCGAAGCCCCATTGAATATAAGACTTGATATGAATTAGGACGAGTATTCTACAAGCATCCAGAAAGTACGATGTCCGAGTACAGAAGAGGTTAAGGATCTGGGTCATAAGACATTACACATAATGCATATTTATACACTTAGGTCAAATAGGAAACAACAGTGAAGTATGTGACTTTGATAGTTAGGACGACCAATAGGAATTTATCAATAGAATTAGACTTACAAATAATCCACTTACGATATTTGGTGAATATCCTAACAGTGTGGTTGAGGGATACCCCCAAACGCTGCTAAGATCTCTTTAATTGAGAGTGAATGGTAATTCCCTTCTTTCTGAAAAGTCTTGCTAAGTCGGATTCCTAACACCGATTCCCCTTTACTTATCGCAGCTTGTTCCATCGTCTCGCTACCCACCACTCTTCGTGATCGCTGTGTAGGCTACTAATCAACCTATGCTTAAGCAAACTCCGCTCCTCATCATGTCCCGAGCTTCGCCCTAAATTTTTGGTTCGTCTTAATGAAAGATATCACTGCTGTTTCAACAGCCTTCTGAATATCATTCCAAGCTGCCTCGGAGTAGTCACCACTAATCTGGGCGTCCAACAGTTCTTCTACTTGCTCTTCAAATATACTTATGGCGTTTGTATCATTAGGTAGAAATCTAAGGGATTACCTTATTGTCTTTTTTACGTCCACAAAGGCACAGACATATACAGGCCAGAACAAACGACAGTCTTATATCGGTAGCTGAGAGCAATGTGGTCTAGTTCGGTGCAACATTGAGTCGATTTTGAGGAACGCCATGTCAGAAGATGTGGTTCATTGTGTTGAAAGTTAGTATTTGACAGAAATAAGCAGTTATCTGAGCAGTTGCAGCAGACGGTCCCTAATATCTATTCAATGAGCCATGACACAATGAAACCCACTCAGGCGTCTTACAGTTTCAATTAATCTACCTTTTTGAGCATTAAATCACCAGCTACTCATTCAACATCATCTTCTACCTCATCTCAACTGCAATTAGTGAAAGCGTAGACAGAAACAACGAGGTGACAGTGATTGTTTCCCTCTTTCCAAGTTCTTACTGTTCAGTTTAGTCGGACAGCGCACACGTGAAGTCAAGTCTACAAGAGCTAGTTCTGCTTTTGAACTCAACCCTAGACCTATACCAGCAAGACAACGGGGAACAGCTGTAGAGCTTCCACATACACGGGGCGTGAATCGCGATGGTTTTTTATCTAGACATTTGGAAGTCGAATGGATGAACTTATTCAGAACCTTTATGCGCGTTTTGGTGAGGCAGGATACATGGAGATTCTAAAGTCTAAGTCAAGGAAGCCTGCAGTCCTATTCGGAACAACATCCGCATATTGGGAGATATAACATGCAGTTTAGAGAGTGTTTATAGGAGGTTGGAAACATCATTTCATCAACTTCAATAACTAGTATTAGCGGCGAGAGATGTATAGGTTACGCGAGAAGGGTTAGTCGTGGGATTAACCGAATTTGAACAATACGTGTAAGCCACAATATTGTTTTCACTTACATCTTCAACACGTTTTACTCTAATATAAGTGAATATTTTTAAAGAGACAATTATTAAGACGTAGGAGACGTAGGAGAACGATTTGATCGTGAAGAAGTTGGTCTCGAGCGCTGTTAATGGTAGGAGGGCGATTGTAGATTCCCGGTTGCCCACACCGTGAGTGTTGCTTAAAGAACCTGAGAAGAAAATCGGGTTAGCAAACTGGGTGCGTGGGCCCAGAGCCCAAGGGACAAATGCTTTAGGTCGTTTGTGCAGAGCATTCTCATGGGAAGCTCCTAATTTTTTAGCTCAGCTCTTCAAAAGGTCTTATCGTCTCACACGAAAATCCGTGAGGTGGAATGGTGTAGCATTTTAGGGTCAACCTTTTCTAACTCATTCCTTTCACTGTACGAAGGCTGAATCGCATCACCCGAACGTAGCTGCTACCTTGACGTGGTAGTCGGGCTTGCCTATCATGATGACCCAACCGAGCTAAATTGGCTGGAACATATGTTCCTGAAAGGTTCTACCATGCCACACAGGTCGACTGGAGAACGATCAGACTAAAAGCAGATACTCATGTTCTGAGGACGAAGTTGTACTGCTGACTGCAGAGGGGTGTGACAGCAGTAAGGTGTTTCCCTCGGACAACCAGCATCTGCAGCGATGCTGCCTTCTCACAAGGAAGGAAGGCTTAGAAAAGTTCGACCCTAAGAAAATGTAACACTTCACCCTACCTCACGGATTTCCGTCTCCGTCGGTAAGGGCTGCCCAAAAAGTGCTTTTAAAAAGCGGGGCTAATACTCGAAAAACCTATCATGAAAAGGTCGTGCGTGACCGGCCTCAAGCAGTTGTCCCTTGGGCTCTGCGGCCACGCTACCAGGTCTCCAGGACTAACAATAATCCACCTTCCTTTTCAGGCTCCTCAAAAACCACCCTACAACGGTATGGGCAGCCAGGAAGTGACAACCGCCCTCATGCCCGTAACAGCAGACGAGACAAAATTGGTCACAATCAAAACCTCCCTCCACCCCCTAACATCCCCACTACTTTCAAGACTAAGTCTTCACACATTCCTTTATCAACCCACACCTCTGCTGCAAAAGATCCGAATTCACGAAACGTTATTCCCCGTCACCTGAAACCCAGTCATAAGCTCTCACTCGATCGGTGATGTAAGAGTAGAGAGCTTGTATAAGGTTGATGTACTTCTTTGGTACACCCTTCAATGACAGACACTGCCACAGAACCTCACGATTAACAGAGTCGAATGCCGCCTTCACGTCCAGGAAGACAACTATTGTAGGACGCCTAAATGTGTGTGTGTTCCAGGACCTGTCGTAGTGTGAAAATGTGGACTGTACAACCACGTCCAGGTCTGAAACCAGCCTGGTTTTTTCTAGTCTGCTCTTCACAAGTTTTCGTTAGGCGTCGAAGTATTATTGAGGCCAATATTTTAGGTACTATATTAGTTAGAGTGATTCCTCTGTGACCGTCACAAGAATACATTTGTCCTTTCCTATAGATTGGAACAATTAGCGACTGAGAACAATCAGATGGGATTACGTCCAGCTCCCAGATTCTACCAAACATCTCAGTCAATCTAGCTGCTAAAACTGGAACACTATTCTTAAAAATCTCACAGGCAAGCCTATCAAGACGTGCTGCTCTCACTCGCTTCAGATTTCCTATAGCTTTTACAACTCCACATAGACTCGGAGGGCTTACGTCGACTAGCCATTCAGGATGACTGGAGATCGTGTGTGTGCCTGAAGGCCAGTTGGACTGATCCCTAAAGTATTCTACCCATCGATCCAATCTCCTTCGTTGAGAATGAATCAAAAGCCCATTCTTTTCGGAGATAGTTCCGCTGACAGATAAATTTTTAATACCTGTTTCCTTGAAAAGTCGTAACAACTGTCTGCTATTGCTGATTGCCGCTGCCTTTCCCATCGCTTCTGCTTCCACTACCCATCACTGTTCACGGTCGTTGCGTGAGCTTTTTATCAGCCTGTGCCTAAGCTGACTTCACTCTTCGTCATGTTCAAAGCAAGGTGGGATGAGCGTCTATCAGTCCGGTGGATGCTGCTGAGATCCACAGCTTCTACCTAGCCGTACGGTTTACCCTGCTAGCGTATATCACTGCTCTTTCCACAGATTTTTTGATATCATTCCCAGCTGCCTCTGGATGGGAATCACTTACAAGTTCGCCTAACTGTTTTTCTAGTTGCTCCTGAAAGCTATTCTTAGCTCTGCTATCATTAAGTAGAACCCTGAGAAGTTTCCTTGTGGTGTCTTCTATGCGTCCAGTAAGTCGCAAACAAATACGTGCTCGCACTAGAGCATGATCTGAATCTAGACATGTGCTCCAGAACGAGCGACAGTCCTCTACCGAACACCTCCATCGTTGGTTGATGGAGATAAGATCTAGTTGGGTCCAAGATTGAGACAACTTAGGGGGTCACCAGGTCAGATGTTTTTCTTTGTGCTTGAAGTCAGTGTTTATTAGAAATAGGCGGTTATCTGAGCATATTTGCAACAGACGGTTGCCATTATCCGATCTTTGAGCCACGACACCGTAAGATCCACCCAGGTGTCTTCCTTCTTCACTCAGTTTACCTAGCTGAGAATTGAAGTCAGCAGCCACTATCTCTATATCAGTGGCTAACATTTTTCAGGAGGTCGGAAAGCTTTCTGTAGAACTTATTTTTTTATCGTCTGAAGTGCAGTCAGTGAGAGCGTAGGCGGAGACAACAAAGAGGCAATGGCGAGTATTAGCTCCGCTTTTGTTTAAAAGCACTTACTGCCGGAGACGGAAACCTGTGAGGTATGTCATTTTTAGGGTCAAGCTTTTGTAACCTCTTCCTTCGTTGTGAAAATGCAGCATCGCTGCAGATGGTTTATCCGAGAGAAACACCTTGCTGCCGTCACAACCCTCTACAGACAGCAGTACGAGTTCGCCCTCAGATCTTGAGTAACTGTTTTTAGTCTCATCGTTCTCCAATCGACCTGGAAAGGTTGAACATACAGAGACATATATCACAGCCAATATAGCTCGGTTGGGTCATCACAACAAGCAAGCACGACCACCACGCTCAGGTAACATTTACGTTCGGGCGACGAACGAATACATCCCATTTAGGATAGAACATTTTGTAAAGTAAAAAAGCTTCATTTGACAGCATTAATTCCAATAAACTAATCAGGACAAATAATAAACAATAGTTGTTGATGTCTAAAACACGCAGTTACTATGTAGAGAAATTATGCGAAAGCGAAAGAACTGTTAGCTTGATAAACAAGCATGGCTAGTAAAACAAATATCATGACAACTGACTGAGAATAGGAAATCAATTGACAAAAACTTGTTTGTCGTTAAAGCCACTCAAAAAAGTGATATCCATAAGGAACAGATGGTCCTTTTGACAAGTTATATCACTTTGGTGGTACCCAAGGTTCAACTTTTGGAGGGGTAGTCGAGTAAGGAACATATTTCTTATCCTTCTCCAAAGTCAAATTTTCAGAATGTTCAGCGGACCACTTGTGAACGGTTGGCGGATTAGTCACTGGAGTTTCATCTGTCATGTAGTGTAACCAGCGGTGCCTATTTTCACATGGATTTAACAAATAAAAACAAACCATTCCGGTGGGACCTGAGAACCTTCGTAATCCCAACCAAACTGATTCGAATATATAACCCAACGGTTTCTCCCTGAAATAAATTAGCGGACGAAACTCACCCAAAAAGTATTTATTATTTTCATAGTATTTATTTCCGAATTTGTCAGTTCCAACTAAATTTCCCCATTTTAATTCATCAGTTCTACAGTAATTATACAAAAAAGTGAAAGACTTACCTGAACAAAGTCAAAAATGATGCTTTAATTCCGCCGTTTTGACGTATTATAAGTCGTAATGTGTTAAATTTCTCGATCAGAGACATTTAAAACGTGTTATTGAAGTCTATTGATAGGCAAAGACCTAAAACCACAGAATACAACGTCAATCAAAGACGTCACATTTAGGGAGAACACAGTGTAAGCCAATAGAGTATATTATTTAAAGTTGGGTCGTGCGACCTTAGTACAAGAGGAAGATATGATTTACATAACGATCTCATAGGATACTAAGCCAGTTCAGTTCAAACAGGACTCGTTCTTAGTCATCCAATTCATTTGTCCTTGATCGTCCTGCAATACAAAGTGAATAGACCCACATTAGTGACACCATAAATAGCTTTTCAAAACTTGTCATAGATATGGATCTTCAGACTCGGGTAAGTCAGCGTTGAGCCGGGATAAACCTTATGTGCCGTATGGGTGTCAAGCAATTGGATGAAGGAACATAAGCAAAGCTGAGCCGATGGTTCAAAAAGCACATACACTTAATAAACTAAGCAATGGACGAAAACCAGAAACAACACAAAAATGAGATTGTGATAAGCCGATTACCGAAAATCAAAGATAGCACAGCCGCAGTTTCATACTACTCCGAAATATAGTTCAGGTAACGCGGTGACCTTATTTCTGAGACGGTTTGTGCGTGTAAACAAATTAAGCCAGAAAATTCAAACTTCAATCTATGTGAAAACTTGAATGTGTGATTCAAAATACCCCCGCCCCCAATATTATTTTGCATCTATGTTATATGCATTTAAATGGAAACTGTTTGAATGGAAAACTTGGCATCACCGTAAGGGAATAAATATCTAGTGATACTGACTAGAACTAGCGCAATAGAGTGGCTGAACTATGACTCAATGGTCAATTTGCAAAAATATTTGACAACTATACCAAAACAAAAAGATGTGAGTGCAAGAAAATTGTTTAATTTAGACTAGCTTGTGACAAAGATAGTGGACAGTGTTTACCACAAGCTACATAACACACATTAGCCAAAAACCGAAAGGAATGGCATAAGTCATAAGTTTTATTCTCGGTAGTAGAGGATTTGCAGGACGGAAAAACCGTAGGACTTAGACCATTATGAATAGCATGTATTGCCACTTCAATGCCCTTGAAATGAGGTTTCTAGCCTGACATTCCAGTTTCTCTGACTTACCACTTCCCAGTAATTTCTGCTGCATCTTTTCGCATTACGACAAAGGTATAGTGGAATTTAAGCGCCAATAAATAAAGGGGGTCTGTAGCGTCTTATCGGATTAGACGAATTCAATTAATGAGTTATATGAAAATGTAACTATATTCCTATCTATCTGTCGCTAGTTTTTTCCAGTGTTGGTTGTCTGAGAGTGAACCAGGATTTCGATATGTGAGTCGATTTCGCTTGCTAGTTGGTTCGAGGAGATGCGTTGTCAGGTGAACCTCAGGAAGATCTGGTGCGGATGAATGAATTTGCTCCTTCAGTTGGTGTGCGACCTGTAAATCTAACAAAGTAAGAATCAGTCTGGAAGGCCTAATCAGCTATTAAATTCGAAGATTTATCAACCGTCATAGCTCAGTCCTTATGAAGTTCATATTACCGAACCTTGAAGCTAACTGACCAGACGTTTAATCACAAAACACCTGGCGTTCACAAACCCTATTTCGACTGCCTCCTTTCTCATGAAGCTTCTATGTGTTACCTGTCACTCTAACGAGACTTGTGTTACATTTATTACTTGCTTACGCCTTGGATCATTATTAGAGAATAAGCCACCCACCAGCATTATCCTACCTTCTCTGTTTTCAGAATTCTTTTCTAGTTCTTTCCCGACGTTGACCGATTTGATAATGTCAGTCTCCATTTCTTGGCGTAGTGCGTTTTTTGGACTTGCTCCTTTCCTTTGTCCTAGAGGATTTCAAGTGAAGGCTTGTTTCGTGACTCAGTTCTATGTTTTCCTCAATGCGTGATCCATCCCTTACCAGCGCTACTTCCTGATTTCTTTCACTGCTGGAATCTGGTTTGTTCTTTCCGATAACAGGTTGTTTCTAATAGCATCTGAGCAACGGATCCGAGGCATTTTGTTGTTAAACACTTGCATCGTATGACGATGGCTTTTGTGATAGAATCGTCTTTACATTTGTATCTGAAATTCTGGCTTTGGTGTTAGTTGGCAGTTGGTTCAAGTTCCAGATGAGATTGCTGGCTCGCACGGTACGCACGAGACTATCGTCTCGCCTTCTGGCAGCCGCGTACGCCTACCTGTACGCTTTCTTGGACAACCACCCAGGCAACTACGAATACGCGATAGAACAGTATCCTCATACTACATGTATGCTACACCTTTCTCTTTTTCTTCCATTTTGTATCCCGAGCCCATGTCTACGACCATTACCCTATTGGTACCGTCGACTTCAGTCAATTTTGGTGAAACCTGGCCTGATCCTACACGCTCTTGTGAATGCACTCAGTCTATGTTTTGGTATCGAATGTTCGGGCATACGAATGGTGTCGAACTGGTCGTTTCTGGCTCCCTCGCTAATTTGGATCTGCCCTACTTCTGCAGTTATTTTTCTGGTTTGAACCCCTTTGAATACAATCCTCAGACTCTGCATACGAGCCACGCTGTTGTGGCATGCCAACTCGAACATTAAACTTGGTGAGTTAATATCGGTACATTTCACCGTAAAAGAATCTCTTTGACAGATCGAGCTTCATTGGTTGCTTTCTGTCCGTCAATCCTTCCCCCCTACAACCGCATGTCAACTGAACGGCCACCCCTCCGCACGAAACCGCTAAGTATCGAAAGTGCAAACACTTTCTAAGGTAGGCTAATGAAGTAGTGTACTATCACAAAGAAAACACAATTGCTGAAATATAAACATTTATTATTGTACCTAATTCTGACAATAATTGTTAAATTGCACACCTCTTGTTTATTTGTACTAAAGACTATCTCTCTTGCACCAGGCATGTTATTCTCAATCCCCCGCCCCGCACGTCTCCTGCGTGGACGTTAGCCGCTTGTACGCCCTCTTGCCTTGATACTATTTCGACATCACGAGGTCAGTATCAAATATACTTCTTCCTCCAGAATCTCCTTCTTATTTTATTCTCAGATTTCCGGGATGAACATTTATTATCCCGCGAAGACGTACGGCTCGCTATAGTTCTTTATCTATACATGTGGAAGTCGAATTGATGAACATATTTAGAACCCGCATTCGCGTTTTGGTGAGGCAGGATACTTCGATGGCGCGAGATTCCAAAGTACAAGTTAAGGAAGCCTGCAGTCTTATTCGGAACAACATCCGCATACTTACTTACTTTCGCCTGTTGCCCTCAACGGATCATATGCCGCCCACCAGTTTTCTCCAGCCAACTATGTCCTCGGCTTCCCTTTCCCATTCTGTCCAATTTTTGTTCATTCTTCTCATGTCTTTCTCTATTTCTCGGCGTAATATGTTCCTTGGCCTTCCTCTTTTCCTTTTGCTTTGAGAGTTCAACATCTGCATCTCGGGAGATATAAAATGCAGTTTAGAGAGTGTTTAAAGTAGACCGGAGACATCCTTTCATCAACTTGAATCATTAGCATTAGCGGCGAGAGCTGGTAAAGATAAACGATGCAACTGACCGACTGACTGAATCGTTTCAAGTTCAGGTTTTCGGAGGGGAATCCCTACTGCAGACAAATCATTGTACAGTGAGCAGTCCGACTTCGCCATCATAATTAGGGTTGCTGCTTACCGTTCTTCAATCGACCTTCTTGGCAAGGTACAACCTGAAGGAACAGGTGTTCCAACCAATATGGTTTGGTTGGCTCAGAACTCTGGTCAACGTCGACCGCCATGTGATTATAGTTGATGGCTATCAGTATATTTATGTATATAAAATAATACATGCATCTATTATATAATTCTTTATTGCACCTTTATTCGTCTGAAGATTATTTTATCCCTAATGAGGTTACCAGCATACGCGATCAAAAGCAACTAGTAATCGTGTTGTATTTTGATATCAAAAAGGCTTTCGATAAGGTACCTCACAGTCTTTTAATCAACAGACTTCAGTCCGTCGGTATTAGTGGCCACCTGTTGCAATGGATTAGGTCGTTCCTCACAGACAGATATCAGGTTACCAAAATCAACTCACATACATCTACACCTCGACCAATTACCAGTGGTGTTGTGCAGGGCAGTGTTTTGGGTCCACTACTTTTCATAATCTACATCAACAGCATATGCAGTTGTTTCAACACTGGTAAAACCTACCTCTATGCGGATGACCTAAAAGTGATTTATCAAACTAGCAAATCTGACTTAGGAAACTTGTTGCACACAATCCAGCACGAACTCAATACTGTAGATGTCTGGTGTAAGCAATGGAACCTTGAACTTAATACTGAGAAGTGTGGCTGGATGTGTTTCGGAGACGCTGCTCCCAAATTAGATCTCATTCTCAACAGGAATGTATTGCCCAAACTCACATCCGTAACTGATCTTGGAGTGCATTATTCGCACAACCTTAACTTCTCCGAACATATCTCCAATAAAGTTTCTCGAATGAGAAGAATGCTTGGTTTCATCTTTCGTAACTTCCTTCATAGAGAATCCAGAACAATTCTCTATAAAACATGCGTAAGACCTATTGCTGAATACTGCTCTTTCTTATTTTCTAACGTACGCCTGTCTGATATGTTGAAACTTGAAGGAATACAAAGGAAATTTACTCGTAAAGTCCTAAATCATAGCTCACCCATTGACTATCCAACCCGATGTATTGAACTCGGGCTCGATCCATTATGGAAAAGAAGGCTTAAGTCCAATCTGATCCTTTACTTTAAACTCCTGCACAAGCTCACATATTCCTCCTGCAGTTTAGTCCTTATCCATGGCCCTTGTACACATAACCTTCGAGATAAAGTATCTACGGTCAAACTTGAGAAGTATAGATCCAAAACTCGAGAAAACTTCTTCCTCTCTAAGTATGCACTTATATGGAATAGGCTTCCCTCTAAAATACGCATGGCAAGTGGGTTACATGAGTTTGTTCAACTTCTTAATGATGCTCTCAGTTGCACTGACTCTTCTGCGCTCGTGAACTCACTCGCACCCTGCTTTCATATTAATAGCTCTGCATACACTTTAAACACAATGAACTCAGTGCTGCGTCTTATTTAGTTATTTTTACACTCCCAAGTAGCACTAATTTTTCTAGTTGAATATAAATCTCTTTAGTTTTTATTTGAAATAGACAGGTTACTCTACTAACTGGGTCGTTCGACACTGTTCAACTGTAAACTGGTTGATTAGAATGCACTCTACTCTCCTGGGCGCAACCTTATCAACACTTACAACTGTGTGAGTTTCACATTGCCTATTATCAATTATACTGTTCTCACTTACACGCTATTGACTTACCTTGGCCCCTTAGTGTTATCTATTGCTCCGCTTTTAACCGCGATACTCTTTATATCTCCTGCTTAGCTAGTTAAGTACATCTTCCCCACTACATTCAAAATGCTTATATCTTGTTTGAAAATTCTTACTATTTCTCCATAACTGTTAACTGTATAGCATTGATGCCTAACCAACAGTTCATAAGTTGTAATAGCCAGACGAGTTTGTGAAAGGAACTTGCAGAAATAGTGTTTCTCAACAGGATGCGAGACATAGAACACCAAGTAGAACTCAATAGCTTCTTTTAAACATTTAACATGAGCCTAACAACACAAAAGGAGGGAGGGTGGAGTTACTGACCAGCAAACATTGATGGTATGGGCGATAACTTCAAACAACCCATGTTTGTGGGGCAGAACATTTTGTTTGCTTTCGGCTCTTTAGATTGATGAGACGACTAATCAGTAACACTGAGGTTGCTCTTATACGCTTGCTACTTCTGTGGTTCATGTTTCCAAAACTATGCTGAGGTCGCTATTCTGTCGAGACACCTGCAACATTCTTACTCAGGCGCTTACAGTATGACTTAGAGGTTGGCATTCAATAATAAAGAAAAAAAAACAGTTAGACAGTGAGAACTTTTAATCATCATGATTTCTTTATACAAACTCTACACTTTCAACTGAAATTTCGATTTCAACGTACATAAATCCAGCTTCTTACTTCGACTTCTCTTCTATCCACCTGACACTGCACAACTCTCCCTTCTTTTTGCTGTACTCCTTTATCTGTGCGTTATATTCTTATATTCCCATAATTTACTTTAATTTAAGTGGTCAGTATGAATTTTATCTTGACTTACTACTGTATTGACTACTTCAACATGACAGGTTAAGTAGTGCTTTGGTTATATATATACACTTGCCACACTGCTGCTTTTTCTCTCTCTCTTCTCCTTTTCAGAACCCCATTCACGGTGGGAAATCCTTGGCAACTCTAGGGAACATGCACCCAATGTACATGACTGTCTGGATCACAGCTCGTATCAAGCGCGTCCCATATGACCTTTCCCGAAAAATTCACTATTGATCTCGGCCAATCGCCAATAGAACCTATTGTGCACCTTCCTCATTTGTACTCTAATATTGAAAATGTGGCTGTATAATACTGTTTCTGTCAGTGATATGGTGTAAATATGCAATCAGAAACTGTCTCTTATACTTAATTTAACTGCTATAACTTTTACAGTAATTGTTAAAGCATTTGTGACAATTTGATCTAGCCTGTAAACTGGCGTGACTCTTGTAACTTAGTTATTTGAGAATAAATTATTATTATTATTATTATTATTATTATTACTTCAGTCTAATATCTAATATCCAATATCTTTTCCACATGCTCGTATAAACCGACTGATTTCCATTAGCTCGATTCTTGTTCTTTAGGTACGGTCCCAGGTGTTTGGTAGTGTCCATCGAATGGTGGTCCAGCCATTCGAATGTCTAATTCCAGTCACTTGGCAGTTGGTTGTGAGTTTGTCTGTTTCGGGATTTGAATAGATGAGCACGACCTGCCTTTCCGAAACCCTTGTTCCGCTCCATGGAGTATTTTATTCCTATCCATGTACTCCCTCATTTGTTCGTCCAACAGCCCTCCGTTACCTTTGATAGTATTGGTCGTAATGCTACTGGTCTGTAAAAGGCTGGGCCCTTTCTATCTCCTTCGTTGAAGATTGGAGAGACAGTAGCTTGTTTTTATTCGACTTGGAGTTGGTGTTACTACAGTGAATGCCTGAACAGCTCACATATCGCTGAACAGAGGACTTCTGCATATTGTTTCAAGACTACGGGGCGAATATTGTCACAACCTGGTGAATTACCTGGGCGTAAGTATTTTAGTTTCCTTAGAAATAAGTCAGGAGCGATGTGGATATCCCTCAAGCTGTCAGGTGGCACTGGGTTTGTGTAGTATTCTGAACATGTGGATGCTTGGTTTAACTAATCGGTGAAGTTTTTGTTGAAGATCTTAGCCATTTCTGGGTTGGTGAGTTCTCCTATATTCGGTCCTTTGAGACAATACAATCCTTGATTCTTAGTCTGTCTTATTTTAATGAACTTAAACAGAAACTTCGGGTTTGCCTGTATTTTGGCGGCAGATTCATCTGAAATCGTCTCCTGTCGCTTCGAACGTTTCTATTGCATCTGTATCTCAATGCCAAGTAAGAGCTATGATCAGAGTCTTCCAAGGAGACCTTCCACTTATGCCAGGCTCTCCTCTTCACCTGTAACAAGCGTCCAGTGCTGCGCCTAACCCATGTTCTTCTAGTTTCGAGTGAGTGGTTTCCCTAGTATAGGAAATATAAAGCGCATTTTCGTGCTGTATGTGTTTCGTTTATGATCATTTGTACTCTAATATTGAAAATGTGGCTGTATAATACTGTTTCTGTCAGTGATATGGTGTAAATATGCAATCAGAAACTGTCTCTTATACTTAATTTAACTGCTATAACTTTTACAGTAATTGTTAAAGCATTTGTGACAATTTGATCTAGCCTGTAAACTGGCGTGACTCTTGTAACTTAGTTATTTGAGAATAAATTATTATTATTATTATTATTGTAAACAAGACTGTGCCATGGTCACTATTTCCTATTGGTGCATGGACTTGAACGTCCTCGAACAGGAGCTGTTCATTTGTTAACAAATAATCCAGGTTTGAGGACCCTCTTTCCTTGGTTCATCTAGTGGAACTGCATACGTGGTCAGTAGGCCCAACGAATCAAAAACACGGTTGAACAGGAAAATATTACATTCCAAAAAGCAAGGTTAAATGGAAATAAGAAGCCGAAGACGAAGGCAAAAATAGATACAACGTTAGTTTCTTTATAGCATTTACATGTGAAGCTTCCGGATTGTGATTCACATGATCGACTGGATTAGATTTAGTCAATCAGCATGCAGCTAGCAACACGAGAATATTCAAGCCTGTTCTCCAAGAATCGATTGGGCGCTGATTGGTGTGGAAATAAGCCAATTAGCGCGCAGCAACGTAGCGATGCTTTACTTCCATCTATGTCCCCCTAACACTGAGGTACATTGTTTAGGACAGTGTTCTGTATGATGTCTCTCACTGTTTACCAGTAATCATCTACTGTCAGCCTCAACCACTACCGTGGCCATGATGCATGCAGAAGTTTGTCTCTCATGCGTACGTAATTAGCCCTTGTGTAGTACAGATAGCTTTCGTTATCGTCGTTTGTTGGAATAATAAAATATATACATTTAAATGTGTTTAAATGTTCTTTATAATATTTCAGACAGTGTACAGAATGGAAACAAGGAAATTAGTTGTTATTTTCAGCTCACATAACCCCTATTCCCATAATTTTATTGCCATAATCCGGCTTTGTAGTTCGCTTAACTAGAGCATTATTTATCAAAGCGAACTGCTAAACCTGAAGCAATTCGATATCTAAACGTCTGCCCTGTCTATCAGTTGCGAAACTTGTCTGTGAACTAGTTTAAATTTTTCACACTACACAACCTCACATCAATTTATGGAGTGAAATAATAATGATAATAATAATAATAATAATCGTAACATTTATTCTCAAATAACTACGTTACAAGAGACATTCCAGTTTACAGGCTAGATCACATTGTCACAAATGCTTTCACAGTTACTGAAAAAGTTATCGCAGCTGAATGAATTTTAAGAGTCAGTTTCCGATAGCACATTAACACCATGTGAGTATGATACAGCCACAGTTTCAATAGGAGAGTAGAAATAGGGAAGGTGCACAGTAGGTTTCTTGGCCGGTTTGTTGAGATCAATAGTGAATTTCTCGGGAAAGGTCAATCGGAACACGCTAGATACAAGCTTTGATCCAGACATGCATGTAAATGAGGTGCATGTTCGTTAGAGGCGCCATGGATTTCCCACTGTGAATATAGTTCTGAAAAGTGGGCTAAGAGAGAGGAAAAAGGCAGTACTGAGGCAAGTATATATATATAACCAAAGCACTACTTAGCCTGTCATGTTGAAATAGACAATATAGTAATAAGTCAAGATAAAACTCATACTGACCACAAACGTTTAAGTAAATTGGAGGAATATAACCCACAAATATAGGGGTACAACAATGTAGAAGGAAAAGTTGTGACGTGTCAGGTGGATACAATAGAAGTTGAAGTAAGAAGCTGGGTACATGTAAATTGAAAACCGAAGTTATAGTAAAAAGAGTAAAGTCTGTAAAGTAAGCAGTGATAATTAAAAATTTTCACTGTCTAACTGTTTCTTTATTAATTGCCAACCTCTAAATCATACTGCAGGTGCCTGAGTAAGCATGTTGCAGGTGTCTTGAAAGAAAAGCGACCTCAGCATAGTTTTGAAAACATGAGCCTCAGAAGAACCAAGCTTATAAGAGCGACCTCAGTATCACCGAATATTCGCCTCATCAATCAAAAAGAGCTGAAGGCAAACAAAATGTTATGATTTACAGACATGGTCGGAATGATGGCATCTCCCTCTACAATACTGTTTGCCAGTCAGTAACCCCACCCTCACTCCTTTTGTGTTGTTAGGCTCGTAGTAAATGAATAAAAGAAACTATTTTATGTTCTAATTGATGCTCTATGTCTGACATCCTGTCGAGAA
The DNA here is from genome assembly GCA_944470395.2 of Schistosoma turkestanicum. NCBI lineage: Eukaryota > Metazoa > Platyhelminthes > Trematoda > Strigeidida > Schistosomatidae > Schistosoma > Schistosoma turkestanicum. The sequence goes on along the minus strand of OX103974.1, from coordinate 36,638,136 downwards.
ACACTGTTTCTGCAAGTTCCCTTCACAAACGTGTCTAGCTGTTACAGCTTATAAACTATTGATTAGGCATCAACGCAGTTAACAGTTATGGAGAAAAGATACGGATTTTAAAACAAGAAATAAGCATTTGGAAAGTAGTCAGGGAGATGTACCTGACGAAGTAAACAGGAAATTTATATTATTCTGGTTAAAATTAGAGCAACAGATAACACTAAGGGATCAATGGTTACTCATTATTGAGTATTTGAGAACAGTAAAACTGATAATGGGCCATATGAAACTCACATAGTCATGAGTTTAGATAAAGTTATGCCCAGGACAGTTTACAGTTGAACAGTGTTGCTCGACCCAGTGAGTAGAGTAACCTGTTTATTTCCAATAAAATGTAAAGAGATTCACATTCAACTAAAACATTTAAGGCTACTTAGGATGGAAAAAATAACTAAGACGCAGCACTGAGTTCATTGTAGTTTAAGTGTTTGCATAGCTAAGAATTTGGAGGCAGGGTGCGAGTAAGTTCACGCGTGCAGTGAGAGCTTCATTAAGAAGTTCTACATGCTCATGTAACCCACTTGCCATGCGCATTTTTGAGGGAAGTCTATTCGATAAAAAAGCATACTTCGTGAGGAAGACGTTTTCTCGAGTTTTGGATTTATACTTTTCAGGTGTAACCGTAGATACCTTATCTCGAAGGTTATGTATACATGGTCCTTGGATAAGGACCGAACTATAAGTGGAGTATGTGAGCTTGTGCAGAATTTTAAAGTTGAGAATTAGATTGGGCTTAGGCCTTCTTTTCCATAGGGGATCAAGTCCAAGTTCATTACATCGAGTCGGACAGTCAATGAATAATTTATGATTTAGCATTTTTGGAGTAAAATGCGTTTGTATTCCTTCAGGCTTCAATTTATCAGACAGGCGTAAGTTGGAAAATAAGAAAGAGCAGTATTCGGCAATAGGTTTTACTCATGGTTTGTAAAGAAATATTCCAGATTCTTACTGAAGTTAAGAAAAAAGTAACCAAGCATTCTTCTCAATGGGGAAACTTTACTAGAAATATCTGGATAAGAGATAGGGCTGTGTGAGGTACCGATGTGAGTTAAAGGAGTAAATTCCTACAGAGAGTGATATCAGCAATAAGTCTTACGCATGTTTTGTAGACAATCATCTATTCTTATTTTTATTGAAACAGTTCAAAACTGTTTCCAGCGGAGACGATAGGTAATGGGCCGTCCTCTCAATTTTTGTCTGACGTTCAAGTTCTGGCGACAATTACGCTAGTAAAACAGTGCTGAAACAAGCTGCCCCCTGCTATGTTCAACACTGCCTGAATACATATGACCCCGACAAATCTTCACTTTATTGACACGTATAGCAGGTAGAATAATGAAAAGAGTTCTGTCAATTGTATCATGTATGAATCAACAAACTACCAATTTGCAACCGATCTGATCAGAAGTGATCAAGAGACTGACGGAGACTTATACTAAAACGCAATTAGAGTAAGTGAACAACATAAGATCACTCCAGTAAGATTGATGTATGTCATGAAGCGTATCATAAACACCTAGGAACTTCGTTCGTACCATTACAGCTACGGTACCTAGTCGAACAAATGCAGTCAACCACTTGTTGTGCATAAACAGACTACCAAATTTGCGACAAACCAATGACCTTTTCTGCAGGTTGTGATGCCGCATGAGAAGAACAAATAAACTCACTCATTTTATGTTTAAAGTTTTGCGGATACAGATGCCGCTGTGAGTATCATTTCCGGAAACTGAACTAAACACAATCGAATCATAACCGCAGTCAAACTAAACGCTGTCAAGTAAACTAAAATCGCGACGTTAGGGCAGAAAGTGTTTGCGCTAAGTCTGAGTATTATGAGAAAATTTGCCTCTTAGTTCACTGTGTAGATTTATTTCGACGGTGGCTGTCCTAATTGCTTCCAATAGAAACACTCCTGTACGTTACTCCTAGATCCAGGTCCCAGCCAAATCAAAAGGGCAAAATTTCTAGGAGAAAACGTCTGGTATTTTTGTTTCTTCCAGGACTAAATTACTCCGTAGAGTATCCAGTACAATAGCTAGTAAGTGACACTAAGTCCAGCAGCCACCGCGTCCATCCAAAAATGTGGCGGTAGCCATATTATATCAAATTTAAACAATATATGTACAGTTCAAAAGCAAACACAAAAACTTCAATATAAGTACAAAATATAGAAAGAATAACAACATACAATGGTAAAAATCTCAAATTGGAATCAAATAAAATAGCAAAAATGTCAAGAGAAAAAGTCCATCATGTCATAGCAAAAATATGTAAACATGGAGGGATTTTCCAAAAACACAAAACATTCAAAAAGAATTCTACACCGGCCCGCAAAATCCCTCCATGCAAAAAGAGCAAGCGTTAATGACACTTTATTTAGGGTTCCCATGTTATCCCCTAATCTACACCGGAATAACGTGTAGGACTTACAGCAGTACGCCTACCCGCCATCCAACATGGATATGACCTATCGTGTTAACTAGGTACCTATACTTTCCCATCAGGCCCTTGATTCCCCTATCTATCGTGGAATGACCTAACGGTAGTATAAACCTTACCCAATTAACCCATACGAACATGAACAACGCGTCGCAAAACTGGTCATATCCTATTCGAAGACTACATTCCCTATCATGGGGACGAGTCGCCAATCCACCACCACTTGCTCTGATCAGCAGATACCATGAAGTCCGTGATACTAACTTATCAACAGAAGTTTTTGACCCATAAATAATATGCAAGGGTGAGATTTCCAATTTTGACATTTCATCGTCTCCAGAAGACCTTAAGTAGCATGACGTAGGATCAATATTTATCCTTCCATCTCCTGATGCAGAGGAGGTTTGAACAGTGTTCATCATCGTCGGTAACTCATTTGTCACATCAGTGACATCCAGTTTATTATCATTGTCTAAATGATTCCGTTCTGCATTAGCATCCGTTTCAGCGGCACAAGACATATGCTCAACAATAGCATCGTCATCACACAGCACTGTAGACTGGCTGTTACCATCAAACACTTTCTTCTCATCATCACTCGACTGACAGTCAACCGGAATAGGAACAGTTACAGTTGCACAACCTTGTGCATCTTCAATCAACTTAACCTTCGTGACGAGGTCCGATGACGTCGAAACACTAGGAGGCTCATTCGATGAAGTTGATAAACTAGTCCCTATAAGTGGACTTCTGACACTTTCTATCTTCTTATTATCACTGTCACTACTAAGGTTCTGATGGCTACTATTTCCATGGCTAATCGTAGCATCCGAAAGAGCATGAGGTTCAGGCTTCCTAGTAATAGTAGCATCATGTCTCCTAGGCTTCTTAGCCGTTACTGTACCACCATCACTTATCCTAGAATCTACTCTAGGTCCAGTTATATAATTTACCCTAAGTGAAGGGTTCCGAAAATAAGCTTTATTCCGTTCAGTCAATCCTGCCTGAGCCTTATTCATATTTGCTGAACTCACTAACCTCTGATTACTCGAATCCAAATAACCGTTCCAGGCTTTTCGAGCAGCTAAGAGGCTTTTATCATCACGCACTTCGGATCCGTCTTGATGCCTACACTTTTCACCTTTTTCTTTCTTTTCTACACTTAGAAAAGCCATCTTATCTGTTACACCAACCGGCTTCTTGCTAGGACACGCATCAAGAGAATTTACATCGTTACGGTCACATACTCGTCCTTCAACAGCGTATGCTTTCGTGATATAATTGACAAATCTCTTATCTTCCGAGCGTGCTTTAGGTAGAAACGAAAAATCCGAATGTCTCGCACGCAGACCACTAGTAGCTTCCGTATTATTTCCTGTTTTAGCCTGATAAGCTAATCTTCCAAACCTACTACTAGCTATCTTAGCACGAGACATAATAACTTCCGTCAATTCGTTAAAATTGGGCTCTCTCTCCTCTTCGTCCCACTTGAATACTAGCTCTGCCCACTGGGCTTGCATTCGACGAGGTAAGAGCCTTACTATTCGTTCTAAAGTAGTCATAGAGTTAAGTTCCGTTGTGCAATTGAGCTGTTCTAAAGTTAAAGCAGCATTCTGCATTTAATAGCCAAGTTCGTCAATGATTCAGGATCATTAAATTCTACATTCCCAGTTCTAAATAAGTCCTCTAAGGTTTCTCGCGCTATTACATGCGTCTGTCCAAAGAGCTGTTTTAGAATGGCCTTAGCTCTCTTATATCCTGATTGTGGATCCATAATAATACAGCCTTCAATCGCATTTTTTTGCTTTTCCCTTACAATAATGAATTAAATACAATAAACGCACTTGATCATCCTTGATTCGAGGTTCTATAAACGATTCTATTTGTCGTATGAACTTAAAATAGTCGCGAGACCTTCCGTCAAAATATGAAAGTTCAACCTTAGGTAATTCTAAACCCTCTATCGATGACTTACAATAATAAATATCAGACATAACATGTGGGTTACCCATAAAAAAGTTATCACTAACGACTTGCCTAGAGCCCTGTGATCCGTCGAGCTCTTCCACCGTCCTCATGTGTGATTTTTTTCGGTTTGACATCATAAATAAAGTTCAGTAGAAAAGGTAACAATACAAAATAGAGTAATTCCAAAATTCAGTTCAAAAATAATGATAAGTAGTTCCAACTTCTTCCTCCAAGGAAGTCTAGTATGATAAACGATTAAAATTCCAAATGTTTCTTTATAATTCTTAGTAATCCGAATAGTTCCAAAATATATATATTCCGATGAATATTTCCAAGTATAATTCACGCAAGAAGAATAAATACCAGACTGTAGATTTATTTCGACGGTGGCTGTCCTAATTGCTTCCAATAGAAACACTCCTGTACGTTACTCCTAGATCCAGGTCCCAGCCAAATCAAAAGGGCAAAATTTCTAGGAGAAAACGTCTGGTATTTTTGTTTCTTCCAGGACTAAATTACTCCGTAGAGTATCCAGTACAATAGCTAGTAAGTGACACTAAGTCCAGCAGCCACCGCGTCCATCCAAAAATGTGGCGGTAGCCATATTATATCAAATTTAAACAATATATGTACAGTTCAAAAGCAAACACAAAAACTTCAATATAAGTACAAAATATAGAAAGAATAACAACATACAATGGTAAAAATCTCAAATTGGAATCAAATAAAATAGCAAAAATGTCAAGAGAAAAAGTCCATCATGTCATAGCAAAAATATGTAAACATGGAGGGATTTTCCAAAAACACAAAACATTCAAAAAGAATTCTACACACTGTAGCAGATTTAGGTCTAGAAAAACTGAGAATGGATTTTCTAGGGAGACAGGGATTCCTAGTGAACCGTAAGGGACGAAGTTTGACACTTCGCGTGACAAAAAGGGCACTTAAATTTATATCACGTTTCTGATCATGGTACAACTCCCATCACCAACAACTGGAAATTTTAATGATAAAGTGACGGAATCTCTGAATCTGAAAAAGTTAAATCCCAAACTCCTAAAGATAAAAACCAGTAGGTAGTCAGTCAGGCAAAACTGAAAGGGCACATGTGATCGATTGCTTCAGGGGTATGAACAAATATTATATAAATGACTAGAACATTGCTTATCACAAAAATAATATCCTTGTAGCCGAGGAAGATATTCTTCAGATCGCTATTACAGCACCTCTTGAACTGCCGGAGTGTGTGAACATGCGATTCGAACTTAAAAATCCGGCATAAACATTTGTGGATAATCAACTACTACCATTTACGAGAAACAATCCACTTTCAGACTCCAGTTTGGGATGTTTGATCACTCCTAAAGCCAAAAACGTTGACTCACGCGCGCAAACTCAGAAATTGATAACATATTTTCACGTGACAAAGTTTTCTTCAGAAATTTATCATTCGTAGGGTATTATACTGATTTAGTAAAATTATCTATTAACTGTTGGGATGATTGCCGGGTGAAAACTCCAAAACAAATCGGAACCAAGAATAATCGCGTTATAGAATGACGATACATACATACATACATCACTTGTGACAGTAAAGGGACAAATGTATTGCGCTATCCATCGTTCTACAAAGCGGTGAGCAACTGTTCCCGACGTAATGGAAGTGATGGGAATAGTCTCGGGCCATCTTGTGAAACGATCGATGCATGTGGGTATGTGATCATACCCATGCGATGGTGGCAACGGTCCTAGGATGTCAATATGAACATGATGGAAGCGAGCATCAGGCGTAACAAATGTACCGATGGGGGCGGCTACTTGCCTGTGCACTTTTGACCGTTGATATTGTAAGCATTGCCTAACCCACATACGGACATCTTTGTTCATGGACGGCCAGACGTATCGTGCAGCGATGAGACGTAATAAGACTGCGATACCTGGGTGAGACAAACCATGAAGGGTATCGAAGACGAGACGACAATAAGCAGAGGGCACGATGGGTCGGGGTTGACCAGCAGAGGTATCACATGGGATAGTGCTCGAGCTAGTAGCTGGGGGCACTTCCTGACACTAAAGGGAAATAGTTCCTTGTGCTTCTGAACAAGAGGGATCATTTGCCTGGGCGGTGGCACTGGTAAAGTAACTGCATTTACTTGCAATCGTGAGGCAGCGTCAGCATTATAGTTTGACTCGCCTTTAATGTGACGACGGTCTGTCGTGAACTGAGAGATATAGTCCAAATGTCTGGACTCTCGTGGTGAGTAGCGGTCAGACTTGGCATGCAGGGCATGCGTCAGAGGCTTATAGTCGGTGAAAAGGATAAAGCCGCGACCTTCAACTGCGTGCCGGAATCGTTTGACGGCACCGTAGGCTGCTAGCAGCTCGCGACCAAAACCGCTATATCTTGTCTGCATGGGAGAAGGACATTGTGAGAAAAATTCGAGAGGTCGCCAACTTCCAGATGTGTTATGCTGCAAAACGGCTCCTATAGCGAAATCTGATACATCAAACTCCAAACTAATCGTGTCTGATTGGTCTGTATGGGCGAGGAGCGTGGCTTGAGCTAAACGTTTTTATTCTCAGAAAATGCAGTACGCTCGGCATCGTTCAATTCTAGTGTGTGGATCACTGCAAAGTAAGTCGGTTAGTGGTCGTAACTGTTCCGCGGCGTGAGGAATGTAACATCGGTAGAAGTTGACCAAACCGAGCAAAGCCTTTAGTTCTTTGAGTGAAGACGGTACAGTGTACTCCACGATTGGACGTACTTTATATTCACAAGGTAGAATACCCTCATACTTAAAGAATTGACCCAGGAATTTTATTTCTGCCTCTCCCGAATCACACTTGTGTGGGTTAACCAGTATTCCATTATCCGAAAGGCGTTGGAATAAGAGTGTAAGATGTTGATAGTGTTCATCTACGTTTGATGTTGTGATAAGCAGATCATCAATTTAGACGTGAACGAATTCAAAGTCTCGTACTATGCTATCGATAAACCTTTGAAAATTTTGAGCAGCATTCCGTAATCCAAAAGGCATTCGTAAGAACTCAAACAGACCGAAAGGAGTCGTGATAGCAGTTTTCTCGATATCTTCAAGAGCAACTGGGATCTGATGATATGCTCTTACTAGATCACTCTTAGAATAAATAGTCGTGCATTCGAGTGATGCCGTGATGTCGTGTATGTGGGGGATGGGATAGCTATTGAAACGTGTGACTACGTTTAATGCTCAGTAGTCGCCACATGATCGCGAAATTATCCCATCCTTTCTGCGAACCATATAGAGTGGTGAGGCATAAGGACTATGAAAGCAACGAATGATACCATTAGCTAGTAAATGGTCACTTTCAAGTTTAACGAAAGCTTATTTGTCCGGTGACAGTCGGCGAGGATTTGTCGTGACTGGTGGCCTGCGGGTGACGATGTGGTGAACCACATGGAGTCTCCTCGAGTGGATTAGTTAGCTGTTGGAATTTCTCGAGTAAAGCGTATAAAGTGTCATCACGCGAATCTAATAAATCTGTTGTACGGTTCGCATTTGTCGGAGCTCGGAGGGCCACAGATTTTCTGCTCAACGAGGTATCCATTACCTGCAGCCTACGTGAATCGACTAGCAATTCATTGTTCCGTAGGAAATCTATACCAAGAACATCGTTAATGATGAACGAACACAGATACTGCTGTTGGTTGCTCAGGTTGACTGTCAGCTGTCATGCACCATAGGTAGGAATGACAGAACCATTCGCAGTTCGTAGTAGAAGCATCGTGGTTTGAGATTTGCTGCTAACAAGAGGTACGACAGAAACTTTGGCACCTGTGCCATCGAGGTACTTATCGTTAGTGCGGATATCGTGCATATGAAATAGGCGGCCAGCCTAAGGTGAGGAGCCGACGAGTACGGTCGCGTTCACTCATCGGCTTTGACGTTTCTCACCCTGAGTGAACAGTGGCCTCGACAATGTCAGAAGACAGACTTAAATGTCCGGTGGGACCAGCACAAACTAGTACTCGCTTCCAAATACACCTTTTTGTCGTGGCTTGAAAGATACCCTCTTGGTGCGAGTACTTGCAGCCATTTCGCATCGCGAGAGGGCTAGTCGGACCTGTGGTTCCGGTACAGCGGAACGATCTCGTAATTTAAGACTGCTGTGGATACATCAAACCCCATCGTTTTGAGTTTTAATATGATTGGCATCGAGATCCACGTAGGTTTTTGACGTGGACGCAACTGTATATTTGTCTCGATTGCCAGTTAGCGCGATAACTCTGTCTGTCACGAATGCAGCCTGGCTGAGTGGTATGTGTCGGGCAGAGCGGCGACGGAAGGCTGAACATGGGCTGGTAGTCCCTCTAGCTACAATTCTCCAATTCTCGGATGACGTTAATCCTGCAAATGATTGCAGGCTCGTGAGGTGGTGGCTAGGTTAGCATCATCCAAGGGGTTACGTGCTGAAAGTGTCTTCATTCGGCTATATGGATCAAGGATCATGGGGGAAAAACGATACAGGTCGAAAACGTAGAACCGGTATCTGTGAGTCCGCTTAAATACCGTCAATTTTTAGGCTTATCTACCATTTCTGAACACTGCTGCAACTGTAATATATATATATATATATATATATATATATATATATATATATATATATATATATATATATATGAAAATAACAATAAATATTAAGCAACAGATTAAATAGTAAGAAAATTATATAGAAGAAGTACAGACTCACCGAATTTACCACTTATTTGCACCAGTAGAGCGATTCGTACGATATACGTCTTCGCGGGATAATAAATGTTAATCCCGGAAATCTGAGATTAAAATAAGAAGATTCTGGAGTAAGAAGTATATTTGATACTGACCTCATGATGTCGAAATAATATCGAGGCAAGAGGGCTTACAAACGGCTAACGTCGACGCAGGAGACGTACAGGACGGGGGATTGAGAATAACATGTTAAGTGCGTGAGAGATAGTCTTTTGTACAAATAAACAAGAGGTGTGCAATTTAACAATTATTGTCAGAATTAGGTGCAATAATAAATGTTTATATTTCAGCAATTGTGTTTTCTTAGTAAAAGTAAACCACTACAGAACCACTGCTATTCACTCCCAGTGTATCTGGAGGCTCTACAGCTGTTCCCCGTTGTCTTGCTGGTATAGGTCTAGGGTTGAGTTCAAAAGCAGAACTAGCTCTTGTAGACTTGACTTCACGTGTGCGCTGTCCGACTAAACTGAACAGTAAGAACTTGGAAAGAGGGAAACAATCACTGTCACCTCGTTGTTTCTGTCTACGCTTCCACTAATTGCAGTTGAGATGAGGTAGAAGATGATGTTGAATGAGTAGCTGGTGATTTAATGCTCAAAAAGGTAGATTAATTGAAACTGTAAGACGCCTGAGTGGGTCTCATTGTGTCATGGCTCATCGAATAGATATTAGGGACCGTCTGCTGCAACTACTCAGATAACTGCTTATTTCTGTCAAATACTAACTTTGAACACAATGAACCACATCTTTTGACATGGCGTAACTCAAAATCGACTCAATGTTGCACCGAACTAGACCACCTTTCTATCAGATTCCTCAAGAATCACCTGCAATGTGGACAGCCTAGAATTTGCAGTCACTTTCCTTCACAAAAGAGCCCCCGAGATCGACTTATCCATGAATAAATCCTTCGCACTCCCTTCAGCATATATCTTACCACCATGATTAACCCTTCTTACAGTCATTTTTACCCCGCTGCGCTGATATAAACTGTTAACATTAACGGGACGCGACAGTTTCCTCAGTTAGGACTTTAGAATCTCGCGCCACATACGTATGCTGAGACTCCAAAACGCGCATACAGGATCCGAGTACAATGAATAATTTGACTCCACTTAGTCCAACCAACTCGTTTAACGCTCCATGTATCAGGTAGCCCTGACTCTGCTTCCTGTGGCCCCCCTGGTATAGGTATACCATTATGTCCTTGGGCAGAACTAGCTCCCCCAGAGTGGATTTCAGCAAACAGTCAGTTGTATGCTGAACAGGACAATATGTCCTCAGAAGGACATAGCCACTCTTCATTGCCTCTTCCTCGTATCTACGCTACAATGACTGCAGTTTGGACGAGGCGAGAACGTGCAGCCATAGATTGAGATCCGACTCTAGTAACTTACTTACTTGCTTACGCCTGTTATACCTAATGAAGCTTGAGCCACCCACCAGTTTTCTCCAACCAACTCTGTCCTAGGCTTCTCTCTAAACTTCTTTCTAGTTTTCGTTCAATATTCTCATATCTTTCTCTAATTCTCGGCGTAATGTGTTCCTTGGCGTTCCTCTTTTCCTTTGACCTTGAGGGTTCCATGTAAGGGCTTGTCTTGTGATTCTTACGAAATCCAGCATGTTGATCTCGAATTTGGGCGTCCACGAAGTCCTTCAATACATTGTTGAAGACTTTCCCTGGTATTGAAAGAAGAGTGATGCCTCTGTAGTTTTCACACTTGCTGAGATCGCCTTTCTTTGGTATTTTGATGAGGTATCCTTCTTTCCAATCTGATGGTACTTGTTCCTCATCCCAAATCTTGTTGAAGAGAATGTGATAGGTGAGGCGACATTGAGTGCGAGGTCCGTAGATGCTGCCTCGATGTTGGGTGCGTTTAGTGAAACTGTTGACTCAAGAGTTCCTTAAAGTGCTCTACCCATTTATTTCCCTGAGATCACCTTTCTTCGGTCTTTTGATGCGGTACCCTTGTCTCCAGTTTGATGGTACTTGTTCCTCACCCCAAATCTTCTTGAAATGGATGTGAAATATTTTCGCAGTTGCTTCCACATCTGCTTTCATTGCCTCTGCTGGAATGTTGTCTTGTCCTGCTGCTTTGCCGCTCTTGATTTGTCTGATGGTCATACTGATCTTCTCAATCGTAGGTGCGTCAACATTATTTGGGAGGTCCATGGATGCTGCTTTGATGTTGAGTGTGTTCAGTGGAGCTGGTCGATTCAAGAGTTTCTGAACGTGCTCCACCCACCCCTTTCGCTGTTGTTCAGTGTTGCTGATTAGTTTGCCTTCCTTGCTTTCACTGGTGGTTCTGGTTCACGATAGTTTCCGGCCAGCTTCTATGTTGTTTCGTACAATTGTCTCAAGTTTCCATCTCTTGAAGCCTGTTCCGCCGTCATTGCTAGATCTTCCACATACTTTCGTTTGTCAGCTCTGATGCTCTTCTTCACTTCCTTGTTTGCTTCTGTGTATTCAGATTGTGCCTGAACTTTCTCTGCTCTTGTTTAGCTGACAGTGGTTGCTGCTTCTTGTTCCTCCTTTCTTCAATTTTTTCAAGAGTGTCAACAGGGATCCATTCCTTGTGATGGTGCCTCTTGTGACCCTTAACATCCTAACATGTTGAAGTGACTGCCTCAACTATCCCTTTCCAACTGCTCACCAAAGTTATTCCCTCTCCAATGAGTAGATCCTGCAAGGCCTGGAACTTATTGGTGAGGGCTATTTTGAATTCGTTGCTGCTTACAGTATCCCGAAGAAAGGCCGTAATGAACTTCTGTGATGATGTTGTCTTTGAGTAGTGTGGCCCGGTGAAATCCACGTAGCTTTGTGTATGCGTTTGTGCGGGAATATTGTGCCACGGATGACCAGTTTGTTGAAGGCACATAGGTTTGCAAATCTCTCACCGTTTTCGTTTCTTTCTCCCAGTCCATGTCGTCCCATGATGTCTTCATATCCAGTGTTGTCCATGTCGAACTTGACATACAGGTCTTTCATAAGAATAGTCAAGTCCTTTGGTGAGCGTCTGTTGACTACTGACTTCAGCCTTTCGTAGAATCGATCTTCATCGTCGTCATTGTAGTCGTTGGCAGGTGCATAGCGCTGGATGACGTTCATTGTAATGTCCTCTTTCTTTGTTTTGAAGGATGCCTTAATGATCCTGAGTCCATGAGATTCCCATCTTGTCAATGCCTTTTGTTCTCCTGAAGCTTGTTTCATTTGTCCAATCTGTGTTCAATGCCTTTCACTGATATCGAGCACCTCGAGGTTGTATCTTTTCATTTCTGCCGCAACTTGAAATAGTGCTCCAGTCTCTCACAGTGTTCGAACGTTCTATGTACCTAAATGAATGGTTGCTCTGGTTGTCAGAAGGAGCACCGGCCTCGTAACTTCCGAAGAATTTCAGGTTTTATCACGCGACGTCATAATTCTTCTTCTAACTCCCATGGCAGAGTCAAAACGGCTTGATTTATTTTTTCGGGTTGGCGTTTTTTTGATAAGTTAGTGTAGTTGGTGGGATGCGGCCGCCCACCTCATGCCTAACACTCCTCTTTTACCCAGTCCTGGGACCGGCAGTAGCCCCACAGGTTCCATAGGCGTAGTTATTCTGCTCTAATGCGAACGCGTATTTGTTTGCGGCTTGGAGGACGTAGGAAAGACACTATAAGAAAATCTTCTAGGGTTCTACTCAGTGATGGCAGAGCTATGAATCTATATCTGGATAAACTAGAAAAACAGTTGGGTGGCTTGGTTAACGATTCTCACTCCGATGCAATTGGGATCCATATCCAAAAGGCCGTGGACAGAACACTGATATTTGCTGGTAAGGTAGACCATAAGGTTAGGTAGAAGCCGTGAATTTCAGAAGCATCTGTCGAACTAATAAACATTTAAAACCTCATCCAACCTGGCTCTGAACTAAAAGAAGAGTGAACTCAGCTTGAGCGTAGGCTCATAAACGCTTACGCAATGATCAGGATCAGTGATGAGTAGCGAGAGCAAGAGAGAAGCAAAAGGCGGCTATGATCAGTAACAGTAGAAAACTGTTCCGTCTTATCAAGGAAATAGGTATTACAAACCTATCTATTAGCGAAGCTAACTCGAAAAAGGATGGACTTTTGATACATTCTGAGCCCAGGAAATCGGATCCATGAGCGTATTACTTCACGGATCAATAAGACTAGCATTCGGCCACACTTCGGTTGCCCATGACCTCCAGACATCCCCTCTTCCAAATGCAAAATATTGCTTCCGGAATGTGTTGCATAGGCACCTGCAATAGTGATAGGGGGTGAAGTAGTCGAGGGTGTGGACCGTATCATACGTTATGATGGCCTTAGGTCGGAAAATAATCTCAGCACAGATACGGAAGGCTCTATCTATCTTTGCCAATTTGAGTTAATAATGTTGTAGGCGAGATATGTGTTTGCTAGTCAAAGGACGAGAGTACTGTGCAGTAGTTCGCTCCGTCTAACGTTATGGATGGTAGGTGTGTAGTATATTCGTATGTTTTAGTACTTGATTATGGATGTCTTAGAAGCTTTACTTGTGTATAATGAGACAACCGGGTACTGTCAAGGGATGACAGATCAATAAAAGAAAATTTGAAACTTCATCAGTTAAGATGTCTGGGACATGTTTCACGTACGATCAACCGCCAAATATCTCGTCGAGCTAGGTTGGAAGAAAGCTAGGGGCGGCCAAACCAAAACATGGCGAAAATCCATGAAATCACTGACAAGTGAACTGAGTCATGTAAGCAAATGTAGGCTACCTGGTTAGGGTCCGCGAGACGATAGTATCCGATGATATGGTTAAAAATCGTCTTCAGTGGCGCAGGTATATCCACTATCTGGTTTCTCTGAAATTCCGATCTTCTGAATTCCTCATCGCCTCTATCTTACTCTTGCTAAACTTATCTCACTGAATTGTAGGTCTTGAATAATATCTTCAAAACATGAACGTCTCCATTACCAGTAATACTTCCACTATCTCTACCACTATGGGATTTGAACTGACAGTTGCGTCTCTGTGCTAGTGTGGCATGGCAACCTGAACTTATGGATTGACGTACACAGTTCTACGTTGTCACCAGCTGACTTACTATTCAGAAGCGAATTGTGGCGGGGAGAGCAAAGAGAATATTTGAGCATTCAAAGTGAGATAATCTAAAATTTCCTGCCCAAATTCAGGACATAATGTTTTTCCCCAACTAATTTATTCAGCATTCTCATGACTATTTACTCTAAGCAAGATCTCCAAAAATAATAATTGCGTTTTTCTGAATGATGTTAGGTTCGGAAAAATCACTGCTAAACAAACCGCTTGCGTTAGTGCCTATAATGCGGCAAGAAATCTCGCACATATATCTTTTAAGAGTTTTCGTACGTATTAAACTTCTCGTGACATTCATAGCTTTTTAAAATTGCATGTATTTTGTATTTGGTATCCGTTCGCACCAAACTGTAAATCACAAAATGGAGCTCAGAGATAGTTTCTCAATAATAAACTCACATTCGTTCTGTTCAAGTTAGCTTCATTTGTTCGCCATGCACACTCGCATGTATTAGAATTTGTTTATGTCTTAGTACTGTTTCTTGACAAACGATGGTTCGCATACCTACCATCAGTAACTGAAACAACTCTAGTCTTCATGGTGAAAGAGTTTTTTGTGACTTATATCTAATGACTTATTTACATGTTTGGTATATCATAGCATTTATGACAATTTGACCTAGCCTGTAAAATGGTATGCCTCGTTTAACATACTTTTATTTGAGGATAAATATATTATTATTGATAAAAAACTTTCCATTATATTATAATTGAAAATTATGAAAATACAAAATCACTAATCGCTAATCTACCCAATGAACTCTGTTGGGTCTCATTAAAACATGTTCACACTTGACTATTCATTTTTTCCTCGTTTCGTCATGCCGCACTTCAATTTTCTCGAAATTTGCCTCTGTTTGTTTTCATAAATTCTATTGACGTTAGTGATTTATCCTATTTCATTTTCATACTATTCTAAGTTACTCATACTAACGTCTAATCTTATTGCATAGACAGTTACATAATAACTAAATGTTAATATTTGTACGCTCTTGAATATTTTCTTAAAGCCGCATGCTTTCCATCCCATCCGTGTTCCTGAATATTCTAAAAAGTCTCCCTCAACATTATCTTGTGAAGAATGTCTGAATTATGCGTTCCGCTTGAAAAACTCCACTAGGTATGTACCCTTCATTAAGTCGCTTGTTATTGTTTAACATGGGTCATGCCTGTACTATGGCGTGAACCTGCGATGTCAGAAATATAATTATTATCATTAGTATTTAAATATGGTAAAATATAAGCATAACACGTTTGTCTAATACATCACACTCCCTTGTATCATTGAGTTCTAACCGAAATCATAAGTTTCCTCTCGCATCATGTTGTTATTCTAAATCAATTAAGATTTCAGTGTAATTTTCAAAAATTGGCATTTCGTTAAATTATCATTAACTTTTATACAAGAGCAATAATAATAGTCATAATTTATTCTCAAATAACAAAACGTTACAAGAGGCATGCCAATTAACAAGCAGTGTACTCATATATTGAACCCATATTGCCTGTCCCAGCTTTGTATTATTGTGTCACAAAGCAATAGTCAGCCTATCACAAAAGTCAGGTATCAATAAATATTCACGGCTTGAAATTCAATTAAAACGAATTCTTTCTGTGTTTAGATCTAGAGCAAATTGAAACGTTCTCAATAATGGAGAATAAGTAGTATTCAAAAGACTAGCAAAGTTATAATGCATGCAGAAATTAAATTAACCTGGAACGTGAAAGGTGAGATTAATTGTTAAAGATTTCTTTTTAATACAGCGAGGGACTTCTGCATTTACGCTCTCAGAAAATGCGGAATAATCGGCATGTTGAACTTCGCGAACTGCTGATTTCGGGATACTAATATTGATGACGAATTTAAACTATTCACACACAGGAATGTCTGTGTTTATGACATTCGTTTAATTAAGATAATACACTGAATATGGTTCATGAAGTAGTGTAACTATCTTATAGCAGTAGAAAATGAGAGCAGTAGATAATAAAAGCTTTATTATGCGACCCACCTGATGCCAAATTGTACTTTTGGTGTCCTTGGTGTGAACGTGACATTCATGCTTGTTTTTAATCGCAGTTTACTTGGTTTCAATTTGATCATATTAGATAATAATAATAATAATAAGGTCAAGGAAAATTTACAAAACACTGAACTGAGCAGGAATATTTATGAGATTTTCGCATACTTTCAGTACAATATAAACTCTGTGAAGCTACATAATATAGTTTCTCTTCTGGAAATACATGATGGACATTTATAGTTTAATTTCTGTGTGCTTATTGACGTTACAATTAATAAAAGCTGAACATGTTTGCCAAATCGTTCAAGATAAAGAACTGGCAAGTTATCAGAGTGAAAGAAAACTAATTTGTTGTTGTTTCAGAGAGTTGGTATTTATTCGCAAAATATTAGTAAACGCTCATTGGGTCCGCGCTATCTGAAAATTACACCGGTTTATGACAGTCGATTAAAAAGTAGTAAATCATATTCAAAAATCAAGGTGAGTTACAGGATGTTTAATTGATAATATTTTATTGTAAAATAGTTTAAGTGTGAAGGTAAAGTATGTTTTTTACATCCTTGTTAATCTATCTGAATGTGTCATAATTTGGAAATCCATTAATTATCTGACATGTTTTATATTATTAATATGATGAGAGGAAACAAGGACTAATAATAGAGTTTCTTGAAGAATGTAATCAATACCACCCTAGTGATTGCCAGATGTAGAGACCGGTACACGTTTCATGGTTAAATCTGAGTGAAAGTATTTTTGTATGCCACAACTGTATTTTGGATCCAGGAATTATGATACGTATGACCAAGATGTACCTAATCCGCGCATTCTTTATTACAATTATGATGAGTTATTAGGATGAATCGATTTATTCCTAATTGTATTAGACTGTTAAGATTTTGGATCTCGACAGTAACTTCCAAAATGCGTAAATTATGTATTGAGGTATTACACTACTTTCTTAGGTTAGGTAGTCTGTGAATGATTGGAAATCATTCTATCATTATTTGGTAATGTAATTCACTTAATGTACACCTGGTCTTCTAAAACGTCTCCGTCAAGTGTGAATTATTCGGTGCATGTTGTGCTGTATCGGACAATATTGCCTACCCTTTGTGTTTCGTGAGATCAACTGCTGCTGAGGCCGCTAGTTCACTGATCGTCTTCTCTTGCATTTGTGTGTGCGATAGAAAGCCAAATCATCTGCGAACTACAAGTCGTTCAGCCGCATCCTGATTGTCCATTACATACCTTGCTTCGCTCCAGATATTGAAGTGGTCATAATCCAGTCGAGGAGAAGGAGATAGGGTAGGAGTAAGCAACTCTGCCTGACACCTATCTTTAATTCGAATGAGTCTGTGAGATGGCCTTCATGCATATATTTGCAGTTTAACACATCATAAGAATTTCCTCTGATGTAGTCTGTCTTCTCAGATCGTATCGATTGCACAAATCAATCATAACTAGACCTTCGTGTAATTTAGTTCTTTCAGCTGGCTGTTTTGGTTGTGGAGCTTCCATTTTTCTTCTAAGTAATATCATCCGAACAAACCTGAGATAGAGTTGAAGTATTCGAGGTTCTCCACGCATGATCCGTAGCTTTTTCTGCTAACCTCGATGCCGGTTGGTTGTTTTTAACCTCAAACCTGTTGTTGTTTGCAACTTCATCTTGG
Source organism: Schistosoma turkestanicum (assembly GCA_944470395.2). Lineage (NCBI taxonomy): Eukaryota > Metazoa > Platyhelminthes > Trematoda > Strigeidida > Schistosomatidae > Schistosoma > Schistosoma turkestanicum. Next base: position 36,620,105 of record OX103974.1, on the reverse strand, counting down.
TTGTAATCCCTTTGATCTGTTTCTTGATCTTGTGTTTGCCTATGAGTTTTTAGATTGGTTGATAAATTGGGTGTTTTTGTTGATTGCTGATTGACCTAAGTGACAAGCTTAGAAAACATCCGCGTTCTTTGTGCTCCACCTATCCGGTATTTTGACTTGTTCTAATCGAACTTTTTTATTCATGGTTTTCTGTATGTACTGATAGCAGAGAAGACCTGTCATGAATTTCGACTGCTAGTTGGTATTCAAGCAAGCGAAGCTGGGGAGGACGTCCATTTTGTCCTATGTCCTACATTATTGCTGAGCGCATAACATTGGTTAATAATAATAGTGATTTCCTACGTCATTATCTTCTAAGATAAACTGGTACACCTGGGTGCATGAGATTGACATACGATTTGTGCTTTTGGTGCGTTTTCAAACAACATGAGTGTGATTATTTCTTTGAGTGATAAATTTATTTCTTCATGACCAGAATTAGGCGGCAGCTTCGTGTAAGCTTTATTTTGGATTCTGATTTATTCTACCGGGTTTCCCCTATTTCAAGCACTCCTAGATGGTGTCTCTTCCCGTATGCAACGACTTGAATGATCATTCCTATTTCTCACATTGTGTGGACATTGTATGTACATACGTAAGCCTCTTCTGGTTTTCAGAACGCCATCAGCTGCCTCATTAATGATGAAACTAGGCACTCATAATTATTTGTTGTAGTTCTGACAAGACAAGACTCTTCTACTCCAAGAGTGGAATTTCATCAGTTTTAATCAATAAATTTTTAGTCCTTTCTTAGTCATCCTGTCATAACTTATATTTACTAATTTATTTGCATTGGTTATTTGAAAATCGCAATTGATATTATTATCTGCAAGTGATCAGTTTCTGTAACATTTGTACATCCTGTGAGTATTTCCTCAATATTATTAGTAGGTTACGAGCATTATAAGCAGAGATGAATAGTGGATAGCAGTGGAATACAAGATGCGTGTTTTGTCCTGTCCTTTATCAATCTCTGTTAGTAATTCTTGTAATCCGAAGAGAAAATCGAGAGGGTGCACATAGGATGCACTTGCACATACAGCCCTGGTATACTCGTTAATTTCGATGAAATTCTAATCTTCTGAATCTCTCATTACCTCCACCAATCTGCTTTTTAATTTATCTTACTGAATTATACTTCTTCAATCATATCTTCGAACCCTAATCTTCTGTATTACCAGTAATACGTCCACTATCTCTGTGACTATGGAAATGAAGTGACAATTGTGTCTCTGTGCTAATGTAGTGTGGCAACCTGAGCTAATGTATTTACGTGCAAAGTTCTACGTTGTAACTCACTAAATGACTGACACACAATGCCTTCACACCAAATGAGACTGGTCCATTGTAGATGTTTACATCAATGTTACTAAAACCAATACTTGTGAATTATTTATTACTTTGTTTAAATGAATATTTTGCAACGAAAACAAAATGTAATAATGAAGTATAAAAAAATCATTCATCATTATATAGTGTAATGTAAATTCAAATGTTTTCAAGTTGTTCACACAGCTTATCGCACCCAACCTTTGTAATAATGTAATAAACTTATCTAATTGATCAATATATTCAACTTCTCACTATCGTAACCGTACAAATAAAGTTTGCTTAAGCTGATAAACAGAAGACGTCGTCGAAAGGAAAATTTATCTCATAATATAGATGTATATATATATATATTCACTTGTTCCTACAAATATTAGTTCGGTAAGTCAGGTCACTAAAATATTATGAAAAACATAAAATTTACTGTTGAAGAAAACACAACATCCATGTCTGTGAAAATGTTCAATTAGTATGATTATTGAACATTGAATACATTTTTTTATTTGCTTCCTTTTTCTTCTGTTCTTCTTATTTTTTTCTTATCAATCAATATTTAGTATGTTCATCGATCTTATTTATAATTAACTAAAAGATATTTTCGAGTTTATGACATTCTTCACACAGTGAATGGATGTAATTTGCTTTGTTTCTTTTTTTCAAAAAAAAAACTTTTTTAATAAGAAGTATTCAATTTCCTCTTTTATTTTTTAGTTCATCATCAATTGAATTTCATGGTTTATTTTTATTTATATTACACAGAGAGCTATTGAGGCAGCCTCCAGTTATTGGGAGAAAGCGTTGATTGTTAATGTAGAAAAGTCAGAAGCATTATTTGTTAAAAGGTAATTATTATGTTATATATATATATATATATATATATATATATATATATATATATATATATGAACTAGGAAGAAACTGTTAAGCTCTATCTAACTTGACTATTCATAAGTGTTACGCATGCACGTAAACATGTCATTTTGATAGGCATGAAATATTAATTATTGCGAGATTACCTTAGTCGGAATACGACAGCGAGAATCAGGCGACATGATTTGCTATTGAAATTTGAATGTCACAACTCTAATTGAATAAAAGAAGAAGACTTGATATGAAATAGAACTTGTATTCTACAATTCTACATCCAGAATGTACAATGTCTGAATCCAGAAAAGAATCAGGATCACGGACTAGAATTTGGGTCCGTGTCCGGGTGATAAAACATTACAGAAAATGCATATTTATACATTTGGGTTGAATAGGAAACAGCATCGAAGTCTATGACATTGACAATTAAGACGACTAACAGTAAACAACATTTGAAACAACATTGACATTCAAGACGACCAATACGAAACAACATTGGAGAATGTGACATTGATATCTAGGACAATCATAAAATTGACCAGTAGGAATTAACCAATAGGAATTAACCAACTATTCTCTTAGGATATTGGATGAATATCCTAACAATAAATTTTGAAAATTCTTTTAAGTTACCATTTCAAAAAAGTTCAAGCTATTTACCAATAATGTTTAGCTGTTTTTTTATCATCCGATAATTAAAACAAAATAAGAATATAGTTTTAGCTTCTATTTTCAATAATCAATGAAGTGAAATGATTTATTGCCTACTCCTATACAAATGATTTAAATTAGTTTGAATTTTATATTGAAATTCATTCTGTTTTTGATATTTCTTTTTTTCTTATTTAGAGAATGTGAAGATGGATTTATGCAAACATCGAAAAATGAAAAGAGACCACATTGTAGAAGAGAAAAATGTAAAAGGTCTGTTAAATGCTTCGATTTCAATATTCCAAGTAGATATTTATCAGTAAGTGAATATGTGAAGTGGAGAAATTCTTCAATATTAACTTTAGAAAAATTTCTATTTTTTAATAATAATAATAATAATAATAAAAATAATATTATAATAATGTATCTAACGTATAACGATATTAGTTTATAATATTCTTATACGTTAAATGCTTGTCTCGACGAGCTATGTTTGATAGTGTAGGAATATGTTGGAAGAAAGCTAGGGGCGGCCAAACCAAAACATAACAGAAATCCATGAAATCACTGACAAGTGAACTGAGTCATGTAAGCAAATGTAGGCTACCTGGTTAGGGTCCGCAAGACGAAAGTCACTAATGGTTGGATACCTTGAATGACATACCTTAAAATCGTTTGCAGTGGTGCATGTGTATCTACTCTTTGCTTTCTCTCAAATCCTAATCTTTTGGATTCTGCAACACGTCTACCTTTTTCTTTCTAAAGTTATCTGACTGAATTATACTTCTCGAATCATATCTTTGATCCCTAATCTTATTCATTACTGCTAATACTTCAACTATCTCTACCATTATGAGATTTCAACAGACGATTGCGTCACTGTGCTAACACGGTATGGCAACCTGAACTGATGTACTTATGTGCGAAGTTTTGCATTGTATCTGTCTATCTGTTTATCTTATGAAGTAAGGATGAAAATCGCACAAATTAAATCTAACTAACTTTTTGGATGATTTAAACTAATAGAACCTAATGGCAATTTATTCAAAAAAAATATTTTCTTCTTTCTTGTTAGGTTATGTAATTTCACTGAATTTAATTGAAAGTTTTTTTTGATGAGACTTCCTTTTTTCAAAATTTATTGTTTATTATTCAAAGTTTATTGACACCATGAATCGATCAATGTTAGATCACCATTAGAAACCTGGAAGTACTGAAAGACGGCCGTTTCGTTCTGGTATGGGACTCCTCAGTGGCAGTGCGCATCCACGACTCCTGTACCCCGCAGGATTCGAACCCAGGACCTTCGGTATTGTGCGCGAACGCCCGTAACCGTTCGACCACTGAGCCGGTATCTAACAGTGTTAATGTGTTAATGTCAATTCTAGGTGAGAATTAATGACAAGTGACAAGTTCAACTGTGTTCGTTTATGAAGCAGTATCCATTGTAAACAATGAATGAGATGGTGCAACACGATGAATTGATTGAAATTAAACATCATCATAATCATCATTGTTAGATTCCATCTCACTGATATAGAAGAGGCAAAGAGTTCTTAGTCCCCCCCCTGTTTCGATTACCATCTGCTAGATGGTAATGAATACACACTGCCAATCAGCATCAAACTAGGATGAAATGTTCATTCAATGATGATTCACATTTAGTAAGATTGCAATCGAGCATTGGAGGATCTAATCATGGTTTCACAATGAAAATAATACATGTACATTAAAACCTAATATATATCTAATGCATTGTTTTAAAAAAATGAAACATCTTAGTTTAAATAATCTGTTCGACTGAAATAGAATAAAACAATTTCTGTTTATGTGAGTGAGTATTTTATTGAATAAATTCCCGAAATTAGTTAAAATTTATTATCTTTAACATGAATTAGCGATAGTTTGCTTCAGAAATCTTAGTGGTGAACACACCTATTTTAACGCCAGGTATTAATATCAAATGATTATTATGATATGATATGATATATAACGTTGAATAAAAATTTATCGTTTTCATCAATATTTCAATATGTTTAGGCATGTTATAATCGAAAATATGCTAACAGTACTATGGTATATCCGGAAGGAGTAGGAGTAGCTCCGCATGAATTGATACTACTTGTTAGTCAACGCTTTATTTATTCATGTGCTGAAAATGTACTTGCTTGGGCTACTTTTTGTATTCAAGAACCGATCAATTCACGGTAAATCATAATTTCATTGATTATTTTGATAATTTTTTGCTACACATATTTTCTATGTATTTCTTATAGTACGATGTGCATACAAGTATTTAGTGCATCAATCAATCAGTCTTATGACAATGTCTTTTCAAGAAGTGTCGTCGAAAGTCATTCAAATCTTTTTTATGTATTTGTAGTGTGTCGATTTATAACGTGTTCTTAAGCTCGGTTTATAAATCAGAATATGAACTGGTATTGATGAATACGTTTATTCGGGACACACCTCAAAGCGAAACGGAGAACAAGTGAATAAAACGAAGGAAGCGAATGGATAGGCGAAGCGCGTTGGAGAAGGCAAAGTGCCAACTCCTTGGATGACAATGAGAGCGAATGGGTGAAGCCGATTGGAGAAGTCTAATGAGCCAACTCCAAGAGATAGAGCATGACTAACAATATATAGTCAGACAAAAATATGGCAGACATATGACAAGCGAAATAGGCGTGCATCTACATGAATAAAAGCGACGAATGATTGACAAAGTCAAAGGACAAGAGGGACATGTCATGTGAGCTCATACAAACAAGACAATAATAATAAGAACGAATAGTGCATATAAATTGTTACATTACAAATGACTTGCTTAAATAAATTAATCGAAAGTGCTTAACCAAGTTAGATGTAAGCGAACTAGAATATATGTGGAGGCACTACATATTCTTATTTTGACCACAGAGAGGAAGGAGTTACAGTGATTTCGATTTTATTAAGTATAAATAATAGGTTAGCGGAAATGAATGAGTTACCGTAATGTAATTTTGAAATTGTCAACATTGATTAGTAGCATACTTTTTCTGAATGCTATAAATAAGATAAAGTTTACTTTGTTTTATATCATTTCATTTTAATACATATACATTCAGACCTATCGTAGGTATAATAAATTATTGTTTATTGGAGAAATCGATTCTTCAAACAGAGGATGAAGATTTAGAAGGAATAACAAAACATGAAATAGGTCATGTATTAGTAAGTTCATTGCCTGAACATTCTCTCTTATTATATTTTTACAAACAAAAAAATAATATTAGGATTTTGCTTCTTCTTCCGTATGTTTACTTTATAATTGGGATAAGTTTGAAAAGTGTTAAATATCATATTCCATGGTTAATAGGATTAATCAAAATGAATACATTGAAAATCAGTAAAATAACCTATGTTAGATATGACTGATAAAAAGAGGTATAATGTTGTTTGAATAATTCGCCTTAGTATAGGACTGTTCAGAAGTGCACGTCCATGAAACCTTCACATGAAAATCCAACAAATGACCTTATGTTTTCCGCCTAATCTGTATACCAATTACCAATATCTAACTGTATTAAAATCAGACTTTTACACGATCATCTTAGATCTAATTATGGTATGAATGAATGAATGCCAACGGCTTACACAATCCCATAGTGGTGATATAGTGAAAATAAAATTAGGCTACTTTACCAAAACAAAAAACCTCAAAATTTTGTGACCTTAAAGCTATCGATTATGCGAGTGGGATAATTTTATTAGCCTTTTATTCATTTTCAAAACTGATAAATGAATTTCATGAATAATTATTAATAAATCTAAAAATAAACGTGTATAAAACCGTAATTAACCAACTTTTTTGAGCACGTTTGATGCTCTGATTCGGTTGATTAAATATTGAAGCCTTCAGTATCCCTCTAAAGATAACACTATTATGAAAAGCTTTGACGGTATATAAAATTCAATAACTTACCCATATTCAAATTTAATAATATTAACGTTGTTTTTGACGGTACAGCAAAAGCGTCATGGGTAATGTGGAATAAAAAATTCCGCTTAAATCATCAAACAACAGCAATCACATTGATTAACTCACTGTTTAATTGATTTTTTCAAGGGATTCCATCCCTCTGTTTACAGGAATCTCAATGGTAAAACCAATGACAGGTAAGTGCTATTTGTTTTTCCAATTATTAACAGTTGCTTTTTCTCTGAGAACATTTACTATTGTAACTCTGACAATATGATTGAATACATGTTTCGGCAGCTCAATTATTTGAAAAATTCTTTTAATCGGTTGTAAGCATGAATAATCAAGAACTTTGTCCATGATTGTGCTTGTACGAAAGATATTCTACTTTATTTTCTGTTTACTACTTAAACTTGTGTTAATTAACCTGGGTTATTTAATAATTTATGCACTTTTAAGATGTAACTTATGTTAAGTCATAAATCATCAAAAATACAAATTACTACTGACTAGTATATTGCCAACAGATTATAATAATTGTATCCTGGTTAACTTTTTAACACATATATTTCATCAGAATAATGAGATTTCGAATTATAGTGTTGACATTTTTACTTGGACAATACAATTGAATTTGTAAAGTTAAAATCAAGTTTATGATCTATATTTTTTGTTCAAGTTTAATATCTGTACGAAGAACTCACTTGAGTTGGCTAACGGCTGAAGGAAGATTTGCAATGAAAAAAGAATTGCTCAGTTCGCCTAATATGCTTGTAAGTCAAATTGAAATGCCAATATTTTTTATATAAGCAAACAATAACTCTTGAAAAAAGTTAAAGCGAAATCGCCACATAATATCTTAACATAATGCTTGGCTTAGCTTTTGCGAAGCATTTTAAAGTACAGTGTATGAGGTTGTGCAACTCCATGAACTGATCGAAGTTAGAGATTAACACTCTGGTTCAGAGATTAGACGTTGGCGAGAAAAAGCGAAGGTCTGGGTTCGAATCCTGCGAGGTGCAGTAGTCGTGGATACTTACTGCTGGTTCGTCTCATACAAGGACAAAACAGTAATCCAGTGCTTCTGGGTTTCTGATAGTGGTCTAATATTGATCGATTCATGATATCAAATGTGTAGCTTAACAATCTTCACAACCCTGTAAAGCTATTTTATGTTTTACCAATTAAAAGAGTTTGTTCGATTCAATTAAATGTATTAACTTTAATGACATGACCAGTAACCAGTTTTGCAACGAAATCTTTTGCTGTGATTATTTTATTCGGATCGAATTGGAATCAATTTATTTTACCCGATCATCTGTATTTCACGCAACACCTAGTCAAATGCGATATATAAAACGTTCTTCATTCGACAGTGCACGTCAATGATGATCAGTGAATTTTCAGACATTCTGTTTGCACAGGAACAAATAAACGCATCATCCTACCATACATCAAAGACATATCGGAACATACGGTACGACTACTGAAACCATTTGGAATAGGTGTGGCACACAAACCAACAGAATCACTTCAGTCAATCCTATGTAGACCGAAGGACAAAATGACAAAGGAAGAAAAACCAAATATCATCTACAAAATAAATTGCTCAAACTGTGAAAAACACTACATAGGACAAAGTGGACGACCTCTTCAGCTCCGTTTACGTGAACATCAATTAGCAGTCAAACGCCACAACAACGCTTCGCTTATCTCAATACATACCGAAAACTATGGACACACATTTGATTGTAACAACGTGGAAATACTGGGTAGGGGGAGGACAAAGAACACTAGAGAATTTTTAGAAGCTTGGCACTCAGGTGAATTAGCAATCAACAAACACATCAATATTGACCCAATTTATCAACCAATCAGGAGAATCATAGGTGACACTGGATCAAGAAACAGATCAAAAGAGGGAGGCAATCAAAACATAGTTGCAAACAACGACAGGTCAAAGGTCAACAACAACCAATCAAGATTGAGGTTAGCAGAACAAGCTACAGGTCAAACGTGGAGAAATTCGAATGCTTCACTTCTATCTGAAGTTCGTGCTGATGATGTTGTTCAGAAGAACAATGAAAGCTCCACAACCAAAACAACCAGCTCAGAGAACGAAACACCACCACAATCTTTGGTGGTTCCATACAAGGCAGAAACACCTATACAGTTATTCTTGGTTTTTTAGCAGTTAGTTATCTAAGCAAGAACGTTTCGTAATAAAATCATTGAAAAAGGAATAATTTTAATTTCGAATGTCTAGTGTATTGCAATCATGATATTAAGAGCTTTATTTTTTGGTTTTTTTGGGTACATTGCTTGCTGAGATATTTATCTTGATGTCAACAAAGCGTCCGAAGTCCTAGTCTTGGTAAAAAAAAGTAGGGTTTAGCCTATATATATATATATATATATATATATATATATATATATATATATATACTGATTTTGGTTAAATCAGAAGCTGCATACAAAGGTAGGGAGGAATATTTTAATGAATACAGGTCAAGAAATAATAATCTCTAATAAATAGAACTGATAAATTGATGTTAATAAATCATGTAAATAATAATTTGTAAGTACATTTATTTCTGATAGTGATAAAAATAAACTGACTTAATTTCACCGATTGATTTTAGCCTTTTTAATTAGATCGTTCAAAGGGTATCTTCACTTTAGTATTATTGTAATATAGAGTGTATCAACATGATAAGCCAACATGACTTGTCCCAATCTTTGAGACAACAATAAATGATCCATTCTCGTTGAGTTATTTACACTTCCTCCAACCTTGAAATTATTCGTTTATAAAACCTTGTGTGTACAGTGCTTGCTTCGTTTTACTGACTCTACATACTCATCCGACTGAATTAGTTCACTCTTCTCCTCTCCATCTTCCGTTGCTTTTACGCTTTGTATTCACCTATCCTCCTGTATCATTGATTACATGAAATAAACTCATCCAAATCAATCGGCATTTGACTTGTTATGGCCGCCGTTGTTTCATAATATATTTAACCGTGCGTTTGAATTGAAGACGTATCTTGTGCCACTAAATTACTTCATATGAAGTATATAACAGTGAACTTAATTTCCACTGATCATATCTTTTGAATAAAGCAAGAAGCAAGAGAACATTTTGGATGTCAACAACTTGAAGGAATCGAATTACAAAATGGTCATTTTAGTCATAGAATCATGGGAGTAAGTAATTTCTGATCATGAATTTATCTCATTGTTTAATGCTTTTGATTACAACACAGTCAATAACGTTGCGATTAAATCTGTGAAGGTCAGGCAAAGTCAGACAACAGTTTCTACAGTATGGCATAATCAAACAAGTTTAAATAGGATATACCATCGAGACAGAGTGAGAAAAAATGATTGACCTTAGTGAATACGGAGACGAATTTAACGAAGCAATGAAGTGTTATTTTTTAGCCAAGCATAAGGATACAAACAATCTGAAACTTATATGGACTTAAAAAAACATAGATCTAAATTAGATGGTTTTTAAACACTTTTTCATCCTTTTTATCTCATGTTTGTATTTGTTATACTTTTCTGTAGTAAAAACTACTGTTAATTTTATTTTGAGAACTTGTTTTACATGTTGATAATTTTCTTTCTTTAATAAAAACTCGCAAATGTTTACGCCATGTCATATGTTACGTTTGACTGGTGATTTAAATGGTCGGTTAAAATTGAAACGTGATATAATTTTCAGGCATTAAGTTACTAGATAATCAAATACCGAATGTGTGATCTTGTGTTCAATGCATTTAAAAAAGAGTTAGCATGAGATAAATTTTAAAGTTAATAGCATAAATATTCTGCCAAATGTCATGTAAGAGGAGCTTGATAATGAGTGGATGCCAATTTTAGTGGAACTGAAATACTTCATAAAATATTTAAGCAGAACATATATTGGGATATTCTCTATATACTATTGATCCTCGTATTACAAATGGAAAAGATGAGAGAATACTCCGGATGGAACACTTATGTAGTTACTGCCTTTCTCAAGCCCTATAAATAAAAAGTGTTGCTCATCTGGTAATCAAACTTGCGGAAAATACGATAATCGGAAAAAATAATTCAAACCATTTAATCTCTGCTCCGAGAGTTAGAAGTTCTCTGTCTAGAATAGTTATCAAGACTAATAAAAAACCCTAGAGTCAGCTGAATTCACGAATTTGATAGCTTTTCTCCTTACCAGAGAATGTTCAAACGTTATAGGAGACTAGACAAGCAAGTAGCAGTGTGCCTAACAGTACGGTGCTGTCTGAAGCAGCACAAAGCGCACTGAGAAGATTTAAATCTTGTGAACCCTAAGATCATCAAAGTCTTATTCAAAATAAGCAAGAGTTAACTACAAATATTATACTTCAATGTTATGCACCTAATAATGATATAAATGAGGATGTTAAAGGTCAATGCTATAAAAGGCTGCTGCCGAACATCGAGAAGCGCACAACAAAAAACTTGACTATTCTGATAGAAAAATTGAACAACAAAGTTGGAACGAACAACATTGTATATGAAGGTATCCTAGACGACACGGACTGGAATATAGGAATGAAAGTGGTAAGATATTTTTAAAATTATTTGCCTTCCGCAAATTGGATAAATTCGTTATCAAGTTTTCACACAAACGCATGCACAAAGCTGTATGTGTTCACTAGATCACTCTACACTGAACAGAAACCATCACATCTGCATTAATACACATTGAAGAAGGACGATGAAGGATGTGAGAAAAGATAGAGGAGCTGACATAGCTTCAGATCATCATATGGTCCTGGCTAAAATTGAAGCGTTGAAAAACTAGGCGAACAGCATCTTCAGGTTTTGATAAGGTTTTTATAACGGATATTGATAGATCAATCGAATTCAAGGTATTATTCAGCAATAAGTACAAGCTTTTTGCAATCTACTTGATGAAGAGGAAATTACCAAGGAAAACAACTAAGAAGGGAATAATAAATAAATAACTTCAACATGTTATGAGGTTTTCGGCTAAAATATCACCACCACCAGGAATGGGACACCGTGTATATCCTGGATTAGATATAAAAAAATAACGATCAACAAGGCAGCAATAAATATCACTCGAACAAGAGTGGAGAAAGCCAAGGCACAGTCTGAAAACCCAGAAGCAAGGAATCAAGTGGAGGGAAGAATCAGAACTTTCAAACATAATTACGTAAAAGATGAAGTGATGAGAGAACAAGGAGCTCCCAGATAAACCATCGCGAGCTAACTTTATGATACAAGTAAGAAGATTGCTTTAAATATTCCAAGCCAGAACGATCAGTGTAAAGCAAGGAAGGTAAAGTAATCGGTGTGATTAAAGAACAGAGAGGTAAGTTAGGTGTGCACTTCGGGTAATCTTTGCATACGTTTGTTAAAACGGACTCACCAATCGTCCAATCAGCACACACAGACCCCTCAATCGGTGTTGATCCAACAACGAATGCAGACAAAGTAATGGTCCTCATTCTTATCAGCAGTAGCAATGCTTAAGAACCGGACAACATTCCAGCAAAGAAATTATGGTTGAACACAACAGTAACTAACGCCAAAGTCAGAATTTTCAACACAAATTTCAAAGCAGTTCCACTCTATGGAACAAAAACTTGGCCATCATACAAAAGATACAAGTGTCTATTAACAATCGTCTACGCAATATACTGTTGACCAGGAACCATCAGCAAGAACCTACTGTTGAAGAAAACAAACCCGATTTTAATAGGCGGAGAAATCGGGAAGTAACATAGGAACCAGGCTAGACAAACATTGAGGAATGCATCCAAGAGGGTTACGAGAGAAGGATTAAGTTGAAATCTTCAGATCCAAAGAAAAGGAAGCAGACCAGAGAATAACATTACACCGAGAATTATAGTCAGACGTGAAAAGAACGAACAGGAGTTGGATAGAACTAGTAAAAAAGTCTCAAAACAGAGTAGGCTGGAGAATGCTGGTCGGCGGCTTATTCTGAATCTGGGTGAACAACAGGAGCAAGCAAGTAGATAAGATGCATGAAGTAATTTATAATACTAACATAGCAGAGTCATTAGCATGAAATATTTCATTCCACACAACTGAAGGCAATTATACTCACTCATTTCAGAGTAGAAATCGATGAGAAATCAAAAGAAAAGGATATGCAAAAATCAAATTTTGACAGCGACATTATTTTAGAACCCGAGATATTATTTGAATGAAACGATAATATTGTTACACAATTTATTTTCAGAATGATTTGATGACGTTTTCCAAACAAAGTACAACTCCTGTTTCTAGAATTACACTGGCTTACTTCAAGGACACGAGGTAAGTTGTTCATAGCTAAATAACATACTTATTAAAAGTGATAAGCGTTATTTTGTTCAACTTCGACATTAGACTAACACTCAGAACCCGAACATTAAACATTTTCATAGAAATCGATGCATATAATCTGATAGTAACATTCACTTAAAACGGTTTACTTTAATTAAAATCATTTAACCCATCTTGCACAAACAAAATATTTCGTGTATAGATATAAATGTCACTTTCTCATGTCCTAATAATATAATGAAGAGTTAAGTAAACTGACTCAAAAGATACTGAAATCAAGAGTAGTTAACATCGGATTATATATGAAGCTATTTGTGAACAGACAACGATACATTGTAAGATAAAAATTCAGAACGACTGAAACATAAATGTTGAAATTAGAACTTTTCCTTAACGATAACTCAGTTTAAATTTGAATGAATAAGGCGTAACTAATAATAGTAAATCTAGTGTGTGAATTTAGTATGTCACATTTACCATAGAGTGTTGCGGATATTTTTCAAGTTCAGGTTAGATATCTTGATTATACAATCGGCAACAAAAGTGGCTAGCTCTTCCGATTTACTATGAGACCACTTTGCAGTTTCCGATCAGAGTTCAGCTAGCTTCATCCAGTGGAGTTCACCTACATCCAGTCAACCACTAAGAGAATGAGAAAGAGTGAGAGAGGAAACATTGTTTGACAACAGTTTCGACTTTTAAGGAGTCCGTGTGCTGTCCTCCACATTGTATTTATGTCCAGACAGTTGAGTACTTTCTCGTAGTAATCGAAAATAATGTGCACTGGTGAATTATATCATATTGACTGTTCCTCAAATAATCTGTAATGTTGCAATTCGGTCAGTGCACGATCAATCCTTATGGAATTTAACCATTTGATCTGGAAGTTGAGCGTGTACGAAGTCCTTCTTTCTGTTCAACAACACTCTGTTAAAGAAACAGTTTACAATCTGTGTTTATACAAACGTTTTTTAGACCTCAAACATTCTCGAACATCCTCTTACTTCTCATGCACAAAGAATATATACCACATGCATAGAGTCTGAAGTAATCGCTTTTCATTAAATAGAAATATAAGTGAGCACTGAAGTAAAAGTAACTGAAAATTCACTGGGTAAACAGCCTAAATATAAATATACTAACTGAAATCATATATGAAGATTATTAGGAGCTTACGAACAAAGATTTATTTAACAAGTATTTAATTCCAAGTTGGACTGTGTGTTTTCACCATAGACGAGTTACGTACCAGGATAAAACAGGTGTTCAAGGATCCTTGGTTTTCTCGGAATGCTTTCTGCGCGAATGCATTCTTCGCTTTAAGAGAAGGAAAAACAATGATGTATAATAGTGTTCATAAAATGTAAAATTTTGAAGAAAGTCAAGAAAATAAAGAGTGCTTATTTTACTTCAAAGCTTTGTTTCATCTATATGTAATAATATAAGAAGTATAAAAATTTAATGAAATATGGACATTGTTTGTTAACTACAATGAGATATTGTCTCTTTACGAAAATTATGACAGAAAAACAACAGTTGATGTTGATGCATATTAAATATTGAAAAGTTTAATTTTGCTTAAATTATAAGACATCATAATCTAAAAACGCATATTTTGCTATTCATCGGGTGTTGAATGTTGAAGCTGTTAATTAACGCGTCTGATGGATCGATGTAAAATCTACTTTCTTATTTATATGTAGTGATCACAAATTAACATTTTCATGCAGAAATGTCGTAAAGTACGAGAATAATTTACTCTGGAGTGTTGTATTTTGCATAAACAACTGTTAATAAACACTTGTATTTTTGGATGATGGCTTTCGTAGTTCTCCAGGTTTCCGCTCCATACAGTACAACTCTCTTGACAGCCCTTGCTTTGCAGATCCGCGCCCTCACATCTGCATTGGATCCACCTTTCTCGTCGATGATTCTACCAAGATACGTAAAGGTGTTAATGTCCTCCAAGGCATCTCCATCAAGAGTGATTTGGTTGGTGCATGTTGTACCGCATCGGAGAATGTCGCTTTTTCAATAATGTATGTTGAGATCTACTGCTGCAGAGGCTGCTGCTACTCTGGTCCTCCTCTCTTGCATTTGTTGTTGCGTGTGAGATAGATTAGACGGGTCATCTGCGAAGTCCAGATCGTCCAGCTACGTCCTAACTGTCCAGTTCATGCTGTGCTTCCCTGCAGATGCCAACGTCTTCATAATCCAGTCGATCACCAACTCAACTTGATGTTCAAGTGAATAATTTCACTTTCATTAACAGAAAGGGTGAGAGTAAGCAACCTTGTCTGACACCGGTCTTCACCTCGAAAGAGTCTGTTAGCTGTCCTCGGTGTACGATTTTGCAGTTGAATTCATCATTAGAGTTCCGTATGATGTTAACTATTTTCTCAGGCACACCGTAGTGTCGAAGAAGCCTCCACAGTATTTTCCTATCCACGCTATCGAATGCTTTATCGTAGTCGATGAAGTTGATGTAGAGTGGTGAGTTCCATTCAATTGATTGTTCCACAATGATCCGTAATGTTGCAATTTGGTCAGTACACGATCGATCCCTACGAAGTCCGGCCTGTTGATCTCGAAGTTGGACGTACATTACATCGATATACAAAGGAATTCTGTGAAAGTATGGTTGCAATAAGGAGACTTCAGCTGCTTAATAGTTCTTGCAATTATGATATGTTACAATTAAACCAATAAATGGAAAAGACACAGCAAAAATGACTCTAAATGGCATTAAAAAAATAACGATTTGTCTTTTTTTTGTTTACTTCAATCGTACTGACTTTGACGCTTTTCAATGTATTTTAGAATGTATGATGTGAACTATTCTATGGCCGAAGATTTTAGATGGGGCGAAGGATTGGGTTGTGACTTTGTAATGAAAAGTTGTTATGAATTTATCAAAAATAGAAAACGCAGGTAAATTAAAAAAAAAAGTGAAATTGTTTTTCAATTCGAATACCCTATATAATTTGGTGTTTGATCGTTTTATTTTAATTTCCACCTTCAACTATGTTGAGTATAATGTTCATTTTGACTACTGTAAGTAATTATCTAATTTTAGCAAACACAATTTTTCACACTAGTCGTTTCAGCGTGTTGGTCAATCAGTTTAACTTTAAAAACTAACAAATCGTTACGGGAACGTCTAAATGTATTTCAGCGAAGAAAACAAGCATAGATCTATTTGTTTCATCAACTAATATGAAAGACATTCGATATCATGAAATGATAGACAGAACGACGATAACTAACAATCACAACTGACTGGTGGGCAATACATTTCAGTCTCACTGGAGATCGGTCATAGCCCAAATAATTTAATGGAATAAATTTGTCTTCGAAAATTGGTAACACACGAGATCAAATCCACGAGGGGCAACTGTTACTTTAAAATAAATGTTTCTCGTCGTTGAAGAGTGCCAAGTAATACAAAACCTATATAAGGATATTATCTGACATTCTTGAATCACCGCCTTATAGTGAAAAATATTGTTAGAAGTTGGTATAGATAGTAAGAATAGTGTAACTGATTCAAAAAAGCGGACCTATTCAATGTTTGTCTACCACATTTCCATATAAAAAGGGAACAAGTTTAAATACCTGTTAATTTTTTTATTTAATGAAGCTAGAAAGATCATCGTTTGAGTAAATTATCCATTTTTAATATAATATAACATCATTTATGTGACAAACTAATTTGAAACGCACTTTTGAGACAAAAAAACGCTCTATGATAAACCAACTAACATTTAGCTATGATACACTTCTCAGTTTAATCGTTTGTTGAAAATTTCTAATTTTAAACAACCTAAGCAGCTCGTCTATGATGAAATAAAAGTCTTAATTCCATTCGACAAGATTATCAAACTGCTTACTTACTTATATAAGCCTGTTACCCCAAATGGAGCATAGGCCGCCCACCAGTTTCCTCCAACCAACTCTGTCCTGGGCTCCCCTCTCCAGTTCTGTCCACTGTTTGTTCTTTCCTCTCATATCTTTCTCTATTTCTCGGCGTAGTGTGTTCCTTGGCCTTCCGCTTTTCCTTTTCCCTTGAGAGTTCCATGTGACGGCTTGTCTCGTGACGCAGTTAGGTGCTTTCCACAATGTGTTTCCTATCCACTTCCACCACTTCTTCCTAATTTCCTCATCCACTGAAATCTGGTTTGCTCTCTCCCACAGTTCGTTGTTGCTGATGGTGTCTGGCCAACGAATACGAAGTATTTTGCGTAGACAGCTGTTAATAAACACTTGTATCCTCTGGATGATGGCTTTCGTAGTTCTCCAAGTTTTCGCTCCATACAGTAGAACTGTCTTCACATTTGTATTGAAAATCCTTATTTTGGTTTTGGTTGCAAGTTGTTTGGAGTTCCAGATATTTTTCAATTATGGAAATGCAGCCCTTGCTTTGCCAATCCGTGCCCTCACATCTGCATCCGATCCACCTTCGTTGTCTTTGATGCTGCCCAGATATGTAAAGGTGTTAACGTCTTCCAAAGCATCTGCATCAAGAGTGATTTGGTTGGTGCATGTTGTGTTGCATCCGAGAATTTTGCTTTTTCCTTTGTGTATGTTGAGACCTACTGCTGCAGAGGCTACTGCTACATTGGTCGTCTTCTCTTGCATTTGTTGTAGTGTGTGAGATAGAAGAGCCAGATCATCTGCGAAGTCCAGATCGTCTAGCTGCGTCCTAACTATGCAGTTGATACCATGCTTCTTTGCAGATGTCGACGTCTTCATTATCTAGTCGATGACCTCGAAGTTTCGACTGGCGGAGTTATTATCAAACTGGCCTAATATCAAATGGTGTATTAAATAAAATATTCCTTCATTTCTACTCACTAGTTGTTTGGGATGTTGGATCGCCAGAACTCGCTTGATTAATGTCTTGTTTTGGATATAAATTTATTGTCCGATCAGTTGACCTTGAGATATCGTTTCCCACCAGCAAAATCCTTGGCTATGATTGACTGCTCTGTATTGTGGTGTGCTATTTTTGTGACTGTCTCAAGTATGTTTCTACGATGGATGAATAAACTAGAGTTGTGCGCTCGATTGAATTGTGCTTTCTACGCTTATCAAGACTTCTGTTTTGCCGGTTTTGTATCAACGTAGCCTATCTGGACGCCGGTTCATTGTCTCGTTCAGGTTTATCAACTAAGGTGAACCCGTAATAGCTTTATGCATACCTAGAAATGAACATAACAGCAGTGGAAATTTATCAAATGGACAAATTATTTACCGATTGTTATAGAACTGATTAGTTTTAATGTTGTTTGACAAATGTTTATTTGTTTTTTTTTAATTTATAAATAGTTCTTTGTTTATGTTTTTTTGTTTGTTTATTAGTAAACAAGATATCCGACCGTTTTGTGATACTCCTTATGAATATAAATGTTTAATGTATGAAAATGCATATGGATTTTGTGGACTGCATCTATTTGCAAACAAAACGGAACCCTACTATCAGTATATGGATTCCATGTTTAATGTTCCCTATGAGGATAGGAAAAAATTTGCTGGTTCTTATATATTTGATTATTGTCCAGTATTAACGGTACATTGGCATAGTTTAGCATAAATTATTATACTTAGTGCAATTAATTATGATGACAATTGATTTAATTTTATTTATTTTTATTCGCTTAAGAATTCTTTTTCTATGAAAATGTATAGTCAGCATTATGTGATCATGCCTAAATACGTAAAATAGAACAGCCAAAAGATTTGAAATTGATTTCTTATTAGCCATTCATTTTTTGTTGTTTTTGTTACGCCTGCATGTAAACACGTCAACTTGATATACTTGAACTATTATAAGTTTACCTAGTCGGAAAACGAGATCGAGGATCGAGTATCCGGTGACACGATATACTACTCAAATCCGATTATCCCAACCCGCATATTGAATAAAAATAAGAAGACATGATATGAAGTAGAACCTGTATTCTACAAGCATCCAGAAAGTACGAGGTCCGAATCCAGAAGAGAATCAGGATCTCGGACAAGGGATCCAGGACCGAGCCCTAGTCCTGGTCGTGGTCATAAAATGTTACAGATAATGCGTATTTATACATTTTGGTCGAATAGGTAACAGCATCGAATTCTGTAGCATTGACAGTTCGGATGACCAATAGGAGACGACATTGAAGCATTTGACCTTCACAGTTAAAACGACCATAATTTTGACCAATAGAAATCAACCAGTAGGATTTGACCAATAATTCTCTTAGGATATTGGATGAATATCCTAACAAATTTAGACACTGACACCTAATCTAATTTATTTTTAAAACATCAGTGTATTAACTTAGTTGGTTTGAATGTAGTTGCGAATAAATCTGATGTGACAGAAATCAAAATATAAGTATTGATAATAATTTATTCTTAAATAAACAATATCTTTTTGCAAGAGGCATGCCAATTTACAGGTGTGATAAAATGTTAAAATTGTTAACATATATTCTGTAAAAGGTTGTTCAGTAAAGCAAATATTTCGTAAGATACATTGTCTTCACATAGATATGGCTGAAATTGTTTGTCAAAAAATTTAAGAAAATGTTTAACACACTGCAATGTACAGTGTGAAAGTCGGCACAAGATATGACGATATTCATTTTAGTCCACCCCTTTCTTTACCAAGGGCATTTTATAATCCTAGTCCCACTAGATTTCAATCTTATTGGTGCTTTGTGTGCTTCTTTGGACAGTGTCAGTAGCACTCCTTGTGTATGAGAGGCATTTTCTGCTTCATAGACGGATTTTAACAGCAACTCTCTCGAGGATAATCTTTGTTTTCCAATAAATTTCACTAATTCCATGTATCACCAAAACATACATTTTTATTTTCTCAGCCGCTTTTATGACTCACCCGTTCATTTACATTGTACAAACATTATGGTTGCTCAAGCTGTCAAAAGGGGCATCGACCTCCTTACTTCCAAAGTCATTCGTCCTTCATTATGAGGCATGATAACGCTTCCAGATGCAGAATTTTTAACTCTGAGAGAGAGTTTAAATGGTTCGAATTATTTTTAATCAGTAGACAATTTATGGTTTGGGGTTTAAAGTCAGCAGTCTTATCCTCTGGCCGTATCGTGTTCTAGGATCGGCAGTAACTTCAGAAAGATTTTAGGAGCAGTAAAGTATGTATCTGCTCACATAAAATTAATAAATAATATAAACTTTATCAAGAGTAGAAGTGTTTGAATGATTATATTTCGCTTTACATAATCTTTGTTTGAATGAATATTTGTGAATGACTACACATTGATAACTTTATATTTAATTATCTGAATTAAGATTAAAATAATTTTTGATATTGTAAATAAATTAGTGTGGATAATTCATAATTTGTTTTAATTTCAGATTTATAGGCATCAAGATGATACGACATCTATTTGCAAATACGCAAGACATGTTACATCAGGTTCTGTGATATAACGCTTTTTTTATTAAAATGTGCCTAAATATGTGTGTTGTTTTCAACAGGTGATGACTATATTCTTTATTCTGTGGTAAAAAGCGTTGATTGAGGTGTACTGTGTTCTGATTAAGGCAACTTACTCATTTAAAAGTGAATATTTTCTACGATACTCCATAATAATGAGAAATGTTTATCCATGTCAGTCAAGTGGACAAATCTAGTCAGATAATATATAAAAATGTAACTTGATTGTAACATGTTTATTATATGGGACAGGTGAGGTCACACAGAGATAGTTCTTGAAACGAAATCATTCGTTAGATATTATACAATTCATGATATTGCTTAGAAATTTACATGAAAGAGGCCAGATTTGATATAGTTAGACTTTACGTTCCTCATTCAAGACTGTCAATTTAAAAACTCCCAACGTTTAACCGTCATCATTCAGCGTCAAAAGGAATTAACAGCTAAAGAAACAACATAAAGATATACTAACCTGATTGAATAAATATTTACCTACTTGCTGAATTACTCCTGTTACACTTCGGTTAGTATAGACCGCCAATTCGAAGTAAGCAAGTAACGGAGAGAGAATTAATGAGTGGTTAAATGGTAGCTTTATTATTCAGTATAACATATCATTGATTCAGTTAAAAATATTTCGTCAAATCATTTATGTGGATAGTAGTCTATAGTAGTGCCTGGTCTTGTTCAGAATGTCTTCTACTTGAAGACATTTTACTGCTAAACTGAATAAGGAACAAAAGCATTTTAACCTACCATCCAATAAACTCAACCATAAGTACTGATTCAAAGCTGTTACGCTTGCACGTAAACACGTCTTTTTGATGGGCTTGAACTATAGCGAGATTACCTTAGTCGGAATACAAAAGCGAGGATCGAATATTCGGCTACACGATATGCTACTCAAATCCTAGTGTCCCAACCCAAATTGAATAAAACAAGAAGACTTGATATGAGATAGAACCTGTATTCTACAAACTTCCAGAAAGTACAAGGTCTGAGTTCAGAGGAGAACCAGGGTCCCAGACTAGGGTATTTACACATTTAGGTTGAATAAGCATCGAAATCTGTCACATTGCTAGTTAAGACGACGAATAAGAAACAACATTTGAAGTGACATTGACATTCAGCATGACAAATAGGAAACAACATTGGAGTACGTAACATTGGTATCTGGGACGATCATAAAATTGACCAGTAGAAAGTAAACAATAGAACATGATAAACAATTCTCTTTATACTTATCGATCACAGGATGTAATAATTATTTTTGTCGTCATAACATTCCATATTCATAACCGACTGAGTATGTCTAATGCTTTGCTACAGATTTGAAATCAAATCCATACCTAGAACATTTTGGCTCCGATTCAGCCTGCTTTGATCATAGTATGCTGATGCATTTTGATGGATTGAAACCTAACTTATACAATCGAAATACATCATGTCATAAAGTAAGTTCTATTGGTTTTTTTGAATTTTTTCATAATGATTCATAATTAGTCAAAGTAGTATGCTTAGTACGAAGTAATTTGTTCTTATGAATATTCAGTAACGATATATGAAAGCATATCTTCTGTAAAATCACCCAATCTATCAAAAAAGACCTGTTAGTAAAACCCGTTTCTACGTTTTATTTTAGTCGGATGTCAGCTGATAACATTCCACATCGGTCGCTGAGGATTAACTGTATAACTGGTACAAAACCACAATTAAATTTTCAGTGCTTTGCTGAAGAGAAAAGCTAATAATAATAAACAGACAAGATTTAAAATGGAAAGCAATGGAAATTCACTGAATATGAGAGAAATCTGTAAATTGTTTAAACAGTTCACTTTGTTGTAGGTTACTTATATGCATGAAAGATGAAGATTAAAAATCTCAAGGTGATAGATTTTTACTAAATGAATCTTTGATGTCGTCCCTTTTGTAGTATCAAGTGCCCAAATTATTGTTAGATCACGTAAGACTATCATAACTTAGTCAGAATACAGCCAATGAGACAAAAAAACTGATGGACCAGGATGCCGCACATGAACATATTGAATTAGTTGATAAAAATAATGAAACTACCAGGTTATTAGATGAGTCAATGTGTAGTGCCTCCACGTATATTCGAGTTTGCTTACATTTAATTTGGTTAAGCCCTTTCGATTAATTTATTTAACTAAGCCATTTGTAAAACAATAACTTATATGTACCATTGGCTTTTATTATGGAGTGGTTTGTATGAGCTGGTATGACTGAGCATTGCTTAACGCCAACGCGCATACGCAACCTATTCGCTTTAATATTGATCTCTTAAATATCACGATGACTCAGACATTTTCCCTTGTATATAAACGAACATTTTAATCTTGTTAAGACACTCGCACATTCGCTCGTTAGCGTGCCTGCCCGGTCTGTTTGTAGTCTGCTATCCCTATTTGTGGTGTGCCAGAATAAACGTATTCAACACTTGGAGTTTAGCTTCTGATTCATAAACCGCCAGACACTATATAGCAACCATTGTCTGGACGAGCTAATTACGAAGACTAAGAAGACGTAGAAAATGGCCACCACAAATGCGCCAACATTTGGATTACATAAAATTATTTCCTGTCTGTCCTGTAGAACTAACAGGTGCAGTTTATTTACAGTTATTTTTGGTACATCTGAAGTTTTCATAGTAAGTCCACTTTGAAAACGGATGATAGTTTTTGTGAAACGAGTTATGAGATTCAGTCAGATTCAATTATCTGTCTGTATTATGGAACAAAATGTCAAACTGAATACGATTTAGTCTTCTGAAATTGCAAAAAAATTTTATGCTATAAATTTTAAGGTTAAACAATTGAAACGTTAGGAAAGTTAAAGCTTAGACTGTGATTTTTGTCAGCTAAGCATTTTCAGTTTTGATATTTTTGATGTTCAGATGTTCTTGTTTTAACATTTGCTCATAACCATATCGGGTGAGATAATCGTAAGATCAGTTGATAATACGCTCTCCTATAGTAGAAAACAGACTAAAATCTAAGGCCTAAAAGTAAAAGAACATTGGATAAAACACGCTAAAAATACCTACTTGCCCAGTCTCCCACAATGTGCGAACTTTTCATGTACTTATATATTTGGTTGATTTGGCTGTCAAAAGGAGGGCTTTTCTTATATACCGCTCCATTTTTCCTTTTCTTGACGTTGCATTGCAAATTTAGTTCGCGGTAGTTAAACGCAGATAAAAGATCAGATCTTGCATTGATTCATATAAGACTAAGCAGTTCTATGCAAAAAAATGTAATAGTGTTTAGAAAAATTGCCCCTTTTATATTCAAAATATTTTTGAAATAACTCAACAATCTTGGTCAGATGTTGGCTATAGTGAGAGAAATGATTAAATTATATTTCTTGCAGATGCAAGATTACAACTTTCTAGATTTCTGCTATTTCAGCCGTTCTGACGAACTTACGAGAATAAATAGGAATATGCTACATTACTGTTGCAAGTGTTTTATCTATGTAAGATGCGTTTGCACTAAATGAACTATGATTAAGTTATATACAGTTTCCAATTGAAGCTTGTTGAACCACATATTATTAGTTGGTTAGTAAGCCTAGGAATTCAACTTCACTGAAAGTGAAACATTATAACTTGCTCTACACTAATGGTTATTTTTGATTATTATATGTTCTTCATCTTTTGAAATTTATTCTTTTATCAGTTTCAATGCTCAAAAAATACTGGCCTTCAGGTATTACTCAACAATAGACATTTTGATTGCCCTGTTGAAGGTGGATTTTTGAATGTTATTCTGAGGGTAGAAGAATTTGATGTTTCCACAACTATAAATTGCCCTCCATGTCAGTCATTATGTAAGGTTAGTAATGATCATGATTATTTTTCTTTTCCATTTGCTATTCATATAAACTTTGACGGTGAAAAAATATCTGATTTTTTTCTTACAACCGAAATATGACAAGTTTAAAAATAAATGAACTTCTACTGAGATCTGTTAAATTGACCAAAAAAATCTCTGTTTTGTATATGTTATGTACAAGTTTTTTGCAGAAAAAAACTGTCAATAATGTATATGAAGATAAAAGAAAGTTGTTGTTGTTTTGGATGGAATGTGTTATAAATTTTACAAAATTTTATCACATGAAATCATCAACCAGTCATTGTTAGACCACCATTAGAAACCTGGCAGCACTGGACGGCCGTTTCGTCCTGGTATGGGACTCATCCCTGGCAGTGCTCATCCACGACTCCTGCTCCTCGCAGGATTCGAACCCCGGACCTTTGGTATTGTAGGCGAAAGCCTTACCATCGGACCACTGGGCCGGCATTCAACGGTCTAACAATGATTGATTGACGATTTCATGTGTGTGAAAACGCAAACCTCCAAAACTCTGCCCCAAAATATCGTAACAGTGCTCACTAGTGATTAGCTTCGTGAGGAAATTCTCGGAGTTCTAGTTGGGAAGACGTGACCGATGGAGTTCAACCCAGTCTGGTGTAGGCAGTAACTACCAAAGACAAATTGCTGAGGTCGCAAAAAATCCCTAGGTCAGTCAGAGTTAGACATTAACACCGCTGGATGCTGGCCTGGTGGTCCGATGGTTAGGCGTTCGCGCACAATTTCGAAGGTCCTGGGTTCGAATCCTGCCAGGTGCAGCATGAGTCGTTGATGTGCACTGCCACCGATGAGTTCCATACCAGGACGAAACGGCCATCTTTCAGTGCTTCCAGGTTTCTAATCGTCGTCTATCAATCATTGATTGATGATTTCAAATGTGTAAAAACGTAAACCCCCAAAAAATTCTATCAATCATTACAACATATTATTTTATGTGTTTAGAAGTAATATGCATAATTTTTTTCGTATTATTATTATTATTCCAGAACGATTGTCCAAAGAAGCGAATCACCTCTCGATAATATGGTTGAATACAGACTCATCAATTCAACAATGATGTGTATCATTTAAATGTTGGTCAAATGCAAATTTGATTAGTTAGCTAGTTAGTTTTTTTAATTATAAACTTTGTATTATAAATGAAAAATGTAGTTTACTATAAACTGTCATGTTGTTATTACACACGATTAAAAAATTTGTTATGATTATCATTTATTTTTTAAAAAAAGAAAAAAAAATTTGGTAATAATTTCTTACCGAAATGATGTGATGGAATTGATATGAATATTATTTATTTATTTATTGCCTATATATTCAAAGTCTACGAATAGTCGAGAAGAAACTAACTATATTCAATCTTGTCAAATGTTCATTACAATCTATAATAAATAAATATATATATGTATATATATTTTGATATGAGAATGAATATAAACGTTCTGTTGTCAAAACTTTATTCGCTCAAGCACGTAGAATCTGCACTGCTGATACATTGAACGACGAATTCAAGCTTATTACTGAAACACTTAGATTAAACGGATATCCCGAAACGTTTATTGTTCATCAGAACAGAACTACAACGAAACTGATAGCAACTAATGTGCCCAAGAAACCAGTGTATCTACAGTTGTTACTTTTCAAGGGTGATCATTGCATGAAAATTACAACCAAACAGACTTCAGCTCCAATAAAAAAAAGACTTTAAATGCAGCTAATCTGAGGCTTATCAGTCACAACAACTCAATCGATCTCAGTTACCCCAATCGAGTCTACAAGATCGATTCAGTCCAAATCCCATTGTATTTACCAATTCACATGTAACTGCGGAGAAAGTTACTTGGGTAGGACAGATCGCCGATTGGAGGACAGGATAGGAGAACATATTTCAAAATGGCTAATCAAATCCATAATTCATCCACCCTAGCCCGTCATCTCAAGATCGATCAAGAAACCCAGCCTCGTCTATTGCAAAACATCTACTGATAAGTGGTCATCAAACTGACCCAAAATCAGCCTTTACAGTTGTGACATGTCATTAAAAACCCACACACACTCAAACTACTCGAAGCTAACTTGATTGGTTGGAAAAGTCCAACTTTATGTGTTCAAAAACAACTGTATGTTAACCTTTGTTTACCATGGTTCTAGTGAGTGAATGTCATGCTAAATAAGAAAAAAATTTTGACCTTATCTTCAAAACTGTATTTACACGAATAACATGTTGCTTGTATGTGACTGACGAGAAAGCACGAAATGGTACTATCTCACAAAATATATCTTTTCATTTCTCTGTTCAAATGAGAAGATGGATTTCATGTGTGTGAAAAAAAAGATTCATTAGCTCTGTCACAACATACATTATCAATTATGAAAGCTTTTTATGTGAATAAGTAATTAGAAAAGGTTAGTTAGATAAAAGTGATGATTGTCAATGTGAGGTAGAGCAAAGCGTAACATATTAAGTAGAGGGTAGGAAGTTGTCATTATCACCTTAGCTATACGATGTCTTGAAGATGATCAGGATAAAATGATCTTATGAATCATAATAATCCATTGAATCAACAAAGCAAAAGATGCATTTCTCCAAAATGGAAAAACACCTGTAACTCAAAACAAAAAAGGTCAACAAACATCAAGGTAAACCAATTAAGGTAATTTATGACTCAATAATCACAATGAAATGAAATAGATTACGTAACTACATATAATAGGCAAAAGTTCAAGCGGATAGTAGGAAGACAGGTGTACTGAGAGTAGTAAGAAAATTATAAAATATGATAACTAAAGTTTCTATCAATAGTAGGTCAAAGGTGGATGAATAGACATCAAATAAACATTAAAAAAAATTAAACCATTGCGTAATAAGCAAATATGTAAAAATAAAAATAAAATAAGATTAAAAAATATAAATATCTATAGTGTCAATCGTTAGTTACGTCATATTCGGCCACGGAAGAGATAGGGGTGTCACGAATTTCTTCTGAACACATAAGTTGGGGTTGAACGTACGAATTCCTATTGCTTCTGCTATGCGTAGGAGATGGGATCGAACTCCGTTGGGAAATGATTGAGGTATACGATAGATCAATCGAAAAGATCTAGACTTATCTACAATATGACCACTATCAACCAGGTGTGCTAAGATCGAACTGTGTATTATTTTTGATTGACCCTTCTTAAACCATGCTCGGAGATGTTCACTCATTCGTTGGTTAAGTTGCCTGGTAGTAAGCCCGGTGAAGCTATCTCCCCAGGAGCAACTGAATTTGTAAATGCACCACATAGAGGAAGCCAATTCAGGTAACTTATCCTCCGTTTGGGTAGATATCACTGGTGGACTTGAGAAGGTCAACGCAAGTTTGGCTGCAGTGAATGTTCTATTAATTGCTGTCATTAATCTGTCCTGCAGAGTATCACAGGCCACATCTACGTTGAATTGTAATTTGATAAATAGTGGCTTCTTTCGGTCGGTCGAAATCAACCATATACTTCCTCATGAACTTTTGCCTATTATATTTAGTTACGTAATCTTTTTTTCATTTCATTGTGAATATCACTCAAATTGCCTTGATTTGCAATATACAAATGTAAAGACAGTTCTACTCTAAGGGAAGGACACTTGGAGAACTACGAAAGCCATCATCCAGAAGATACAAGTATTTACGAATACTTGTATTCGCAAAATACTTCGGATTCTTTGGTTAGACACTGTCAGCAACAACTTGCTGTGGGAAAGAACAAATTAGTTTCTAGTGGAGGAGGAAATAAGGAAGAGGCAATGAAAGCGGATGGGACACACACTGAGGAAGGCATTTAACTGCCTCACAATACATGCCCTAACATGAAACCTTCAGAGTCAAAGGAAAAGAGGAAGGACAAGAAAAACTTTACGCGGAATAACGGAGAAGGATATGAGAAGAATGAACAGTAATTGGACAGAACTGGGGAGTGAATTCGATGATAGAGTAGGTTGGAGAATACTTGTTGGCGGTCTGTGCTCCATTTTGGGGTGGTGACAGGAGTAAGTAAGTAAATAAGTAATAATAATTCATTACAACCAAAATTATTTATTTGCGGTACACCTAAACATAAGCTAACCCGATAGCTAGCTAAAAAAATCAACGTACCCGAAATAAATTCTGTAAGTCTTCTGTATATTGGAACTAATTGGTGTTATTGATGATAATAATTCGAAAGAAAAGCCTAAGCATTCTTCTGATGTAAACCAACTTTTTACCAATGCACCTTCAAAAAATGTATTTAATTTTGGTTGTGACCATAAATGTTGCAATTTCCTACTTTTTCTGATTCGGTCAACACTGTTGAGAGAACTACTTTTGTTATCCACTGAAAATGTTCATTTCAAGTTTAAGGATAAAGTTTTTTTAAATGAGTTGTTGGATTTACTACGGTTAGTACGTTGAAACCTCTATTAGCTTATGTGTATTTGGTTAAGGTCGAAAATATGTTGAATGAACTATTGGATAATGCTACTCTGTCTAGAAGATATATGGATAATATGCTAGATTCATTTGATATATATATTACAATATAGAATGTCTTATAACTGTAGTGTGTCGATTTACTGCGTGTTCTTAAGCTCGGTTTATAAATCAGAACATGAACTCGTAGTGATGAATACGTTTATTCAGGACACACCACAAAGCGAAGTGGAGAAGGTTAAGAGCCAACTCAAAGAGATAGAGTATGACTAAGAATATATAGTCAGACAAAAATAAGACAGACATATGACAAACAAAATAGGCATGCACAGACATGAACAAAAACGACGAATGACTGACAAGGTCAAAGGTCAGCCAGACATGTCATGTAAGTTCATAGGGGGATTAAGAGATTAACGTTAAAGCGAGAATTATGAGTAAGTGCGTAGGCGTAAGCAATGCTCAGTCGTATAAGCTAATACAAACCACACAATAAAAAATACCAATGGTACATATAGGTTGTTGCTATACAAATAGCGTCAAAAACTATTTACAAAATAAGTTTGTCATGCCATCTCCACATAACAAAATCACTTATTATTAAGTTTCTTTAAGAATAAACTTTAACACTAATAACACATCTTGTACAGGTTAAGGTTATGCGAACATTATACACTGTACTTTGACAATAGTAATACATTAATCATTTTGAAACGCTGGAAATACAGTTTTGTTTGAGTGATTGATCATGGAAAGTGAATATTTTCAAATTATGAAACAATTAGTTCCTTGCATCAATTTCGATGAAACAATGAGAAGACTGAACTGATCAGAGAAATGTGATGTCTTTTCGAAGTTTTATTCATAAAATCTTGTTACCTATTTACACTTGAGAAAGTCAACTGAATGAAGGTTTTACTACGCATGAGTTGATAATTGTCAATAAAGGATAACTAAAAGTAGTAAGGGAAGAGTAGAAAATGGTCGCCTTAGCCTAAACCATAAAATGTCTCGAAGAATACAAGGATATATTCGAGCGTGCTACAGATTTGTACATAAGTAGAGATTTGTGCTACAGATAGATGTGCAGAATAGGCTCAACTGAAAAATTGAGTTCAAATGTTTATCCATCAACGTTTAACATTTGTGCTATGTCAGCCAATACAAAACCTCTCAGTAATTTAGCTGAGAATAAGTGTGTGTACATTTTTCCGACATTCGAGGTTGAATCAAATAGTTTGATTTTAAGGTGAGGAGCAAAAGCAGCCATCGAAAAAGCATGTTGCGCAACGAACAAAAAACGACTTAGCTCATGATTTTGCATACGCCTATACAATGCACGAGCGATCATGCTACATCCGGTTGCAGCTATCCCTTAACATGTTTGTGCGGAAACACGAACATATGGAGGATTAGCCGTAAAATTCAATCAATCATTATGAAACCCATGCCCAAATGGCTTCAGAACCTGTTAATATCAAATGACTCCATAAACATGTGAAATAGAAAAACATATTCGTCAATAACAATAGTTCTTCACATCCAAAATAACTTATAATGTTAATGGAAATGAAAACATCATACTGAGCTGAATCAGTTGAATACTCATAATAACAAAGTATATCCATATAAATTTATCTATCGTTCGGTAAGTGTGGATAGAACAACAAAAATCACAACCAAATATTTAAGTGATTAGGCATTCATTAGGTAAAGAAAATAACTTACATTTCTGCATTTGAAATTATGTCACGAAATGAAATCCTAGTGCATACATGTCCCCTGCTCTTACTTGTTGAAAAGTCATTTCGGCCTAATACATCACCTTCGAGAAATACTATGTGGTCGATTTTTTAATGATAGCAAGTCTGAAATCCATACGAATTTCATAAAAGGTATAATATATTACAGATTAAGTAGTCGTTCATTTGTAAGTATCCGTTAAATCACTATATTTTTTAATGTTTTCGTTATTTTGAAACTTCTGAAATATCAGGAACTTGAAAGTGCTATTTTTCGCACACCTGCCATTACACAGATGACTAAATCTAAGGTGAAGATTGGGTCTTATGAGCTACATGGTCACGTTGTGGAGCTAACTTTGTTCTTCTGAATAACATCATCATCAGAGGTAGACAAAGGCTGGACAGAGATCAGCAGCGGCCAAACTAGGCCGAGGTTGTTGCTGACGGTATCTGACCTACGAAGCCGATGTACTGTGCGTAAAAGACTGTTAGTGAATACTTGCATCCAGTGGACGATGGCGTTGGTAGTTTGCTGAATGTCCATCACATACTTTAAGACTGCCTTGACATTTGCATGGAAAATGCTGATTTCAGTGTTGTTTGGAATATTTTGGAGTTGCAGATATTTTGCACTTTTATAAATGCAGCCCTTGATTTGCCGACCCGCGCCCTCAAATCACCTTCGCATCCACCTTGGTTGTCGAGGATGCCGTCAAGATATGTAAAGGTTTTAACGCACTCCAACGCATCTCCATCAAGAGTGATTTGGTTGGTGCATCTTGTGTTGTATCGGAGAACCTTGATTTTCCCTTTATGTATTTTGAGACCTACTGCTGCTGAGGACGCTGCTACAGTGGTCTTCTACTGTTGCATTTGTTTTCTAGTGTTCGATATAACAGCCTAATCTTCTGCGAAGTGAAAACTCATCCAGCTGCATACTGATTGTCCACTGCATACCTTGCTACCCTTCAGATATTGAAGTCTTCAGAATCCAGTCAATCACCAGGAGAAAATGAAAGGGTCAGAGTCAGCAACCTAGCCTGATACCGGTCCTCACCTCGAACAAGTCTTTCAGCTGTCCGCAGTGCAAGATTCTGCACTCATAACAAAAACTGATAAATGGACATTGGATAGTTTCTCACCATGGTAAAATTAATCTTTCTTCCTTAAAAAATCATGTTTTCCCTTGTTTCGATATTCACACATCAACATTTATGCATCGTCTTATAAATATTATATAATTTAAGTAAAATCAGTTACATCATTTTTGGGATACAAACTACATTGATTGATATGAAAATTGGAATGATAAAGAATTCCATGCGTTCGTCTTATTACATAAGAATAGAATATTCCAATTTATTCATCGCAGGATATAGGTTAGACAAACATTGAGGATCTATTAGCTGAGGATGGTTGTTTCGTCGTAATATGAATCATCCACGATACTATATAAAAGCTTAACGTGAAACCTTCAGTTTCTCTCATAATACCGCAAACACTTTTGCATGCTTGTTCAGTGTTAAAGAGTTTAGGCTTTCGAAAATGAGATCCAATGATCTGAGTTCAGCTCAAAATTCTATGGAGTCCATTTTCAAAGTGAAAATGAAACGAGTCCGCAGTAAATCGTTGTATCGCAAGCCCTTATATAAATCTAACAATTAAAAATTATTGTTAGGCTGTTTCAACTGCCAGCGCCTTATCACAGCACCTGCAGTCAAATTCATTTCCATTATATCGACACATATAAAAGCAACATAAGACTTATCATTTAAAAATCTGGTAACTACTGACAAAATTGATTTATTTTATTAATCGATAGATTCACATTTCTCATACCAAGGTCATGGTTGAGATTTGAAGTAAATAGAGAGCTCACTCATGAATTGAAAATTCACAGCTTGTTTATCAGGCATTCTAAAGATATCATAAACAGTATACTCATGCAAATGGTAAAATGCAATGGAAGAAACATTTGAATAAATACACGATATTCCGGACATTCACAAGTCCTTAAAAGTTAATCATCGATCAAATACATCAAAATGACCAAAAAAACTTTGACTATCATAAGAAACTCATATACCCAGTAAATCGAAAGCGAATAAACTAACTCTTTTTATAAACCAGAAATATGAACAATGCAGTATTATCACACCAAATAAATTGAAATTCTATTAATTTTAAAACCGAAACTAATGTCAATTTTTAATCAGTACGATAAATACATTATTCATAATGCACTTAGGATACAACTGTTTTTAGATAGTATGTATACTGCAAGTTTAGATCAGATGACCATTTTGAGTTAGGGTAACTGTTTTTTTTTAGAATATTGAGCAGATATGCATGCATGATCACATGCTATTAGTTTGAATTAGGAATATTTATGCATATACTTGTTTACCTATTCTATATTCAATAGTTCATATGAGCTAATTACTGTGGAGGTTGATTGTGGTGTACTTAAAGACATACTTACAAATCACAAACAATTTATGCCGTTTAAAACTATATACAATTTAAAACAATTAGTCCCTTTAATAAATTTTGACAGTATCGGAAGTACCCGAAACACGATCTGTAAACCGCGTTGTATCTCTATCTGCACTAGGTGCGATCGAATTGATCTTGTATGCGCTTTTCGGAGACACAACATACATCAATCGCACAGGATTCCAAAGTTCTAGGTTATGAGGCCTGTTTCCCTATTTGGCATAGTTTCCGAACATTAAAAGCTTCAATGTGTAATCTAGTACGGGTTTTTAAGAGACCAAAAATAACTTGTCGTGATCTTAAACCCGTCGCTTCAATTGATAAACTGTTGAAGGATGAATCGGTCAAGGAGATAAGAGAGTTATTAGAAGGTGTATTAGGTATTTGATTGTTACCAATTCGGACATAGCATTCTGCAGTATGCAGTGAGATTTCGTCCTGAGACCTACGGTTGCTGCTGTTGGTCTCATCGTTCTTTTTTCATCTCGCATGGTATATTTCATTCATGTACCGACAACAGCAGTTAATGATTATTTTAAATGTGGTCAGCAAATTGTCAACTGACATTTCTACTGGTTTAACGATTCTGTTAGACAGCGGCTCATTGCTGCTGATGAGATTTCGATTAAAAGTTAAATGCCTGACGTTTTCAAGTTATTAACCCACATAGTCTTCCTAAATAATGATGCGGACTGATTATGCAGCAGCAATAATAACAGCAATAATTTACGGAACATAGGTCGTCGGAATGCATACCCTAATCTCCTATGTCCTGTCCACCGTTTCTAGTTCTGTTCAGTTGCTGTTCATTCTTCTCAGGTCTGTTTCTACTTCTTGTCGAAAAAAGTTTTTTTGTCTTCCTCGTTTTCTTTGAATTTCGGAGTTCTGATTTTGGGATAGACTTATGACACAGTTGGTTTCCTTCCTGTATGTGTTCCTTGACCTTCCTCTTTTTCTTTGA
Organism: Schistosoma turkestanicum; assembly: GCA_944470395.2. Taxonomy (NCBI): domain Eukaryota; kingdom Metazoa; phylum Platyhelminthes; class Trematoda; order Strigeidida; family Schistosomatidae; genus Schistosoma; species Schistosoma turkestanicum. Next base: position 36,585,908 of record OX103974.1, on the reverse strand, counting down.
CCTTGGGGGTTCCGTGTGAGGGCTTGTCTTGTGACGCGATTTGTTGCTTTCTCAGTGTGTCCTATACACTTGCACCGCTTCTTCATAATTTCAGTCTCCACTCTAATCTTGTTTGTTCTCTTGTACATTTGGTTTTTGCTGATAGTTTCTGGTCGACGAATCCGAAGTATTTCGCGTAGATAGCTGTTAGTGAATACCTGTATCTTTTGGATAATACCTTCGGTACTTCTCCAAGTGTGCATGCCATAAAGTAGAAGTGTCTGGACATTTGTATGGAAAATCCTGATTTTGCACTTGATTTGTATTTTTAGGAGTTTCAGCTGACCTCCGTGCTTCATTTTGCAGCATGATTCATCTTAAAAATTCGGTCTGCTGTTGACTATCTTCTCAGGCACGCCGTATCATCGAAGAAGCCTCTTTCGTGCTTTACCGTCCACGCTATCGAATGCTTTCTCGTATTCAATGGAGTTAATGCATAGTAGTGAGTTCTATTAATTGATTGTTCCACAATGATCCGTAATGTTGCATTTTGGTCGATCCTTATGAAATTCAGCATGTCGATCTCCAAGCATGCTGTCAGTATATTCGGTCTCTTACTTGATTCAGTATGAATGATATTCCATCTGCACAACAGCTTGCATTGTGTTTGAGGTTTTTAATGGCGACCTGAATATTGGTAAGGTCTAAGTCCATGGCATTGAGATTATGAAAGCAGAGACATTTGAGGCAAGTTAAGAAATGTGTTCTAACTGATGAAGAAACATTTACTTAACAGTCCACAAGTAAGAGTTTGGCTCATTTAGCGCTGAATTAGAAGTTGTAAGCTTTTCTAGTCAGAGTTTTTAGTCTCTGCGTTGAAAATGATTTGTCGTTTTTGATTTGTCAGATTTCGAAGGCAGCGGTAGGGCGCAGAGGAGAATTTAATGATAACTTTTGGAAACTTTGTGCAGACCACGACAGACGTTGATGTGACACCATGAGAAAATATCAAGTCGACAATGTAGTTGTTTCTTGTAGGCAGGCGCACATGTTGCTGCCGACTCTAATGTCCAAGGGATTAAGTATTTATTCGAAGGGTAGTGAACCGGAACGTGTCTGCCAGTTTATTCCGGAGATGTCGAAGTCGCCAAAAAAATGATGCAAGCAAATTAAAGGGAGGCAGCACTGGCAAAAAAACTAGCTAGTAGCACTGTCGATCGATCGGTGAGTGTTTAGATCTTGGTTTATAAATTCAATCTATATTTTGAACTCACTGGCATGTACAAACAGGTACATTAAATCGGTAAATTCATTAAAAACAGTCTTACTACATAGTTTTTCTTTGACTTTTCTAGATATATTGATTAAACAGATAACCCTAATTTTAGAGCTCCGGACACAGCGAAACAGTTCAAATGAGTTCAAAGCAGGTTTTTAACATCAGAGCACAATCGAATTCCGGTAATCAGGACAAGTGAAGTTTTAACCTTAATAAAAGATATAGTAGGATTTAGGTTATGAATGTGGAGGTGCCGATGATTAGAGCTTTGGTAGTTCTTTCAAGTATGCGTGTCTTGACTGTTTTGAATTCTAGGGTTAACGTTTAGAGGGCTGATAACTTCCGGAGTATAGTTAGCAGTGACCAGGCATTATCTCTTACTAGGTTGGTTGAGTACTGTGGGCACACAATTACAGCTTGCTGCATGCTTCGTACGATAATTCATGTTTAAGCAGAGTCGCTAGGGCCTTTCCGGTATCGCTACGACAGTGCTATTTCATTAAAGAGGTGTGAAAGACTTATAGTTTGTAGGTAAGTGAGCGTTCAAACTTGGCACAAGTGGTTGCAGCTATAGTTTCTTAGAATAGATCGTTATACCGCAAATGTATCTGGATTAGTGTTCAGTCTTAGGAAGAGTGGGATAAGGTATTGTAGGATGCATGAAACAATCGTGACTGTATCTGTTACTAGTGCATTATTGAAATGCTTAGCCGTTAGTACTCCAGTGATGCAACGTTAAATTTTACTTTTCTCATGGAAGATTGTAATCTCCTTTATTGGCGGAATGAGTTTCAGTAGTGACTGGCTGCTTTTAGTGTGATAAACTTCCATCGTATTAATGAACTGAAGGAAAAAAGAAATGTCTTGACCCAATGCAAAATCCCTACTTCAGAAAAAGAGAAGAGAAGGTCAAAAATGATATGCAGACTGAAGTCGAAGACTTCAGACGTCTAAAGTCAGGTATAGTATACAAACAGCATAATGAATTCATTGAGGAATATTTTCAGCGGTTAGTGTTATATTAAATTTCGGACGTATAGAATACTGAGATCAGGATTTTCTGGAGCACTGATGAAGTAGTGATATGGTAGTAAATGGTAAGTGGTTTGATGAATGGTAAGTTCACATTGAATGCCTTTAGATAATCATTGGTGAAAGGATAGGGGATCAGTTGAATGCTGTTAGGGGTGGTGGGATTGTTTTCAGACTTGTGACAAATGGTTTGTGATTGTGTGATATCATTGTACTCTGCTAAGGTAATAAACATATCTCTCGTTGAAGAATCGAGATCTAAATCAATGGATTTCCTATTGCCGACAGATTTACTGCCAATCCGTAGGTTTCTATCAAGTGTATCTGTTTGTGAGCTGGCTATATGTTTAAGATCAGACACACTTTCTAATAGGTGCTCGCTACTGTCTTTTTCAGATTATGTCCAAGAAGCATCGGATGTTGTTGAGTCATTCGGTCTGAAGTTGACTGTATTTATATCTATGAACGAGTCACACGGTTATGACAGTTCGTGCCAAAGTTCATGGTACAGTGCCAGTGTTCTTATAGGAAGATTGCAGTACCATATCGGTTCCCGAAAAGCTTCATTTCATCCACTTTAAAAGCGGAATCAGATTTTTCACAGGTATGTATGTGATAGGCGAAATTAAATGTGTTTTAGATATACTTGACATGCATAAGGAGTTAACTGTAAATATCATTTCTACTTTATGAACAGCATCTGTTTAAGCATAACTTGATGAAAGGAATTTGTCTGGAGGTATGAATGATTTCAAAAATTCTATGAATCCAAATACTACATTAAGAAGACAATTAAAGCAAAACAGCGTAGGAGTATAAAACATTTGCTCATATATGCCATTGATCTCGAATAAGATGAAAAAAGTTACAATCTAGAAAGTACATGCCTGGTGAGATATAAATATGCATGGACAAATCCACGGAAACGGAATGGAACCACGCGTATACCTGGCATTAAAACTGTCGGTAATCTACACAAAGTAGCAGAGAAGTGTCTTTCTTTTTGAGAAAAGCAACAGGTGTAGCCCAGAGCGATGATGAAAGAATTTTAATCTACCTTTCTAACGGGTACTGCATCATGGCGCTCAGTTGCTGTAGATTTTGTAACAGTACTCTGTGAGATGGCTTCTGAAGATGGAATATGGTCACCTATTATAACATCTAGACGAGGAAGTGCATTAACTCCGATCTCATGGAAAGAGCGAAGATACTCGATAAGATCGATACTCACTTGCGGTGACGTGAGAGGATTTGAAAGGCTATCTGCTGGATGCTCACGGCTACGGAAAAACATCCGTCTAGAATTTCGCAATTATCAGTTGCTAGGAGTGACATCTGGAGCTGATCCCCTTTTAGCAGCGTCCTCGTTCAAGTAGAATAAAAAATAGTTGAAGAATATGCAGTGGGTACTCTACGCAGATACGCTGTCATCCTAACTTTCCAAAGATAATAAGTTAATGCGCTTTCTGGTGGTGGCGCTTTGAGAGGAGTTTAAGCAAGTGCCACCTTGACTGAGATCACCGGCCTTTTGTCATAGCTTTCTTCAAGGTTTGACACTAGACACCTATCGAGGACCGGTCTACTAAGCCTAGAAGACATTGGTGCACCTTCGCTTTTGATTGATTGACTAACCTTTGGCCTACCTCGGGATGGTTATTTGTTAAATTTCTTCAAGTTTGGAAAGTTTGTCAGTATATCCGCACTCGTTGCAAGTGGATTTGGTAGCAGATTCATGTGAATTATGTGGCTTCTTGAACAGTTTCGAGACCCGATGTTGTCGATTATGTACATAAAACAAAATGAGCAGTTCGCAATAGTTGAAAACCTAATTAATTCAAATAACAAGTAGACACGGTACACATCGAAAAATTGAAACTAACATTAAAAGTGATACAGAATCAATATTATTGATGGTTGGCAAATTGTTTTCAGAAAGTGAGGAAAGTATGCATTTATGCTCTCAGAAAAAGCGAAATTATGACGTCAGATTAAAATAAAGGCAGATTTTGATCTATTAGCTGCGAATACAAACGTCCATGAGGGATAACACGTTAAACCGTTAAAATAAGATTTTGATTTGAAATAACACCAAATTTCAAACTATACCAGCTTAAAGTTAGGATGAGAGACTGGACATAGACCATGAAGAAGTAAGGCTTTGCAAGGAAGCGAAAATTGAGATAATTAAATGAGACCAACTAATATACACAAATAATCTCGTGGGAAATTACACTTTTGATGTCCTCTTTTTGAACGTATTTTGTTCACACTTATCCATACTCTCAGTTCACTTCGTCGCCAAATCAATAAATTAGATATTAGTATTAAGGTTATGAGAAAATTGAAAAAATCTGTAAAGAATAACAATACATTTCAAAAAAATGAACGAACTCAGTAAGATTTCCCTCTGTTCTGAATAGCTTTAAGGTTGCGCCAATAATTTTAAGTGTCTCATCCGCTAAACCAAACTTGCATTTTTCTTTAATTTGAACACCTAGATAGATATCACTTTTGAGGATGTTCATAAAAAGTTACCGTGAACAATATGGTGGAAAAATGTTTGAGATCTGATAACAGCTGCATAATTTTATCCATGTCATAAGAGAATAGTTACAGGATCACTACAGTCTGTTATCATCAAATAATAATTACTAATTTTTTATTTAATAGTTGTCAGTTTGAATTTATGTATAGAACAACTTCAAACATCCTTAATAATGGGAAAACGAATTTTTCAAGTAACCTGTTGAATAATAAAAGTAGAAATCGAGATTAGTAGATAACAATAACTCAATTCTACAATTCCCGTGACACAAACTGTTTACTTTTGGTGTCCTCAGAGTGACCGCATGCAATTTATGATTATTTTTACCATCAGCTTACGTTTCTTCCATAACAGTAAATTAGATAATAATATTATGATCGTGTGAAAATGAACGTGAATGTTCACGAGATTTTAGCGCACTTTTAGTGCTATATAAACACTGTTGAACTAATTAACACGGTTTTTACTTCCGAAATCACGTGATGAATATTTGTGCTATCATTTTTGCATACCTATTGTTTTTCAGTTTTCATAAAGCTGAACATGCACGTCGAATTGTTCAGAATAAGGAACCTGTTAGTTTGAAGTGTGACGTATTTAAAATTTGTTGTTGTTTCAAAAAATTGCAATCTACTCATAAAACATTAGTAAACGTTCAACAGGTCGGAGCCAACTAAAAATCACTATTACTATGAAAGTGTATTGAAAAGTAAATCGTTTACAGAAATCAAGGTGAGTGTCAGTTCGTCGGAGTAATACTAACATTCTACTGTCATTGAACTTAAGTGTAAAGGGGAAGTATATTTTTGCATGCAGGCCATCGTTTGTAAATGTTAAGAGATCTATTAATTAGCCGAGGTGATTATACTTTATCATATAGGTTCGTAAGAATTTGAAAGGGCTTGATTGTGACGCAGTTCGGCGCTTTTCGTAGTGTTTGTCCTATCCACTTCCACTTCTTCCTGATTTCCTCCTCCACTAGAAACTCGTTTGTTCTTTGGCACAGCAAGTTGTTGCTGATAGTGTCTAACCAAAGAATCCGAAGTATTTTGCGTAGACAACGATTATTAAACATATGTATCTTCTGGATGATAGCTTTGATAGTTCTGCAAGTTTCCCCTCCATTCAATAGAACTGTCTTGACATTCGTATTGAAAATCCTGATTTTGATTTTGGTTGAAAGTTGTTTGGAGTTCCAGATATTTTTCAACTGTAAAATTGCAGCCGTTGCTTTGCCAATTCGCGCAATCACATCTGCATCGGATCCACCTTGATTGTCGATGAGGCTGCGCAGATATGTGCAGGTGTTAACGACCTCCAAGGCATCTTTATCAAGAGCGATTTGGTTGGTGATGGTGTCTGGTGTCTGGTGGTAATGCTAATCTCCTCAATCGTAGGTGCGCAATATTAATTGGAAGGTCCGTGGATGCTGCTTCGATGCTTGGTGTGTTCAGTGGAGCTAGTCGACTTTGCCTTCCTTGCTTTTCACTAGTTGTTCTGCTTTAAGATAGTTTCCAGAGAGCTTCTTTGTTGTTTCGTACAATTGATCGCTGCCTTTTCGTCCCTCCTTTCTTCAATTTTCGCAAGAGTAACAACAGATATCCAATCCTTGTGATTAAACCTCTTGTGAACGAGAACTCCGTGACATGTTGAAGTGATTGGCTCCTTGATCCCTGAACAACTGTTCTTCAATGTGGCTTCCCCTCCAGTGAGTATATCGTGCAAGGCCTGGAACCTGCTGGTGAGGACTATCTTGAATTCGTTTAGTTATACGGTATCCCGCAGAAATGCTTTATTAAACTTGTGTGATGTCTGCCACGATATCCAGTGCTTTTTGTTTTAGCGACCAGCAGGTGGTGATTTGAGGCTATGTCAGCTCCTCTCTTCGTTCTCACATAGTCCTTCTGAACGTTTTGTTGATACAAATGTGATCAATTTGGTTCTGATTAGTGTGGTCTGGTGAAATCCACGTAGCATTGTGTATCCGATTGTGCGGAAATATTGTGCCACCGATGACCAGTTTGTTGAAGGCATATAGGTTTGCAAATCTCTCACCATTTTCGTTCATTCCTCTTAGTCCGTGTCGTCCTGTGATGTCTCCATATCCAGTGTTGTCCATGCCAAACTTGGCATTCACGTTTCCCATCAAAGTCGTCAAGTCATTTGGTGAGCATCTGTTGACGAATGACTGCAGCCTTTCGTAGAATCGATCTTCATCGTCGTCATTGTAGTCGTTGGCAGGTGCATAGTACTTGATGACGTTCATTCTAATATCCTCTTTCTTTGTTTTGAAGGATGCTTTAATGATCCTGGGTCCATTAGATTCCCATCTTATCAATGCCTTTTGTGCTTGTTTGGACAGAATCAGTGCAACTGCTTGTGTATGTGAAGCATTTACCTCTTCATGAGCAGAGTGCAACAGCAGTTCTCCTGAAGCTAGTCTCAGTTGTCCTATCTGTGTCCAATGCGTTTCAGTGATGCCGAGCACCTCAAGGTTGTATCTTTTCATTTCTGCCACACCTTGAAATAGTCTTCCAGTCTCCCACGGCGTACGAACGTTCCATATAACTAAAAGAATGGTTGTTGTGCTTGTCAGAAGAGGCATCGGCCCTGTGACTTTTGAGGGAACTGGGATTTCATCACGCGACATCATAATTCTTCCTTCAACTCTCAGGGCACATTTAAAATGGTTTGAATTATTTTTTCTGATTAGCGTATTTTGACAAGTTAGTTTTTGACGTAATGGATTCGCCAAACCCATGATCAACCCTCCTCCTTTATCCTGGCTTTACACCGGCAGTAGACTCGAAGTGTGTACAGGCGGTAGATGTGTGTATAAATGGGGCTTACAGATGTTACACTGCTGACTTGGCTTAGGTAATCTGTGAAAGATCGAAAATCCTTCTGTGATTAGTTGTTAGTAAAGCTCATTAAAATTTAATTGATTGCACATTGTGAGCTGATCTTGCTTTCTCAATGGCGGCTCTCATTCTTAGTGGAATAAGTATAACAAACAAAAAACTCAACTCGTCTGCACTTTGAAAATTGTTACCATGTACTTTTCTCCATCCTTATATCTGCTACCAACCCTCAGAGCAGTACTTTCCTTTGTTTTACTTTTTTCTTTTGGCCCTGAGTAATTCGAGTCAGAACACACCAGTGAATTATGAACAGCAAACCTTCAGTGTTCTTATTTGATTTGAATAAAAAATTGATATTTGTGACTCTGATGTTAGATGATAGTTATTCCCGATCCGTGCAAGCAGATAATCTAACCTAGGAATTCAAGTTACATGCATGAGTGTTCTACAACTTCATCAAGGTTTCACCTGTTTAATCAGAGCATGTAGGATTATGAAACTCTTTTCGAGAGCTCGGCTGAATTTGTATTGTCAGGATATAGAATAAAATCCAAAATTGTATCTAACAAAGCCATTATCCCAGTAGGTCACCTGTTCTCTTTGTTCTGACGCCTTGTATTATACAATCAACTGATTTTATATGAAGTTTGGCTAGATCCGATCCTTTGCAGTAGGATCCGATAAAGTCCATATTGAGATGTTTACGGGTTTGTGAAAGAATATGATGAGACCAAGAATTATTACAATAAATGCAAATGGTTTTGTAAGTCTCTGACCATTTGGCTTGCTTTCTTCTGGCCTATGTCGTAAGATAAACTATCTAATCATCAGTGTTGTTCATTCAAACATTGCAGTTAAGGCGTCTAATCAAGATGCTGAAATATTCCCATATTTGTTGATTTACAGTCGACTGCAGTCCCATAAAAAACTGATTGACATCGTCTCTGCCGTTATTACTGCTGTCTGCACTGCACAGGATAACATTCATGGTAATTCCCTCCGTTATTGTTTAGAAAGATACATTGATAATCGTGAGTACATGACATTCATATCATGTACTTGCGTTTAATGTCATTTTGGACCACCTCAAACGAAATATTCAATACATCTGATAAAATATCTTTCACGTTTTGCTTATATTTTTAAAGACTAACATTTGTTAACTAATAATCCAATAATAAGCAGAGAAGTCTAGTGGATAGCAGTGGAATTTAGTGCCCGTTCTAAATCCTATTTCAGACTTTTTCAGCTGTATATATCTGCGTTACATAGTTGATCTTTATTCGATTTTCCTCCCCGACAAATCGTAAATAATGTATAAGCAGCAGCTAGCAAGTAAGGTCTTTATTTTAGGTTCATATGGCCTGTGCCAGCTTTTGAAAGAATAACTAAATTCATTCTCTTCGAATCATTTTTATGACTTTTTACCCCGTCTCATTTTCGCCTAAAACATTGAGTAGTTTTCACTTAAATGATTTTGTGAGTTGATTGCTTTGCTTACCAAATGTCTAACGTAATTTTCTTATTGAAAATTATAGTCATGTCGTATCACATTAATTTGCCTCACTTATCTTCTTCATTTCAATTCGCTTTGCGGAAGCACTGACAGTTGAAGTACAAAATCCGCGAAACTTATTAGTTCCAAGGTAATGAACACATTTACCATATATAGAAGAAAAAAATCACTGAGTTACATAATGAAAATCTTAGTTTCTTAACAGATGAGCAGATAAAATTATTTAGGAATTAACGTCTTTTGTTTTGTGACCATACTCATAATGTGTTTCAGATAATTTGAAATTGATGAGAATATTAAATTTGCTTGTTTTATCAATTACTATGCTGAAATTGTGAATTATGTCGTCAGTAGATTTAAGTGTGTGTCGTTGAGTAATGTAAATCCATTCATTTATAAACCTTGAAATACGACGTACTTACTTTTGCTCTGTGGTATACAGATTTTCAAATGAATATATAAATATATATATATATGTATATATATATATGTAGGAATTCATGAATAATATTCTTTTAGAAACAACTTATATTATACGACAATGATTTATTTCTCACTCTACACAATTTGAAAAGTTTGATTCTATCAAAATCGATTAATTGGTCTTTTAGAGTATGTGGACCGATGAAAGAAATAAATACGAACGTACATCATACTGTAGGGAAAAATTATTATCAAAGATTAAATATTACTGAGAAATACTTATCAGTAAGTGAGTGTGAAGTAAAGACAATTTTAGAAATTATACGACTATAGTTAGGATGTCATACTTTTGATTTATTCAATATTTTTCTTAAAGCAGTTTAGAATTTTTTTATTTCTAACAACTTGAACAAACAATGACAATAATTTTGGCGGTCGATTGATATCATTTAAAGTTTGTATTGTAATAAATCACAGCCCCTTAAATTTAAATCAGTTTCTACCCTATTTATACTTGATAATTTTCATCATGTAGGAAAAAAATTATTCATCGTCTTTGGAAATACTACAGTTGAGATAAGTTCAAATAAGCTAACTGATAAAAAGTCAACTGAAAATTATTCATACAAACATTTTCTTCTTCATCAATCAATTTATTGCTTCAATGGGATAAAAAAAATGTTTTTCAAACAATTTTATTCATAATTAATAAAGCTATTTTGTGTAACAGTTTGCTTGGTTTGGTTTGTTAGTTTTCTGTGTGCATGCTTTAGTCTGTTAAGTATTTGAACATGTCTTATTGTGTAATCTCATCAAAATAAGAGTTTAAGTGTGATTTGTATTTTGGAACCCTTAACTCAAGACTCTATTATGCCGATCAATATTAGTATTATCCAAAATTTGAACTTGTTTCTCATTATATTTATTGACACAATTTCTTAAATAAAATATCCTTCAATATCGGTGTATAATTATCATAGCATGTATATACAGTGCAATTTTAGCATAAAAATGTTTATTATTCAATTCAATGAACAATATAACACTAATAACTAAAAATAGGGATATTTTTGATGATTGAAATGGGGATATTGTTGATTTACATGGAAATTATGAAGTAATCACTGTTAGACAACCACTGGAAACTGGAAACATTAAACGGCCTATTCGTTATAGTATGAGACTCATCAGCTATTCACATTCACTTCTAGTGTAAGTTGGTTTTTAGCATTGTCGGATATCAGCTAAATTATCTAGAAACTAGGCGTTCGTGCAAGAGACTGAGGGTGTTTGGTCTGATTCGCACTTGCAATGGTCGTCAAAACGCACAGACGATTAGTCTCATACAATATATATATATATATATATATATATATATATATATATATATATATATATATATATATATATATATATATAATCTGATATAATAACTTAAAATGTAAAAACGAAGTTTCCTTAAATAGAATATCTCGCTGAACTGAAGTAGTACAAAACTGTGGCTGATTATTATTTAAAATGTTTATCTGTGACGTTCATATCGTTTCATTTCTTCATTCCGCTGAGGTGTTAATATCTTCATATTCCAGTCAACCACCAAAAAAAATAAAACGGGTGAGGGTGAGATGGGCTGTGTAGCAAAAGTCTCAATTACGAAGTAATCTGTGAGCTAACCAAAAATGCACAAATATGCATTACATCGATAGCATTTCATTAGATACAGTTGGCAATTGGTATTGTGGCATCAAGGTAAAAGATATTAATTCATAGTTTGTGATATATTATCAAGTGATGTATTTTTCTTACAGTGAAATTCGGTTATGAAAGAGTTGCCTTTAAAATAAAAGCATTTTTAAATTTGAGTGATTCATTGTTTCATTGAACACATTCAAAGGTTTCAAATACTGACATCCTTAGAGACGTGATGTAATAATTTTCAAGATCACTTCGGTAAGAAGTTGATAAAAACCCGTTAGGTATGATATTTCTTCAGTGAATTTTCTAACATTCTCTAAATTTATTCAAGTAAATTGCATCTAATTTTGCTTTTTGCTGTTGGTATAACTCTATGCAGTTTTTCACCGCGTGTTTCTTAGTATTACGTACAGGCAATATTTAGTACGCGAATGAGTGCATTGAGGTATTTTGGCAATTCATTATGAATAAGTGTATTTAAGTGTGAACAAATCTTCTTCCGCTTTAAGGTAAAGTGTTCCCACTTCATAACAAATGAGTTACTCTAATTCCTATTTCAAAGTACAGACAGAGAACAAAGGATCTTACCCCTGATGAAAGATGTGATAGTTGTCTGACTATTCAAAAGTTAACAACTCCATTTATTCCATCTAATCTAAATTAAACTTCTTGAAGTCAGTCTTGAATAATAACTTGTACTTTGGATTCAGAAAACTATGCTGATGAACAGTCATAGTTCGTAAGAAAACTTGTAATTTTTTTTGATGGAGCCCTCATGAAATTAATGAGTCACGTAACGTATTCCTGAATGTATTTTTGACTGTGTTTCATAAAAAGCGTAAATTTAAAACATTTTCTTTTAATGCTATAGATGAGATAAACTTTAGCTTGTGATATATCATTGAAAATAAATATCATCACTTGAAACGTAAACTAATGTGTTTATTCTGAGGCACGCATTTGGACCTTTCATAGGTATAATGTATTATTCTTTTAGAGGTGGAGAAGATGTTAAAATCAGATGATGAGCTACTTGATCGTTTTACACAACATGAAATAACTCATGTTTTGGTACGGTAATCACTTGAACACATTTTATACGTGTAAATATTTTCTTTTCTTATACACAATGTTATTAATTGGCTTCCTGAGTTTGTTGACTTTACTTCATATAAGCTTAATTAGTCTTTATTACCATATATGCACCAATTTCATGTTCATTCTTTAGTGGTAATCCAGTCGAGACTGACTATGATCACCACTAAATACTAATTACGAACCCTTCACGGAGAAGGCAAATAAATCTACGGTAAAAAATATATTTACTGGCAGTTTCGTGGTATCGAAAGAACACCTACATCTAAACAAAAAAGATGGACTAATTTACAGATACAGTGGAGCGTAAATGGCAGCAACACAATCGTAAAGAATGTTATACTCAAAAAGTACTGTTAAACAATCACTAGTACGGTAGATTAAAATAGTGGATTTTCTACTAAAACCAGTTGCGTTTTATTCATAAAAGTGGTTTCACTATAAATTAAATTATGAGGCGGTATATGTTAGACTACAATTCGAAAATGTAAGAGAGTACTTGTCATTTTGTCTTACTACGTGACTGCTTAGCAGAGCATATCTAAAAATCTTATACACGAAAAGCAAACATATGATCTTTCCTTTCATAAAAGAACGCTTAACCTCTAGACCATATAGACGTCGTCCATCGGTGATTATCTCAAACATTGCTTTATCATCTTAGATCTGTTCATATTCTGAAAAAGTCTCAACGGCTTCCGAAATTCCATGGTTATAAAATTATGAAAACTAAGTCATGCTTTCGGACTAAACAACTGAAGAGGTTTTGGCCTGATCATGATGAAGTATGTGCTTTCTTATGCATTTTCAAATATGATTATTGAAATTCATGGGTGATCGGTAATAAAAATGAAAATGAGCATGAAAAAAATCGTAACTAACTAGTTATTTGGCGATGTTGGATTCTCTAATCTGATTATATATATAATGTAGCGTCCACTATCCCTCTGAGAATAACGTTATATTCACAACTTTGAGGATGTATAACTTAAATAACTTACCTCTATCCAGAGTGTACACTGATTATGTTGTTAATGCAGAGATAATGAAAGCGTCATGAATAAAATCACTAGGTACAGGTATATATATATACGATTCGAACCATAACAGTTATTTGTACTACATAAGAAAATGTGAGACTTTAATTCGATTCTTTATGTATTCATTTGTGTCAGTATGATTTAACTCATTTCCTGACAATCCTCTTATTGGTTACAAACATGACTAATCAATAATTTGGTGCACAAATAATGGATTATTGATCATAAGATTTAAGGACTTGCTCCTTCCTCTCTTACTAACTTTCTACCTACTTACTCACAGTCCACTGTGTTTAAGTCTCGGTTGTTTTGTAGATTACATTCATCTCTGTCAAACAAATATTGCCAACGAGCATAGTTATGGTTTCTAGTTTTCTGGAGATGGGCAGTACAAGAAGAGATAAACTGATTTGGCCGGAAGATTTATTCGAGTGAAAAATATATTTTATAAATAACCACTACAAATACGATGAAAAACAACCTTTGTGAAATATGCTAAAAAATGAAAAAAGATAACTGATAGTCTATCATAAAAATCCCATCAATTTGATGAATTCAGCATAAGAAATTAAATTAAAATGATGATCAAATATTAGCATCACTCAAATGAGTAGAAATTCAGATTTTTGATATTTCTTGACTGAATGCAAAGCATTTCTTCAGAGTGAATAATTAAATGACCGAGGCATATTAACACAAGTTTATGTAATAAAACGGGAACAATTTATAAAACCCTGAGTACAATCACAAACACTGTGTCTAAAGACTAAGCTGTTTTGAATTTGATGCTTGAAAACTTTTGCATTTATTACACAAATTAATGGGTTTTTGTATCATAGATTTGAAATGTTAACTTGTGTTATGTGACGGCATTTTCATAAGCAACACAAAGTTTATGCAATTTATTTCGTTCAAGCAAACTAGGTGAATGGCTTCCAAAAATGTGATAGTTATCAGCCAGAGGGAATTTCTCACTGTAGAGACGGATGCTTAGTTTACCTCACATGCTTGTATGTCACATTCTCATTATATTTTGATACTTGAGACTTTTATTTTTACTAACTTAAAACTTCACTAACTTTCGTCAGTTCGGGCAAGTAGTTGAGTTTTCTATGAAATAAAACTTAACTTCAGTTTTTGTGAGCGAACGTTGTTGATAGGACGTTTAGTCGGATAAAATAAGCTCGAAAAGTGATGAGTAGATCAAGCAATGCCCAAACTCAGGAATAACGTGTGGCGTGTGGATTATTTGAAGAGAATGAGTTGAATATTTTGTCCAAAAGCTAGAACAATCAATATGGCCTCAAATTATTTGTACGGAGCTCACAGTATTGAACAAGTGTGGTTTTTCGTACTTACTAAATTTGTCTGTTGCAGAATAATTATTATTGAAGAAATGTTATAAAACTAAAGTAAACAAAGTAATAACAAGCAAAATAAGCGTCTTCTATGGGGCAATAGAAGCAACCAAGGTTATGAGTGTGAGTGCAATTCTCGCACAATGCTGGTTGATTAAAGTGTTTTCATAATCCGTATTAGTCGTCAATAAATGTGAAAATCATTGAGGCTTATTCAACACTACAGAAGTACTATGAATTAGTAGGACGAGGAATCGTTTACAAAAGACAGGTGTCAGTTTACTTCTTGGTGGAGAATGTTGTAACACAGCGAGTAAGCGCGCCAGTTTGCGGATTAGTGAGCGGTATTAAAATGTAAGTCAATACGCATATGAAAATGAATAGGTCAATATGTTATTTAAACGGCTAACATTATCGCCAGTAGAATGACTATTTGTGTAGGCAGCAAGAAATACTCAGTCTCAGGCACTCGTACAAACACGAAATTATTAAAAAGATCATGGCACAGATACGTTTTTGCTAGAGAGAACGGTTATGTGTTAAATAAATGTATATAAGTTGCCATGGAAGATTCTGTCCAATCGGATGCTGAATCTTTAGTTCATATTGGAATCAGACCTTGTAATATTCAAATTCTCTTTAGAAATTTCTGATAATTGTAGTCAATTTAAATAGTTCGTATTCATTTTCGAAGGAAGAAGCAAGAAAACATTTTGGATGCAATTAACTTGAAGTAATCGAATTACAAAATGGTCATTTAAGTCAAAGAATCATGGGAGAAAGCAACTTTGATCATGAATTCTTCATCATAATTTGATGCATTTCGCTCACAACACAATCAACAAAATTTGAATGAAATACTTTGTTGTCAGATACGGTCATGCATCAACTTGTATTGCATGACTTCAGGACTCAGTTGCGTATATGACATCAAAGATGGTTTATAACCTCAATGGTGAACGAGAAATAATGAGTGATACTAAATAAATTCTGGGATTGACTTAATAAAGCCATAAAATCTTATATTCTGTCATAAATCAAGATTCGAGCAAACTGTGTTTTATTTGGACAACAGTGAAGCTGGATTGCTGCAAAACTTAGTTGAATAATATTTAATACTACCGACTTCGTTTGATCTCATGATTGCTTTCGTTTTGTTAAAAGTGAAGCGTGACACGATTTGCTGAAGATGAGTTACTAGAACAGTAAATACAGAATATATGATTTGTTGTTCCATGAATTTAATAAGGGCTTAATTTACGACAAATCCCGGTAAAAGCGATATTCCATTCAAGACCACATCGGAAAACCCAAGTATTCGATAGACATTATTTTATTGCACACAGTTGCAGGTAGACAAAATTACTTAGTCCAGACTAGAAATCAATGAGCGAATATGAAATCACATGTGTATTAGACGTTTAGACGTACTTGTTTATCCATGTTCGACGACCGATGGTATTTTCTTTTGAAACTAGATATCAAGGAACTATCAACACATATTCGCTTCTACCGGATTCGAAAATTACCGAGTAATTCTAAGTAGTAAGTCCACTGAGAATATACATTAAAAGAACTTTTTCCAGTTACTGAAGATAATCTGTGAACACTGAATCAACCAGTGAGTCAGTCGGAACAGATACGGAACTTCATGATTCAATATATTATTAGAGGCATTGTAAATAAAGTGAAATGGCACTCAGAACTATAGTTCATGATAAAAGTAAAGGATTGCAAGAAATCGGATTTTTACAGTGAACATCTTTTTGCAACATATGAATGAAACGCCAATGTACTACCACACATTATTCAATTTTCAGAATGATCTGTTGACACCTTTCGAAGAAATGACAAACCGTATTTCCAGAATATCACTGGCTTACTTCAAGGACACAGGGTAAGTAATGCATAGCTAAATAATAAACTGAATAAAACTGATGGTAAACATTTCGTTCATGGTTGCTTAGAAACTCATTTTCTGAACCAAAACCCGATAAACTCGATGCTTATAATCTGATCTTATCATTTGTCTGCGATTAGTGTACAAGTTGTGATACTTAAGAATTCATTTTCGGTCTCAAACATTTTCAAACTTCATCTTACCCCATTTGCATAAGGAAGATATTTGATGTGTAGCATGTATTGTGGTTTTTTCTGATTTTGTAGAAATATATACGGAGAGTAAAATATACCGACTCAAAGTTCACTGAAATTCGCATCAGTTAGCACCGGATTAGATATGAAGCTATTTGTGTACAGACATTAACACATCACAAATGAAACTGAATGAAAAATGGTAGTTGAAATAAGAAATCCTGTCGAACCATTATTCAGCCGAAAATCCGTTTAATTTGGCATATTTGATAAGAGTACATCTCGTATGGGAATCAGGCTAAACTCTAGTCCAGATTCTGTTTTGATTGTCGAGTTTCGAATTTCAAAATTATCAGTTGAAGTTTATCTAAAATGAATGCATCGCCTTATTAGGCATACATAGAATTTCCATTGCTACATCAACCTATTCCTTAAATCTGATTCATTTCGGTGTTTTTCTATGTATTTTAGAATGTATGATGTCAACTTCTCGATGGCGGATGATTTTAAGTGGGGTAAAGGACTAGGTTGTGACTTTGTGATGAAAAGCTGTTATGAATTTATTAGAAATAGAAAAAGCAGGTAAAGTGAAATTGAAATTGCGAAATTCGAATAATATATAAATTTCTGTTTTATAAAATGTGAAATTTCCGCTTCAGCTGTCACACATTTTACGCTTATTTACAGTACTCTAAAGAATATTTATGTTTAGCACTACAGTTATAACAGTAGGCAGTTCAACGAGCAGATCACTCAGCATATCTTGTATTCAGCTATACTACAATTACATGAAGTGTCATTCTGTTACATTTCGAAATACAGGCATTGATCTACTTGTTTTGTCATTTGGAATGATAGACGTTCGACATCATAAAATACTCAGAGGACTGACAAATAAAAGTTATATTCAGTTGATCACAATTACATCTCAGTCTGGCAGAAAACTATTTACTGCCAGAATTATAAAAATGGAAGGACTGTGATTATGAAAATTTGTAACACGAGATCAAACCCACCAGAGAGTATTTGCTTGCTCATGATAACTGTTACATTTTGTTGAACAGAGCCGAAAGAACGCGAATTCCAGATCAGATAATCCTTGTCTTTCTCAAACCAACGTCTGACAGTAAATAACACTCTTAGACGATATTACGAACAGTGAGCAAAGCATGAGTGTTTGAAAGAGCACACTTCTTTTGTGCTTGTATATCTCATACTCGTATAGAGTAAAACACATTTAAGTGCAATTATTTCTTTTTGAAGGAACTGTTGTGACTATCATTTATGCAACTTATTAAGCGTAAGTGTGGCCTAACTTCTTGATATATGTAAATTCTATGCGGACTGCTTTGATTTACTAATTATACCACACGCCTATGGACAATAAATAAAATGTGGCTATTAGTGGGGTCTTGGACGCGCGTTTCATCCTGTTCAAGACTTGTATATTTCGCTACATTTGCAGTAATCACACATTTGTCGTCCGCTCCGACAATCGAACATAGTTGTTTTGCCTTCGTACGTCCGAAATAAGACGAAACAGGAGTCTTTTACCCCACAAGTGGCCACAACCTATCGTTTCCCCAATAACTTGTGTCATACTGGTTAATTCAAAACAGTCAGAGTAAGGCGCTCATTTATTGGGCGAAAGGTATTCAATGTAAGTCAGGTGTAGTCAAAGTGTTGATCTGAAAACGCTTCACATTGAATGACTTTTATGGTTGTCACTGACGTTATTGCACTCACTGTAAAGCGCATTAGTCTTCAGCCCACCAGAATTATCCTAGCGTTTGAACCAACTGATTCACTTTTTCTGTCTGAATCATTTCAGAATGAGCGGCAGTCTTCAACAGAGCCTCTCCACCGATGGCTGATAGAGATGTGATCTAGTTGGGTCCATCATTGGGTCGGCTTTTGGTGTCGCTAGGTCAAAAGTTGCTTCACCTTATGCTTAACTTATGTGTTTTCTAAGAATTTGCGGTTATCTGAGCATATCTGCGCCAGACGGTCACCATTAACTGTCCTCTGTGCCGCAACACCATGAGATCCATCCAGGCGCCTTTCAATTCCGCTAAGTCTAACTGCTTGAGCATTAAAGTAAGTAAAGTAAGTAAATATTGTTTGAGGGGATTGATGTGTAGCTGCAGAAAAGGAAGCAGAGTTAGTTAGTGCAGTAGAATTGGTTACCAACACAAGTTAATGGCAAAAGTAACAACCAGTAAGTTTAAAAACATGCATCAGGCATAGCTGGTCAATGAGTGAGATGATAATCCGTATGTGAGTTTGTGTTCTGTTCTTGCAACTATCCACAGAGTGTGCTATGATCACCTGGACTGTAAGAGCATTCGAAGTTGTGGTAGTTCCTGAAGAGAAAAGGTGCGCACGAACCTGGTTGTTCGCTCTTAGATGACTTACACCTGTTACCTCCAAGGGAACATAGGACACCGACCTGTATTCTTGAATCTACACTGTCCAAGGCCTTCTTTCTGATTTCTGTTCTGTTGTTCATTCTTCTTATTATTTATTAAACAATTTAGACTACTTCAATACTCACTAACTGATAAGTATTCATAACTGCGAATCCGATTTAAGTTGTGAATAACAAATAATCGGATGAAGATAATAGGATTAGAAAAATACCACACATTTTATTGGACTGGTGTTGTATTGATTTAGGAAAACTGAATGTTACGGGAGAAACGAAGACATTTTGCTGATCAAAACCTTCATGTATAAATATCATTAATTTCACTGTTTTTGGGTACATTTGTTTTACTTAACTTGTGAACTTGTTTGAATTATTATTTGCGGACATTTTGGACTCCCGTTTCTCTTTGTTGTTCGTTTGCAGTTTTTTGCTCCAAGAGCTAATAAATTAGAAGGTAATTGTAATTATTATAATTATTGTTGTTAGAACGACATTGGTCGTCTATTTGTAATACAGCATTTTGGTCGAATTTGTGATTCGGAATAAACTTTGTTATCTACTTTGGAGTTTCGTTCTTGGTTTAAAATTTGGGACCGTGAATTACAAATAGTTCGACAACCATGTTTTTCATTAAGTCCAGAACAACGACTGAAACAGCAATCTGAATTCGTTTTATTTAAAATTATTCATATCTGATATGTGTTCCATCTAGTCTGTTTTCCAGTTCTAGATATTTACTACTTTACTTACTCTGTGTCTTCCACATTCATCTCCAGTGAAGTTATGTAAGGAAATGATTCAACACGTTTACAACATTTTCACGATTCTCAAAGTCAGTAGGAAAGTGGTCGGTCAAATAAAACATGTGAGTGAAAGTCAGACTTTGAAATAAAGTTCGTGAACATCATTCACAACAACTCTAAAGTATAGCACAGATGCAATTCGTTTGAAGACATTTTGTTGAATATTCATGCATTTCCTGGTCGATTGGCTTAGATATGCATTTCAGTATTTATTGCAACCAACCAAACTTAGTTGAATACGCTGTTTTTAGCAGTACTTTATACTGCTGCAGACTGGATATAGAGATTTCTTAGTTGACAAAGAAATCGAAACGGTTCAATCAGAATAAAAATGACTTGTGATGCACAAACCATTGCAGTAAACAGTTGATAAAAACTGAAATTCCTGTGGTACAATAGCACAAGATGTCTGATATGAAATAATAATATGGCTATAAAGGAACAAGACAAAATGATTCACAGCAAAATTAATGATATTTAAGTTAAACCTTATTGAGTTGAACAAAA